>LR753330.1:1686925-1844311 GCA_902729485.2 Mus minutoides | reverse complement strand
TGTAGGGAGCCATTCAACTGCTCTTTAAAGACGGCATCGACCGATTCAGCTGTTCTGGCATAAACGACTCTTAAATTGGCATTAGGCAGTGTCAGCTGTTGTTTGATCTTGAGCCCGAGAACACCTGGTGTAGTCACGCGAGAATATCTGGTGTAGTCACGCAAGAGCCACGAGGCAGCTCGGTGATTGGCCAGGACAGGGTATAAATAGGCTGCTCGCGGTGAGGCCATTTGCCATTTGCCATCATGCTCTGCTAAGCTGTAAGTGCATCAAGTTCCTGAGTAAACCGTTGGGGAAGAAACCTGTTTGTCTTGTGTCTTATTCCCGCTGGACGGGGACGGCGCACGACAACTATGTTCTCTACTATGTACTCTATGTACTCTACTAGTATGTAGACCAGGCTGGCCTTGAACTCAGAAATCTGCCTGCCTCTGCCTCCCAAGTGCTGGGATTAAAGGCGTGCGCCACCACGTCCCACGACAATGAACCCTTAACCACTGGGCCATGTCATTGGCTTGGTTTTCATTTTTAGGGCAGATCTCACCTTAGCCCAAATCAGTCTTAAATGTGCTATGGAACCGAGGATGATCTTTATGTTGTGGTCTTCTTGCCTCTGCCTCCCAAGTTGTAGGATGACAGGCATGATCTGGATCTTAGTTTCTTGCCTTGTGGTCGAATCTTGCAATGTAGCCCAGACTGGTCTTGAATTTGCAATCTTCCTCCCTGAGACTCCCAAATGTTGTATTTGTAGCATGTGCTTGTGTGTCTGGTTTATGTAATTTTTAAAGAGAATTTATTTATTTATGTATATGAGTACACTATCACTATCTTCAGACACACCAGAAGATTCCGTTACAGATGGTTGTGAGTCACCGTGTGGTTGCTAGGAACTGAACTTGGGACCTCTGGAAGAGCAGCCAATGCTCCCAACCTCTGGGCCATCTCTCCAGTCCTGGCTTATGTCATTTAAACAGGAGTCATGAACTGTGAAGACAGGAAAAGACTGTGGGAAAGGGGGGTCTGGACAATCGGCAATTAACCGTGGGATGATGACAAGGGCAGACTACTGAAGATTAGGGTTTCTTTCCGCACGCTTGGTTGGAACAGATTAATCTTGTCAGCAGCTCTCTGTTTCCAGCAATAAGAGTGTTTTTCCTCTTCTGTTACATATAGACAATCAGTGCTTTGTTTTGGGGTAAAATATGGGCGGGAAGAAATTCCCTCTGGAGACTCCAGTTTCTCACTTACCTTCCTCTCAAAATGATCGGTGTGGTAAGTGCTGCATTTGGGGTTGTACATTCCAATCTCATTCATTTGCTGTGCTCTTTATTTAGCCTTGCCGTAGCCAATCTAGCAGATGGTAAAATAGATAATAGTTCTCCTCAGGGTTGTCTCTTCATAGCATTCTCTCTCCTTTCCATATTCTGATTCCCTTCTAATATCTTTGATCCAGGCGAGAGGTCTGGAAGTGATGGACTGGGCTCCTTATCCTTTGTCCCTTCTACACATACCGAGAGGGCTCATATTCATTTTGGCATAACAATACATTATGGTGACTCCATAGATAGGGAGGTAGGTAAAGGTGTCCTGTCCACAATCATGACTGTGATTTTTATCTTGGCTTCTAGGTGACTCTTGGTCTTTGAGTCTTTCTTTCTCCGAGTTTGAAGGAATTCAATCTCATAAACAAGTGATTGCTGACCAAGACATACAATGGCCACACTTGCCCTGGGCGTTCCTGCTGAAGTGGGCAGCAGAAAGCGGAACCATGACTGAGGGGTGACAGGCTGAGTCAGAATCTTCCACAAGTTCAAAGGTGCCAAACGGGGCAAAAATAGCAGAGTTAGGGGTCAGGGCAGGGCTGATGGAGAGGAGGTTGAGCTGAGTGAGGTGACAGTCCACCTTCCGCTTTTCTCTTTTCGTTGTTTTTTGTTTTGTTTTGACTCAGCGGACCATTCTCCTGTGAGCTGGTCGGTTCTCACGGGAGCTGGCCTTCATAAAGTGAGGTCTCTAGAGAGTGGTCGTTCCTATGTACAGTCACTTGTGTAGTTGGGAAGTGGCGGTTTTGACAGACAGCACACAGTGATGGAGAGACTAAGTCACTGGGACCAAGAGCTCAGTAAACCGTTCTCTGTAGACAGTGTTCAGACTGTAAGACAGGCCTGGAACTCACTATGTAGATCAGGGTGGTCTTGAACTTGTAGCTTCTTCTGCTGCTTCTGCCTCACGAGTACTAGGATTACAGACCTACACTACCGCGTCTAGCTCTTGTCTCTGGTATCCTTGCTGGGCTGGGGATTTAACCCAGGACCTCACAGAAGCTAGATAAAGTATTTACCACTGAGCTACATTCTCCATGCTTTGTTTTATACAGCAACACAAGATAGACAACATCCTTCTTGTCTTAGGGATTCTATTGCTCTGATGAAACACCATAACCAAAAAGCAAGTTAGGGAGGACAGAGTTCATTTGGCTTAGGCTTCCATGTCGCTGTTCATCATCAAAAGAAGACAGGACAGGAACTCAAGCAGGGCAGGAACCTGGAGGCAGAAGCTGACGCAGGGGTCATGTGCTGCTTACTGGCTTGCTCAGCCTGCTTTCTTTATAGGAGCCAGGACCACCAGCCCAGGGATGGCCCCATCCACAGTGGGCTGGGCCCTTCCCCATTGATCACTAATTGAGAAAATTCCATACAGCTGGATCTCATGGAGGCCTTTTCTCAACCGAGGCTCCTTCTTCTCTGATGACTCTAGCTTGTGTCACACACAAAACCAACCAGCCAGTACACTTCTTTCTCTGCATGTTGCCATCTCTGTATAAGGGAAGGTTTACTGGTTCCTGCCACTCTTTGCCTTTCCTGCCTAGGGTGGCTCCCGGGAACTCCTGAAGCTCTGTTGGCCTCTACTTCGAGGGCTTCCCCTTCATCCCTCATCCACTGTTTTCCTTTACCTTAATTAAGTCAGGGTAGCAGAATAGTTATAAGCATCAGACTTGAGCTTTGAGCTGTGAAGTTGCCTCTCTCTCCTTCTACTTGCCCAGCATGGTGGGTCAAGTTACGCCAGCTCCCTGGGTCTGTTTTCCTCGTCTATAGAAAGGACATAACAATATGTGATATGTCTACTCAGGGCTGTAGAGGTGTTTTGAGGCCAGGGCTGCCAAGCTTCCCACACTGAGTAAGTCAGTCCTGTTCAATAGAGTGCTATTCGTGTACCAGCAGACACCGGCCTGGGCTGAGGATGCGGCTCGGTTGGTAGAATGCTTGCTTAGCACGCACAAAGCTGAGTCTGACTCCTACTGCTACATTCCCTGGGCACAAGCTGCCTGCAATCCCAGCACTGGGGAGGTAGAGGCAGGAGAATCAGGAGCTACCTAGCAAGTTCAAAGACAGCATGATATTGGGTCATGAGTGTGCTATGTTAGAAACCTAGACAACAACTGTCTGTCTTTCCACAATGTTAGGATTTGTTAAGGAAAAACAAAATCACAAAATTTAGCAGCTTTTTAAAAAAAATTGTTTTTGTGGGGCTGGTGAGATGGTTCAGTGGGTAAGAGCACCTGACTGCTCTTCTGAAGGTGATGAGTTCAAATCCCAGCAACCACATGGTGGCTTACAACCACCCGTAATGAGATCTGACGCCCTCCTCTGGTATGTCTGAAGTCAGTACAGCGTACTTATAAAGAATAATAAGAAATGAATCCTTGGACTGGAGAGACCAACCGGAGCAAGCGTTGGCTGGATGGAGCGAGCGGAGCCGAACGGGGCTGGCTGGAGCTAGTGGAGCCGGCCGGAGCAAGCGGGGTCGAGCAGAGCGAGCGGGGTTGACTGGAACAAGGAAAAAAAATTGTTTTTGTTTTTTGAGGCAGGGTTTCTCTGTATAAACTTGGCTGTCCTGAAACTGGCTCTGTAGATTGGGCTCGAACTCAGAGACCAGTTTGCCTCTGCCTCTCGAGTGCTGAGATTAAAGGCATGCACCACCACTGCACAGCTAAGTTTAGCAGTTTTAAAGACAGAAACGTGTTAGACAGTCCCACCTCCCGTGGTAACAGGATCAAGGACAATGCAGGTTCTTTTTGTGCCCTAATTTATATGAACGTTCATACCACACACCACACAGCATACATTAAATACAGCTATAAATCTACATGCATTCATATGGGTCACAGAATGAATACAAGTTCCAGAGGCTGCAGCAGAGTCCAAGGGTCTCCAAGGTAGACGGAGGATGAGTCTGTCCTAAGACTGGCGCCTGGAGGGAGGAGCTGCTTCTGGAGCTGCTGGAGTCGGGACTTGAAAGCAAAGCTGCAGAGATCTGCTGGGAGGAGGAAGTCAGCACTGGGGTCTGGGAGCAGGAAGAGTGGGTCCAGGTCTAGATTCAAGGCCAGAGGGAACAGGTGATCGGGAAAGCAGCTGAGGTGTATCAACTGCAGAGATGAAGCTCCGGAGACAGCCGGGGAGTCCCATGCCTGCTGGTTCCTGATGCACACATGTAGCTGGTCTTTGCTATTTTGTGGGTTCTTCTTGTTCCCACCCTTTATTCCCCTTCCCTCCCCCATTTCACCCCCTAACACTAGATAGGAGAGAGACAAGGATAGAGGGGAAAGAGAGCCCTGAATTTAATTTCTTTCCTTTTGCTTCTTCTTTGACCATAGCTGCTAACAAACCACAACCAACCTCCCTAAATGTCCAACGACCACCCATCCCACCTCTTCGGGCCCTAGCATTTATATACCCTCTAAAAAGTTCTCAGAATTCTAAACATCACACAACCGCAGAAACTATCTGCAGCTGGCAAAACCACACTTCTGCTAGAGCACGAGGCAGCTGCTGCAGACAGTCAGAAGCACCCCCACATCCCACACCTGGGATTAAAACGGAAGCACATTTTTATATTGTTGTGTGTTTTTAAAGAATCAGAAATTCCAGAATTCTCAAAAGTGTTAGCACACACATGGCAAGTATCAGATGATAGGCTGGTGTGGGACCATTGTAGTGCTAGGTGTTTCTCATATGATGGAGTTCCAAGTGATGCCGGCACACCCTTTCCTTGGTCTGGTGTATCCACTAAATTCTTGGGCTTGGTTTTTACATATTTTTAAATAATTATTTTATGATTAATTATGTGTGTGAGTGTGCATGTGTGTCAGAGTGTGTGTAAATGTGTGTGAGTGTGAGAGTGTGTGAGCTGTGTGTGTGTGTGTGTGTGTGTGTGTGTATGTGCACATGAGTACATGTATCTGCAAAGGACAGAGGCATTGAATCCCCCGGAACTGGGGTAACAGGTTGTGAGCTCCTGTTGTCGGTGTTGAGAACTGAACCCAGATCCTCTTCAAGAAAAGCACACACACTTAATCACTGAGCTATCTCTCCAGCTTCCTCCTAATATGTGTTTTTTTTTTAAGGATTTATTTATTTATTTTATGTAGCTGTCTTCAGACACACCAGAAGAGGGCATCATATCCCCATTACAGATGGTTGTGAGCCACCATGTGGGTGCTGGGAATTGAACTCAGGACCTTTGGAAGAGCAGTCAGTGCTCTTAACCGCTGAGCCATCTCTCCAGCCCCCTAATATGGCTTTAATCCAACTGTGTCCCCATGGTGTTGATTCACCCCATCTCTCCTCAGGAATAAGTAGTGTGGCAGTCTTTGTTGAAGGGATGGTGACTGACAGACATTTCTGGGCCTACCCAGCTATAGTCCATCTCTTCCCTTGAGACAGAGTCAAAAGCTACTTGTACAGTGTAGACCCTTAGGGCAAGGCACAGCCATTGTTTTATACAACCTGGGATATCTTTTTTTTTTTTTTTTTTTTCGAGACAGGGTTTCTCTGTGTAGCCTTGGCTGTCCTGGAACTCACTCTGTAGACCAGGCTGGCCTCGAACTCAGAAATCTGCCTGCCTCTGCCTCCCAAGTGCTGGGATTAAAGGCGTGCGCCACCACGCCCGGCCAACCTGGGATATCTTAAAGTCCAGCATTGCTTAATTTCAACTGTCTCATGAAACAGACAGGCACCGGGTGAGAGCGTGAAACCAGAACAGCTAGGCTCACCTGAACACTCATTTTATGAATATTATTATTTTATTTTAGTTTGTTTTTTTTTTTTTGAGACAGGGTTTCTCTATGTAGCCCTGGCTGTGCAGGAAGTCTCTCTGGCTTCGAACTCACAGAGATCGGCCTTCCTCTGCCTCCCAAGTGCTAGGATTAAAGGCATGCACCACCGCTGACTGGCTTGTGAGTTTATTCTTGTGTGTGTGGTTGGGGGACCAAACCCAGAGGCTCATCCATCCAGACTACTGAAGAGCTAAACCCCAGCCCCAGTTTTGAGATTCTGATCTGTAAAAATAGGAACAGTGACAGCCTACTCCTTACAATTTCCGGGAGGCTTAAATGAGCTAATCCATGCAAACTCTTTAGAATAAAGCCCAGCACATAAGCTACACACGGCAGTGCCTGTGAGTGTTACCTGTACTTCTGATCTGGTGTGGTAGCCATCTCTGGGCTTCCCATAAGCATTCTATCCACACCATAAGTTAAGTCATCTGGGACAGCTTCCTTCAGAAGTTCCCTGGAAGAACATGTCCCTCAGGAGATTAGCCACTCCTGTGTGTATTACTCACAAGTCAAAACTTGTTCCCTACTGCTGGGCTGATAGCGCAGGGCTGTGGGGGAGTTGGAGCAGGTTATCGAGCCTGCAAGTCTCATTGTCAGGGTGATTTGGGTGCAAATAACAGACCTTTTTCCACATTAGCTTACCCAAGCAAAAAGGAAACGGGGGTAAGAGTGAGGGTTGGAAGGAGATCAAAGGGGAATTTGGATGAACTCAGGGGCAAGAAGCCTGACTTTATGAGGAACCAGAAGCAGGAAGTGGAACTGTCAAAATAGATCTAGACTCCCACTCTTCCTCACCGAGGTCTCTATCAACAGCCTGGCTCTGGCTGCCAATGCAGTTGGCCTGGATCTATGCAACATCCCCCACCATCCCCACCACCCACCCCACCCCCAGAATTCGCACAGTGACCAGAGTGATCTTTTATTTTATTTTATTTTTTTTAAAGATTTATTTTATTTATTATACGTAAGTACACTGTAGCTGTCTTCAGACACTCCAGAAGAAGGAGCCAGATCGGATGGTTGTGAGCCACCATGTGGTTGCTGGGATTTGAACTTATCACCTTCGGAAGAGCAGTCGGGTGCTCTTACCCGCTGAGCCATCTCACCAGCCCCATCTTTTATTTGAATTAATTAATTTTTGGCTTTTGAGACCGGCTCTTATCTCTGTTTCTTGCTCTGGCCTGGAACTGACCCTCTGTAGCCCAGGCTGGCCTCAGACCCACGGCAATCTTCCAGAGGATTCCAGGTTTGAGCCAGCACACCTTGCTCATAGTGATTTAAAAATGCCGTGTCTCTGCACAGAACCTCTCAGTGATTCCTCAGTGGACCTGAATCTATCCAAGTTCCTCACCGACCCTCATGGAGATCTGCTTGTTCCTAACCCTTTCCCTCCCTCTCCGCCTCCATCCCTCCCTTTTCCCTGCTTAAAGGCTGAGGCTTCTTTCTTTCTGGTTCATGACTTTAGTTCATGACTTCCACCTCAGGGACTTGACCATGATCTCTGCCCCAGGACTCTTCATGCCCATGCTCTTGAGTCTTCAGAACACACCTCAGCACCCAGGGGAAAAATCCCTCCCCTTCTGGAAAACCAGAGTCAGACCTGGCAGTTTTCCTAATGCCGTGTTCGCTCAATTCATCACAGTGTAATGAGTAAGATAAATAAGCTACAAAGGAAGAAAGACAGAAAGAAAGAAAGGAAAAAAGAAAGAAAAAAGAAAGGAAGGAAGGAAGGAAAAAAGAAAGAGCTACCTTTTCAACAATCTCTGTCTCCTCACTCTGTTTTGAAAGCATGTGTGGCACTCCTTCCTTCCTAAAATAATAGCAATAAATCTTTTTATAAAGGTTTATTTATTATTATATGTAAGTACACCGTAGCTGTCTTCAGATGCACCAGAAGAGGGCATCAGATCTCATTAGGGATGGTTGTGAGTCACCATGTGGTTGCTGGGATTGAACTCAGGACCTTCGGAAGAGCAGTCAGTGCTCTTACCTGCTGAGCCATCTCTCCAGCCCCAATAGCAATAATTTTTAGTTGTGAGACTGGATCTTGATGGCCTTAGACTTGTCATGATCCTCCTGCCTTAGCTCCCACCTGCTGGTATCACAGTCGCCATGCCCGTGCCTGCCTGCACCTGTGACTTGTATTTCCTCTTTAGTGCCTATTCCTCGATACACTGTAGGTCTCATGGGAGCAGGAAGCCTCTCCTTTGGTGCACCTGTATCTTGATCTTGAACGTGGGGAGATAGTCAATGCATTTGTTGAGTGAATTGGAAGTGCTTTAGGATCAGCTGTGGTTTGTCTTGCTCGTGTGCTCGGAGGCCTGGTCTCGAGTGTGGTAAGAGCTGGGGGAGATCTATGAAAAGGGCATCGGATGCCCTGGAACGGGAGTCAGAGGTGGTCTTTGAGCCACGAAGTGGATGCAGAGGACTAGACCTGAGCATCCTGCTTTAACCTCTGAGCCATCTCTCCAGCCCTCTTGTTGGCCCTTGAGAGAATGAGTTGCTTTCAAAGAGCAAGCCTAGTCCCTGGATTTCTCTGCATTGGAATCACAATGAGCTGTGTACGTTATTGAGTAGTGGTCATCTCTGATGTTTATGAACCAGGGATGGGGAGGTGGTTCAGCTGGTAGAGTGCTCGCCTATTGTGCGTGGATAAGCCAGCTATGGTGGTGAATGCCTGGAATCCCAGAACTACCGTGGTGAAGATGGGGATCCGAACTCAGGGTTACATGCTGAGTGTGAAGCCAGTGTGAGCTACACATGATCCCATCTCTAAAATTAGAAAATGAAAGGGCTGGGGGTGAGAGGAGGGGGTCATGTGAGTGATCTGGTCTCATCATGTGAACTCTCCCTCCCTCTCTCATCATGAGGTGACTCAGGCAAGGGGGGCCTTTGCCATAGGCTGAACTGATGGGGCCGTCTGATCTTAGCCTTTCTAGCCTTCTGGTCTGTGAGCTAAACAAGCTGTCTTTACAAATCCTCACCCTCAAAGACTGATTTTATTTTTATACACATGCACACGTGTGTGTGTGTGTGTGTGTGTGTGTGTGAGAGAGAGAGAGAGAGAGAGAGAGAGAGAGAGAGAGAGAGAGAGAGAGAGAAGATGCCAGTGAAGGCTGGAAGAAGGCACTGGATCCCATAGAGCTGGAGCTACAGGTTGTATGTAGTTAGTCACTTGACCTGCGTGATGAGAACTGAACTTGATCCTCTGCAAGAGCAGCAAGTGCTCTTAACCCCTGGGCCAGCTCTCCAGCCCCACACTCAGACACTCTATGATAATGACAGAAAATGGACTGACATCCGAGGCAAAAATCCCTCTGCCTGTCTTCCTCCAAGCCTCTGGTGTTTCATGTTCTCTGTGACTCTGTTCCATGATCCTCTCTCTGCCTTGAGAGAGGCACAGTTGTGTAACACATAAGGCTGCTCCAGCCTGAGCTGTGTCACCTCCCAGCTCCCCATGACCTGTTAACAATCCCAGAAAATGAATTCTAGGTTCCTGGGAAAGAGACATGTGCTGCTCTGACTTGGCTGAGGATCTACTCTGGTCCATTTAGCTATGGATGGGGACGTCTGGAGCTCACCTTTGTTGGCAAGAGAGTGTGGTGGGCAGGGTGCCTCCATTTGTGTATCACATGCCTTAGTCAGGGTTTCACTGCTGTGAAGAGACACCATGGCCAAGGCAACTTTTATAAGGACAACATTTAATTGGGCTGCCTTACAAGTTCAGAGGTTCAGTCCATTATCATCATGGCAGGAAGCATCACAGCTGTCCAGGCAGGAGTTGAGAGTTCTACATCTTCATCCAAAGGAAGCCAGGATCAGACTTTCTTCAGGCAGCTAGGAAGAGTGCCTCAAAGCCCACCACAACAATGACATACTTCCCCCAACAAGGCCATACCTCGTAATAGCGCCACTTCATGGGCCAAGCATATTCAAACCACCACACACACCTTGAGGGCAGGGCCTGCTCCTGGGAGTGGCATTCACTACTAAGTTTCAGTGGTCATCTTTAGCAGTTTACATCTTGAGCTGTAGAGCTCAAACAGTATGTGGGGCATAAAATATTTACAAATATTACTATTTACTGGGCATTATATCAAGCATAATTCTTAAAAATTTCTAAGTACTAACTCAGTCTTAATGTCTCAACCATCCAGTGACATAGGTCTCTTTTATTCCACTGAACAGATGAGGATGTGGAGTGACTACTAATGACAGAGGCAGGATGCTAACAAGATCTCCAGCTGCAGAGCTTGGGACTGTAGCTCAGTTG
Organism: Mus minutoides; assembly: GCA_902729485.2. Lineage (NCBI taxonomy): Eukaryota > Metazoa > Chordata > Mammalia > Rodentia > Muridae > Mus > Mus minutoides. Next base: position 1,833,926 of record LR753330.1, on the reverse strand, counting down.
ATAGAGCACTTGCCTAGCACACATGAAAGCCTGGGTTTGATTCCCTAGAACCTCATAGATCAGACATGGGCCCAGCACTCAGGAGGTAAAGGCAGAAGGACCCCAAGTTCATTATCATTGGCTACATATGGAGTTCAGGTTTGTCTAAGCTACATGAGGCTGTCTCACAAACCAACAATAAAGAAAGAAAGAAGGAAAGAAAGAAAAAAAGAAAGAAAGAAAAAGAAAGAAAGAAAGAAAGAAAGAAAAAGAAGGAAAGAAAAAAGAAGAAAGAAAGAAAGCAAAAAGAAGAAAGAAAGAAAAGAAAGAAAGGGAGAGAGAGAGAGAAAGGAAGAGAAAGACTGAAAGAAAGAGAAAGAAAGAGGTAGGAAGAAAGGAAGGGAGAAAGGGAGGAAGGAAGGACTTTGGACTTCAACCCGTGGGTTAGTTCTCCTGTGGGTTAGTCTCTCTGACAAGCTGGTAAGATGGTTCTAAAGTAAAGGTGCCTGTTGCCCAGGCCTGACAAATCAAGTTGAGTCCCTGGGATCCACATGGTGGAAACAGAACCAACTCCAGCAAGCTGTCCTCTGACTTCCATACACGTTAACACGGATGGGCACACACAGAAACACACCAAAGAAATAAATGTAATAAAAAAAATTTAGCCGGGCGTGGTGGCGCACGCCTTTAATCCCAGCACTCGGGAGGCAGAGGCAGGCGGATTTCTGAGTTCGAGGCCAGCCTGGTCTACAAAGTGAGTTTCAGGACAGCCAGGGCTAAAGAGAAACCCTGTCTCGAAAAACAAAAAAAAAAAAAAAAAAAAAAAATTTAGCTCCCCCTTACAATGAGGAAAATTCAGTTCAGGAAGATAAAGACGTGTGTCTTGGAGCTGCAAAATAGCAAAGCTTTGGTTGCAACAGTCCTTCGACCCGTCAGACCACACTTCCTTTGTTACTTAAACTGCTATGATTGTTCCCCTAATCCTAGGAATCCAATCCAGGGCCTCCTGGAAGTTAAACAAGTGTTCTTGCACCAGTCCATCTACTATTGTTTAAAAAGTAATTTTACTGATATACAATTTGCATAATATTTAATTGACACATCGAAAGCATACAATTCAATGCATTCTAGAACAGTCACAGAGGTGTTCGCCATTCATCACTGTGGTCAAGTTACTCACTGTGTTTTTATAAATAAGATAACTCAGGGCTGGAGAGATGGCTCAGCCTTTAAAGTGTTTGCCGTGTGGTTGTCAGGAGGGGAGTTCAGATCCCCAGAACCCATCTAAGCGCCACTAAGCGAGGCAGTCATTCTAGCCTCAGAAGGCAGAGCCAAGAACATCAGAGCAAGCAGACTCACCATCTCAAGGAACTCTGGGATTGATTGAGAGACCCTGCCCCAGTGAATAAGATGGAAAAATGGAGCTATCAGGATATTAGCCCCGGGCGTCCACACGAGTGGCACACACCTGCGCCCAGATATAAAACCTGGAAAAAGGAAAAAAAAAGATAGAACTTCCCCTAAGAGGGGAAGTTCTGGAGAGAGTGCCGCTGTAGCTAGCTCACTGTCCCAACCAGTGTGACAATGTCTCTGGAAAGCCCCACTGTGGGCAGAGCTGATGACTGTGGGAGGCAGAGCTGTGAAGGGGAAGGAGATGGGGGACAGGGGAGTGAGAAAGTCCCCATCAGGGAAAGGGTGACGGATCAGAGTTGAAACTCTGGTTTCTCCCGCTTACGTAAGTAATTTCTCCTTCATTGCGTTGTACCGGTCTCTGGTCTCTCTGTTGCCTCGACAATCTCCACAGTGCTTTCTGCCTCAGTGAAAACACCTCCTCCTCTAGGAAGGCTTCCTTGATTTCCCCTCCCAGATTGTGCTAAGTGTTGGTTGCTCCATGGTGCCTCCACACACCTTTCGTTATCAGAGCTGTGCAGCATCTTTCTAAGGTGGCCTCTCTGATCCACATCTGTCCTCTCAGTGGAGAAATGGAAAGACTGATTTAGGCTCTGCCACCTTCCCCCTCTGCAATCTGTGGGAGGCACAGAGAAGGCCTTACAGAAATTCTAATCCCTCTACTCTTTCCCCCTGTGTCCTCAGAGAACCACTGTCAGGCACCAGGCTGGGACCTTGGCCCCTAGCTCTATGGTCAGCTACGGATGCTGGGCCTGTCTTCTTATGGGGAAGTCTTTCCTCCACATCCAGTCTCTATGCTTTTGACCCTAGATTCCAACAGAGTGTAGAGGACCAGAGCCAGGTCAACCAGGCCAGCATTCATTTTGGCCTAGGAGTAATCAAGGGTTGGGCTGAGAGGCCCACCAGGGTATTTGTTATAAGGTTAAGAAATAAAAACCAGGGGCTGGTGAGATGGCTCAGCGGGTAAGAGCACCCGACTGCTCTTCCGAAGGTGATGAGTTCAAATCCCAGCAACCACATGGTGGCTTACAACCACCCGTAACAAGATCTGATGCCCTCCTCTGGTGCGTCTGAAGTCAGCTACAGCGTACTTATGAAGAATAATAAGAAATGAATCCTTGGACCGGAGAGACCAACAGGAGCAAGCAAGGCTGTCCGGAGCGAGCAGAGCCGAACGGGGACGGCTGGAGCAAGCCAGGACGGCCGAAGCTAGCGGGGCCGGAGCGAGTGGGGCCGAACAGGGACGGCCGGAGCAAGCGGGGCTGACTGGAACAAGCGGGGGCTGTACGGGGGCGGCCGGGAGCGAGTCGGGCTGGCCGGAGCGAGCAGGGGTCGAGCGGAGCGAGCGGGGTTGACCGGAACAAGGGAGAAAAAAAAAAAAAGAAATAAAAACCTTGCTTCTTCTCTCCTCCCCTACCCTTCCTCTCTCCCCTGTTCTTTCTTTCCCCTACCTCATCTCTCCTCGGCATGGTAGATGAGCCTTGTGCTAGCTGAATTGCATTCCCAGATCTAAATCTTTGTTCTTAAACATTAGGGAAAAAAAAAGAGGCAGAAAATATGAAATGTCTAAATTTGTTGTTTGCATTTTGGTTTCTAGACAGTGTCTCATATAACACTGGCTGGCCTGGAGCTCACTATGTAGCCTAGACTAGACTCAGACTCATAGAGATCTTCGCTTCTGCCTCCCTAAGTTGTTGTTGTTTTAAAGATTGATTTCATTTATTTTATGTATGTGAGTTCACTGTAGCTGTACAGTGGTTGTGAGCCTCCATGTGGTTGTGGGGAATTGTATTTAGGACCTCTGCTCGCTCTGCTCCCTCAGTCCCTGCTTGCTTTGGCCCAAAGATTTATTATTATTCATAAGCACACTGTAGCTGTCTTCAGACACACAAGAGGGCATCAGATCTCATTACAGATGGTTGTGAGCCACCATATGGTTGCTGGGATTTGAACTCAGGACCTTCAGAACATCAGTCAGTGCTCTTAACTGCTGAGCCATCTCTCCAGCCCCTGTTTTTTGTTTTTTGTTTTTGTTGTTTTTAAACAAAATTAAAATCTTGGGTTCTTTCTTGTGTGGTTTTGTAAATGAAAGAGAATTATAGGGCCGGGCGTGGTGGCGCACGCCTTTAATTCCAGCACTTTAATCCCGGAGGCAGAGGCAGGCGGATTTCTGAGTTCGAGGCCAGCCTGGTCTACAAAGTGAGTTCCAGGACAGCCAGGGCTATACAGAGAAACCCTGTCTCGAAAAAAACCAAAAAAAAAAAAAAAAGAAAGAATTATATAACAACTAATCCTGTTTTAGACAAACTGCTGACAACATTTAAACATTTTAAACAACATTAAAAACATTCTACTGCTATACAAATCATAGTTGTTCCAGTGTAAGTTTATATATATATATATATATATATATATATATATATATATATTATACATGTTCACATACACTTAAATCCTTTTTTATTTGAGATGTAATTCACATATCAGAAAGCTCACTTCTTTTAAGCAGTGGAGCCAGTGAGTGTTAATACACGGGTTTATGGGGTACCATTGCTGCTGTTTAACTTCAGAATGTTCTGATCACTTCCAAAGCAGCCCATAAAGCACTCCTACTCCCGAATCCCTCTTTCTGCTGCCTCTGAGAATCATTCTCTCATGTTTATTATTTATCTCTGTGTGTTTCTGTTACACTTGTAGGTGCCACTGTGCGTGTTGAAATCAGCAGGTGACTGTGGGATTTGGGTCTCTGTTTCTTTCATACGGGTCCTGGAGATCGAACCCGGGTCATGGGATTTGGCAGTAGGAGCCTCTGCTCACTGAGCTCTGTACCCCTCCCTGGAGCCGTGAGTCTCACCAGGCTCAGGGGAAAATGCTCAGACTTTCACCAGCGAGAATGGTGGATTTTAGTAGAGCACTGTTATTAGCATGGGGAAAGGGGGATTTCCTTCCATCCCGAAGGAGCCATTTTTCATCTTGAAAGGGTGTTATATTTTATCAAATGTTTCCGGTGTGACTACTGAATATATCACGCCTTTGCCTTCAATTTTATGCATGTGGTCTAGTACATTCATTATTCTGCAAATATGAACATAATTTTTTTTTTTTTTTGAGACAGGGCTTCTCTGTATAGCCCTGGCTGTCCTGGAACTCACTTTGTAGACCAGGCTGGCCTCGAACTCAGAAATCCGCCTGCCTCTGCCTCCCAAATGCTGGGATTAAAGGTGTGCGCCACCACGCCCAGCTCTTTTAGAACTTTTGACCCTGATAGAAACTGCTGGAGGAGACGTTGCTCCAGACAGAGAGGGCATGTTCACTACCAGCTTTGAGGACATCTAGTTTTGTGTGTCTACCGTCCCTGCCTTCAGAGAACTTCCCTCCCAACTCACAAGGCTGCCAGTCACAGGATTTCTTCTCTCTGGTCACAGAAGTTACTCAATCCTCCGTCAGCTAGAATTTCTCAGTTGGTAGGGACACTGGAGGTGGGAGGAATGAGGACATGACATCCTGTGGTTCTTCCCTAGAGCAGTCCTTTTCATATGGATCTTGGACCTGTAACATCTGGGAACTTGCTAGAAATACTCTACACATTGTTGTTTTTTTTTTTCCCTTTCCCCCTTGTACTGACTTGGGAATTCTAGGACTAGGCTCCAGAAGTCTGTTTTTTTGTTTGTTTGTTTGTTTTTTCTTGTTTTTTTTTTTCTTGTTTTTTCGAGTCAGGGTTTCTCTGTATAGCCCTGGCTGTCCTGGAACTGACTTTGTAGACCAGGCTGGCCTCGAACTCAGAAATCTGCCTGCCTCTGCCTCCCGAGTGCTATGATCAAAGGCGTGTGCAACCACGCCCAGCCAGAAGTCTGTTTTTAACAAGCCCTCCACATGATTCTCTTATATACTAAAACTGCCCTAGAGAGACTAGATGTTTCTTGCCCCTTTCTCTGTCTTGGCTGTTGACATTCCCCTTTGATCTATCACTCCAATCCCAGGGGATCTGACTCCTTTCTAGTCTTCATGAGCACTGCATACAGGTGGCCTACATAAATACATGCAGGCAAGGCCTCCTATTTCAGGTTCCTGCCTCAAAAGACTTGCCAAGATCCTTCTGATTTCCTGCCATTCATTCATCCAAATCCACAGCATGGACCTGTCCTGTCTTCTGCGGGCACGTGCACGTGCGCTTGAGGACCCTGCCCCCCATGCATGCACAGGAGCCTCAACTTCAACCCTATGAGTCTCTTTTTTAAAAAACAGGGTTTTGCCAGGGGTGGTGGCGCACGCCTTTGATCGCAGCACTCGGAAGGCAGAGGCCAGCCTGGTCTACAGAGTGAGTTCCAAGACAGCCAGGGCTATACAGAGAAACCCTATCTTGCAAAAACAAACAAACAAACAAACAAACAAACAAACAAACCCCAGGGTTTTGTTACTTATGCCAAGCTTGCCCTGAACTAGTAGCAATTCTCCTGCCTCAGCCTCATGCCTGGACTAGTGGCAATTCTTCTGTCTCAGTCTCATGAGCGCTGGCATCCAGCCCTGCAGCTGAGTGTGGCTTTTCAACAGCTCCGTTGTTACCCCTGCCCTTTGCTTCCTCAGTGTAACCTGTCTGTATTCTGTAATTTTCCTCAGAATTCCTGTTCTCTAGCTCATGATTCATTTTACTGTCACTTTTAGGGGCTCACTGAGTTTCCCTGAGGTAGCAGACTCTAGGTCGGATGTGCTTTTTAAACAGCAGTTCTGGCTCATGACCAAATAGCATCTAAACATGGCCACTCTGGGTTGAGCTGAGTCCCTGGAGGCAAGCCTCTCTAGCTTGTGTTTTCCCATTTTCCATCCCCAACTACAAAGTGGATGAAATTCAGGGAAGCGAAGGAGGGTGTATGACTGTGGGAAAGCCAAGGGAGCAACAGGAAAGGGCAAGCCTTGCTGTTTCCTGCTCGGCTGGATTCCTCCTTTGGGATGCTGTTAGAGGCTCTTTGAGACAATGACGGGCGGGAAGGATGCTGACATCATCCCTGACTATTCTGCGCCAGGTACCTAAATTTTCCGAGACTCTCGGGATCCTTATCACATCCCTTCAAGTTAAGAGGGAGGCGCTCTGCTATGTAGCTGAAGAGACTGAGGTTCAGAGGTGAGGACCCTGGTGTCCGCCTTGCTGTACCTGAAGATACAGTCAGGCCCAGATGGAAGGAGATCCAGGTTTGAGCCTCACCTTGCCCTCTAGTTAAAAAGAGCAGCGGAGGGGCAGGGTGGCTGGAGATATGATCCAACGGTTGAAAGTGCAATACTGCTCTTGCAGAGGACCCACAATTGCTTACAGCTCAAGTTCCAAGAGATGCAGCACCTCCTTCTGGACTCTGCTGGCACTACACACACACACACACACACACACACACACACACACACACACACACACACACACACGCTGCATACACACATAGTTGAAACACTTATACATATAAAATAACAAAAATGTTTTAAAAATGAACTCTTAATTGTGTGTGCTGGCTGATTTTCTGTCAGTTTGACACAGACTAAACTCACCTGAGAGGAGAAGCACCAATTGAATAAATGCTTTCCGGAGATTGGGCTGTGGGGCAAGCCTGTAGAGTATTTTCTTAATTAGTGATAGATACGGGAGGGCTCAGCCCACTGTGGGTGGGGCCATCCCTGGGCTTGGGGGTCCTGGGTTCTCTAAGAGAACAAGCTGAGCAAACCGTGGTGAGAAAGTCAGTCAGCAGCACCCCTCCATGGCCTCTGCATCAGCTCCTACCTCCAAGTTCTTGCCCTCTTTGAGTTCCTGTCCTGACTTCCTTCAGTGACGGACTATGATGTGGAAGTGTAAGCCAAATAAACCCTTTCCTCCATAAGTTGCTCTGGTCATGGTGTTTCACTGAAGCAGTAGAAACCTAAGACAAGGTGTCTGTGTGTGGGTCATGTGCATGTGAGTGCAGAACTCATGGCCACCATTAGAGGGTGCTGGATGCCCTGAAGCTGGAATCACAGGCAGTTCCAAGCTGCCTGATAGGGTGCTGGGAACTGAACACAGCTCCTCTGTAAGAGCAGCAAATGTTTTTAACCTTGGAGCCATCTCTCCAGGCTCCCCTTGCCTCCAGGCAGAATTTTGTTTTGTTTTGTTTTTCCTTTTTTTAAAAGACAGGGTTTCTCTGTATAGCCCTGGCTGTCCTGGAACTCACTCTGTAGACCAGGCTGGCCCCGAACTCAGGAATCTGCCTGCCTCTGCCTCCCAAGTGCTGGGATTAAAGGCGTGCATCACTGCTGCCCAGCTTTCTATGGCTATGTTTTTGTTTTAACCCCAGGTGTGGGATTTGGGACTGCTTCAGTTTGTCCACAGCCCTTAACTATGGTTGTCTTGTGTTCTAACAGGTGTGATTCTTTGCCAGCTGCAGAGTTCAATTCTAGGGACTCTGGAGAGGGTATAAATAGGAGAGGCCTGAGAGGGCCTATAACAGCAGCTGCTCCTCAGTGCTGCTGCTGCTGGATTGCTGAATATTCCAAAGACAAAGATTGAACATGCTCCTGGAAACCCAGTGCCCACAATCAGCAGGAAGTAGTCCGGAGAGTCCTATGCCCCTTTCCCTTCTAACCTTCTTTCTCTCCTACCTAGTGATGGGGGTTTGGAAGGAATTGGGGCGGAACAAGGGTTGGGAGGGGGGTAGATATAAGAACTCAATAAAGAGGGCTGGTGAGATGGCTCAGCGGGTTAGAGCACCCGACTGCTCTTCCGAAGGTGATGAGTTCAAATCCCAGCAACCACATGGTGGCTTATAACCACCCGTAACAAGATCTGACGCCCTCCTCTGGTGCGTCTGAAGTCAGCTACAGCGTACTTATGAAGAATAAGAAATGAATCCTTGGACCGGAGAGACCAACCGGAGCGAGCAAGCGAGGCTGTCCGGAGCGAGCAGAGCTGAACGGGGACGGCTGGAGCTAGCAGGTCGGAGCGAGTGGGGCCAAACAGGGACGGCTGGAACGAGCGGGGCCAACGGGAGCAAACAGAGCCGACTGGAGTGAGTGGGGCGGCTGGGGTGGGGGGGGCGTACGGGGGCAGCCGGGAGCAAGTGGGAGCGGAGCAAGCGGGGTTGACCCCGGAACAAGGGAAAAAAAAAAAGAACTCAATAAAATAGCCAAAAAAGTACACTTATACCCGCTTTTCTTTTTTTGTTTGTTTTTCAAGACAGGGTTTCTCTGGATAGCCCTGGCTGTCCTGGAACTCACTTTGTAACCCCGCTTTTTTTTAAAGAGGAAAAGTGAGGAAAAGTCCCAGAAAAATGAAGTTATGTGAGGCCCAGTGTGGTGTTTCTGAACTATAGCTTCAAATCTCAGGAGGACCAGAAGTCAAGGTCATCCTTGACTACATAGCTAGTTCAAAGCTAGCCTGGGCTACAGAAGACCTTATCTATAGAAGGAGAAGGAAAAGGAGGGGAACAGAGAGGGGGAGGGCAAGAGGAGTAGAGGGGAGCTGGGAGGTATAAATGAATTACAAATTCTAGCTAGCTCCTATAAAAGGACACAAAATCTTGGTATTTTATTTTATTTTATTTTTTTAAAGATTTATTTTATTTATTATATGTAAGTACACTGTAGCTGTCTTCAGACACTCCAGAAGAGGGCACCAGATCTCATTACGGATGGTTGTGAGCCACCATGTGGATGCTGGGATTTGAACTTATCACCTTCAGAAGAGCAGTCGGGTGCTCTTACCCACTGAGCCATCTCACCAGCCCCGGTATTTTATTTTTAAGGTGTAAGCCTAGACTGGGCAAGTTGTGAGCTAGTCTAACTTATATGCCAGCCGTATGTCTACTGTTTATATGTCTTATATGCCAGCCGTATGTCTCCTGTTTCTTGCTGTTTTGAGTCTCACCCTGGTTGTTTCTGTTCCATCAGCCTGTCCTCAGGGTCCACTTCTCTTGGCCATGTGCTCATGGTCCATCTTCTCTCATGGCCTCCTCTCTCCTCCCTCCCTCTTCCCCGTCTCTTGCTCCTTGTCATCCTTACCTGTGGCCACCAGCCTGGTGACTGAAAGCCTGCTTCTTTCTTCTCCCCAGGAATTGGCTGTAGGTACTTTCAGTTAACCAATAGCTTTAAAGTAGGGAGCAAGGCTTAAAGAGCATCACTTGGTGTGCTTGAGGATGTGCTCATGGGAGGGGGGGGGGACCAACCAGACCTGGGGGGGCACTATTTAGCATTTGAATACAAAGCAGTACCAGACCAGCTCCCAAATGAGAGAGAAGGAAAGGAAGGAAAAACCAAAACTTAAAAAAAAAAGAACTAAACACTCCCAGGTGATAAGATGGCCCAAGTATGACTCATATTATCAGCTGACCATGGTGGTGCCCACACTCACAAGGCTGAGGCAGTGGGATGGCAAGTTTCCAGCCAGTCTGGGCTACCTAGCCAGACCCTGTCTAAAAAGGAGGGGGTATTAATCCATTCATAAGGATGCCACACCGATGGCCCAAGCCTTTCCATTGGGCCCTTCCCTTTTATTACACTTATTTATCTATGCATTTATGTGTGTAAATGTGTGCCTCAATACACAAAGTTAAGAGGAGAGTTTGAGGGAGGTGGCCCTGGGGACTGAACTCAGGTCATCAGGCTTGGTGGCAAGTGCCTTTACCAGATGAGCCATTTCACAGGCCTGACACCTCTTCAAGTCCCAGCGCCACCACAAGACCACACCCAAGACCAAGCCTCCAGCATGAGGGACTAAGCTACTTCCACAGGGCAGCAGCCACATATAGTGAATGGTAAAGCTGAGGTGGAGGCTGGGTCAGCTCTCCTCCAAAGCTCTGGCTTAACTGAACCATTAATCTTTCTTAAGTCAACAAGAATGGAATAGGCAAAGTCACATTCTTGCTGATGCTACCAACAGGGGCCATGGCACGGAGGTGGATAGAGCTCTCTCAGACCCGGTGCTTAGAAACAGTGTGGGTGACTCATGGAAGCCTTGGGACAAAGCAAGTTGAATGTCATCAAAGTTCTTGGGTTACCAAGTAGGTGGAGAGAAGCAAGGCCAGGCAACATCCATTGGTTTCTCTCCAGACTGGCTAAGGAACCTTGAGGGAGAGCCTTATCCACAGAGCCATGAGGCTGGACCGGACAGCTGGCGTTTTGGGGGATGCCTGATGCTGCAGAGGGTGCTCCTGTCTGGACTTGAGCCCTACTTTCCTGCAAAATGGAGACAACATGTGTGTTCAAATGGCAGATCCTAATTGTGATGTTACAAGCAATCAGTTAGCACATATAATGAAAAATTAGCTCAGCATGCTAGACAGTGAGTATTCTGCAGTGTCCAGCTCAGGCTGAATAGAAGTGTGTGTTCAAGCGTTGTTAACTCAGAGGCCACTGGGAAGTTTTCTATGGGGTTGGGTTTTTCTTTGTTTCCTTTGCCCAAGTTCTTCCTCCCACTGCCTGCCCTGGCAGGGGAATGTGTGGCAGGGGAATGTGACATTCTCACCTTGCACTCATTCTCACTCTGGATGCTCTGGGTTGGTTTTACAGCTTGTAGCTCATTTCACTGTTGTCTTGCCGGGAAGAGGGGCAACCAGACTGCTCACGTGAAGACTCTCCTCTAGGGCTAGAGAGACGGCTCTGTGGTTAAGAGCACTGACTGCTCTTCCAGAGGTCCTGAGTTCAATCCCCAGCAACCACATGGTGGCTCACAACCATCAGTAATGGGATCTGATGCCCTCTTCTGGTGTGTCTGAAGACAGTGACAGTGTACTCTGCCAAAACAAAAAACAAAAAACCTCTCTTCTGGTTTTTTTTTTTTTTTTTTTGTGGAACTGAATCAGTTCTTGTTTATGTACTGTACTGTCAGTGAAAGAAAGGTTCAAGGTTTTGGTTTTGTTTTGTTTAGGCAGGGTTTCTCTGTATAGCTCTGGCTGTCCTGGAACTCACTCTGTAGACAACACTGGACTCCAACTCATAGAGATCTGCCTGACTCTGTCACCCCAGTGCATGTGCTACCAGCTGGCAACAAGTTCTGTTCCTTCCTTTTTTTTTTTTTGGTTTTTCGAGACAGGGTTTCTCTGTATAGCTCTGGCTGTCCTGGAACTCACTCTGTAGACTAGACCAAGCTGTCCTGGAACTCAGAAATCCTCCTGCCTCTGCCTCCCGAGTGCTGGGATTAAAGGCGTGCGCCACCACGCCTGGCCCATGTCTGTTTTTATTATTCTTATTTATTTCATGTGTTTAGGTGTGTTTTGCTGCATGTATGTCCTGCATATCACAAGCATACAGTACTGTCAGAGGCCAGAAGAGAGCACTAGATACCTTAGAATAACCGCTGTTTTGTACCACAGACTTTAAGAACAGTGTAGTTTCTTATAATTCAATTAAATGGCCCTTGTAACTCCCAGTATTTCTGGAGTCTCTCATGTTGTTTTCTTTTTTCTTTGTTTCTTTGACCCAAGTTGGTTACCAACTTACTATATAACCAAGGCTGTTCTTGGATTTCTAATCCCTTTGCCTCTGTCTTCTGAGGGCTGGGGTCATAGGTATGTGGCACCGTGCTCAACTTCTTCGGTATTATTAAGAGAAGGACTTGGATACAGAAAAGCTATTTTCAGGGCATGCTCACCAACATCTGTAATGACAGCACTCAGGAGGAAAGGCAGGAGGATAGGATGTAAGGCTCACCTGAGCTACATAGTCTAGCCTCGGTTACAATTTGTCTCAAAGCAGAGAAAATGGGGGCTAGAGAGATGGTTCAGCAGTTAAAAGCACTGGCTGCTTTCCAGAGGACCTAGGCTGGATTCTCAGCACCTACAGGGCAGGTTACAACAGCTTATAACTTCAGTTCACTGCCCTCTTCTGGTCTCACCAGGCATGCATGTGATGCACAGACATACATGCAGGCAAAACATTTATACCTAGAAAATAAAATTAAAATACATATTCTTTCTTGTTGGTGGGAAACCTCCAGGTGACCTCAGTTTGATGCAGCTCACACTGTGAATAAACAGGGATAAGGGTGAGGCTAGCTCCAGTTAGTTGTAGGCAGCTGTCAGTCATCCCCACAGCAGGGGGCGCCAAAGATGAAAGCAACGACTATTGGCCAAACGGAGTCCCATAGGATCTGACAGGGTTAAGACAGTTACAGAAATCTAAAATCCAGGCTCTCAGCCAGAAAAAGTAATTTGGCACCGGTATGTCAAGGAACTGGCTTTAGGTCTAACATTGTTCATGAAAGTCCACTGCTCAGCTCTCCTCCTCCTTCCTCGCCTCTTCCTCTTCGTTCCTTTCCCTCCCTACTCTCTGGTTTTGTTGTTTTTGAGACATTTTGTCAGGTAACCCAAACCTACTTTAACTGTTGTGATCCTCCTGCCTCCACCACCCCAGGGCTGGGAATATAGGCCTGTGCCACCACACCTGTTTCTGTTTGAGGATCTGTTAACTAAGTCTTAAAATTTTTCTCAGGGGATGGGGATGTGGATCAGTTGGTTGAGAGCTTACCAAGCTTGAAGCCCCCTGTTTGACCCCAGCATCACAGAAACCAGGCCAGGTGGTACATGCCTGTAACCCTAGCACTCTGGAGGGTCCACACAGAAGCAGAAGCTCAAGGCTATGCTTGGCTACTTAGTCTGTTTGAAGCCAGCCTGGGGCTATATGAAGCCCTGTCTTATAAAACCCCCAAACACATTTAAAACATATTGAGGTCTGGGGTGACACATGTAGATCAGTTGGCAGTTGCCTAGCATGCACGAAGTCTTCGGTTCAGTCCTCAACAACCTAATCTCATTACCAAAGAGGTGGAGACATGAGAGTTATAAATTCAAGGTTATCCTCACCTACACAACAAGTTCAAGGCCAGCCTGGGCTACATGAAAAACGATCTCAAAAAATTAGGATCCCAAAGGGCTTTTGCTTATATGGTTTTTATTTATAGTTTTTAAAATACAATACACTACCGTGATGGCACACATCTCTCTCTCTCTCTCTCTCTCTCTCTCTCTCTCTCTCTTTGGTTTTTTTGAGACAGGGTTTCTCTGTATAGCCCTGGCTGTCCTGGAACTCACTTTGTAGACCAGGCTGGCCTCAAACTCAGAAATCCACCTGCCTCTGCCTCCCAAGTGCTGGGATTAAAGGTGTGCGCCACCACACCCAGCTCTCTCTCTTTTTTTTTTAAATTATGATTTATTTATTTCTGTGTGTACTGCTGTTCTGGCTGCATGTCTGTCCAAGGGTGTCAGTTCCTCTGGAACTGCAGTTACAGACAGATGTGAGATGTGAGCTGCCTTATGGTACTGAAAACTGAATTCAGGTCCTCTGAAATAGCAGTCAGTATTCTTAACCAAAGAGCTATGTCCCTAGCCCCAGTGGCACACATCTTTAAACCCAGCATTCAGGAGGCAGAGGCAGAGGCAGGTGGATCTCTGTGAGTTCCAAGATCAGCTTGGTCTACAGAATGAGTTCCAGGACAGCCAGGTCTACACAGAGAAACCCTGTCTCAAAAAACCAAACCAAACCAAACCAAACCAAACTAAAACCCAATACGCAAGCAAGGGTACCATTACCGTGCTTAATGCAATTAATAGGTTAGAGTAGCCGGGCTTTGGCTACTTTGTGGGCTCTTCTTTCTTCAACTCTTCTTCACCCTCTTCCCACCCTTTCAACCCCCTAATACTAGTTCCTACTGATAAGGGGTGTCAAGTTCACTGGGGCAAGTATGATCTTTAACTACTTTATAAACTGAGACTGAAAGCGACTACCAACCCACAACAGTCCTCAGAGAGGCACTTATATACCCTCTGAAAAGTCCCCAGAATGCCAAGCATCTTGAAATCTCACAAACTATTTACCACTGGCTAAAGCACTTCCCCCTGCTAGGGCATGAGGCAAATCATAGTTGCTGTAGACAATTAGAAGCAGCCTCATGTACCCACACCTGGGACTAAAATGAAAATACATTCCTATAAATTCTCTGTGCTTTTTTAAAAAAATGAAACAATCCCCCAAATTGTCACTACAGGTTATTATTTATTTAGTTTTTTTTCCTGGTTACATACATCATACACATATTTCACAACACAGTTTTGTAAGGAATGTTGAACTCTTTCTTTCTACTCTATAATTTGTGTGTTTTCAAGCACAGATGCCAGATGTGTTTTCAAGCACAGATGGAGGTTAGGAGTTGGTTCTCTCTTTCCATCTTCAGGTGAGTTTGGGGGAATTGAACTCAAGTCACCAAGCTTTCTTGGCAGACCCCTTCATCTGCTGAGCCTTGTGACGACCATTCTTCATACTTTCCAGAAGAGCTTCAGATGTACAGGCTTTATATAATATTCATATCAAGGTACACCCATATCTAACTGCTATGTGGACGCATTTCAATTCTTTAGAACTTAAAAACTCACTGGCAAAAGTCAGAGGAAAGGAAGAGTACACAAGTTTGTTTTACAGAACTGCTTGGTGGGCTGGAGGGATGGCTCAGCGGTTAAGAGCACTGACTGCTCTTCCAGAGGTCCTGAGTTCAATTCCTAGCAACCACATGGTGGCTCACAACCATCTGTAAAGAGATCTAATGCCCGCTTCTGGTGTGTCTGAAGAGAGAAATGGTGTACTCGTATACATAAAATAAATAAATCTTTTTTTTTTTAAAAAAGAACTGCTTGGGAAATGAATTTGAGAATATAAAGAGGATAGCATAGCTTCATAAGCCCTGAGGATGGCAGTACCCAACCTGGAGAGGTGATCCCTGAGTCCAAACACTTAGGTGGCTTCAGGGCCATGGAATTCTCAGTTCCCTTTCTCTCAAGAGAAAGTCTCCTTTACACTATAGCCAGCATCTTTGATAACCCATGAAAGCAATTACACATTTGAGCTATATGCTTTCTCTCTAGCATCTTGTAGCTTTTTGCTGTAGCTACTGTTTGTTTCTTGAGATGGTGTCTTAGTTAGGGTTTCCATTGCTATGAGGAGAACCATGACCAAGGTAACTCTTAAAAAGGACAACATTTAATTGGGGCTGGTTTACAGTTTCAGAGGTTCAGTCCATTATCAAGGTGGGAACAAGACAGCATCTAGGCAGGCATGGCATTGCGCTGGAGGAGCTGAGAGTTCTATATCTTGTTCAGAAGGCAATTAGGAGAAGACTGGCTTCCAGGCAGCTAGGAGGAGGGTCTTGAAGTCCATGCCCACAGTGACACACTTCCTCCACAAGGGCCACACCTACTCCAACAAGGTCACACCTCCTAATAGTTCCACTCCCTGGGCCAAGCATATTTAAACCACCTCAGAGGGCATTTCAACTTGCATGAAGACTAGGTGGGTCTTGAACTTGTGGTGATCCTCTTGCATTTGGTTCCCAAGTGCTGAGATTATGGGTGAGACTTCCACACCTGCTTTTAAAACTGTGTAGACTACATTTTACTACACCAGTGAGTTCTTCCAAGGCTGTGTTCATCCAAGTGCAGGTCAGTGGACCTGTTTAGAAAGGTTCTTTGAAGCAACTCCTGTCTGTGTTGTCTGGAAATCAGCAGTTCAGTTCACAGATTAGCAGCAGCAGTTCGATCCACTCACAAACACTTCATGAATACACCAGCAGTCCAGTTCAGTAGAATTGGGTTATCTAGCATACAGGAATCAGTAGCGGTGGTACTACCAAGCAGAGACTGCTATGTATTAGCCTTGGCAGGAGTCAGCAGGAGGGACGCCTAGAGTTCTTTGCTGTCGTTTTCTCAGGGAAGCAAAGATCAGCAAAGACTTGAAGACACGAGACCAACAAGCATTGCATAGCTAGCTCTATAAATAGGCAAGCTCAGCCTTCAAAACCGTCCCTCGAGTCTTATTTATAACCTTCAAACATCAAGTGTCCTCCACAGGTCTTGTTTCAGCACATGTGTCTATCTCAGCTGACATGACTCTGCCAATCAGCCCGAGTCCTCAGAAGCAGCAAGAAACAGCAGCACAGCACCAGAAGGTTTTTGGTGTGTTTCTCTCTATGGAGTCCCAACAAATGCAGCTCAACTACTCAATGTAAGGTGGACCAATACCTGCATGTCGTTAGCAAAGAATCCTTCATCACGTGTCCTTTCACATGTTTGCTTTCTCCTGTGTCTCCTTCATTGAAACATTCCTTCCCGTGCTTGCCCCAGCAAAACACCATCCAATTGGCTTTCCAAAGAACCCTTAAGTTCCCACTTCACAATCCCACAGTCAACTGCTTTTAGAGGCTCTGTCACATGAAATGCTCAAAACAAAATGGGGGAAAAGAGATTGGGTGCAAATCTGTAATTCCAGTATTCAGGAGGCTGCGCAAGGAGGACCTCAGAAGTTGAAGGTAAATCTGCTCTACATACCGAGTACCAAGCCATCCAGGATTATATAGGAAGGAGGGCTTCATCACACACAAAACTCGGCATGGTAGTGTACCCATGCAATCACAGCACTTGGGTGGGTGGGGGCAGAAGGAATCAGGAATTCAAGGTCAGCCTGGGTTACACGGCAAATTTGATGTTAGACTGGGGTACATGAGACCATATATCAATAAGTGAAATGGTATCTAGAAATTATCTTGAGGCTAGAGATGTAACTCAGTGGTAGAGAAGGAGCTTAACGTGAGGCCCAGCCAGGATTTACTCCATAATCCCCCAATCCCAAATTTAAAATGTGCCGAGAACAACAGATGGGCCAGGAAGATGGTTCAATAGGTGAAGCCCAAACTTGAGGACTAAACTTGAGGTTCAGATTTTGAGATCCCCTGTAAGATCCAGGTGGGCGTAGTGACCCTCCTGTAATTCCAGTTATAGGGAGGTGGAAACAGGAAATCTCTGGAGCAAGCTGGCCAGCCACGGTAGCCAAAAAAACTGAGCCCCAGGTTCAGGAGAGATCCAGTTTCAATCTATAAAGCAGAGAGGGATTGAGGAAGACTCCCATCATCTGCCCTGGCCTTCCATGTGTCCATGCACACAGGTGTATATGCAACTGCACACATGTGCACCCACATGTATGAACATGCACCTCTACATGAACTCACCACACATACACACACATACAAAGAACAACAGGAAACACTGACAGATATAAGCCCAGATCATTGTTCTTCAGGCATGTCAAGCACGAAGGTTTACATTGACCAGCATTAAAATCACGGGTCATACATGATCTTTAAACTGGAAATAAGTTGGGAGTGGTAGTACATGCCTTTAGTCCCAGCACTCAGGAGGCAGAGGCAGATTGTATTTCTATGAGTTTGAGGCCAGCCTAGTCTATATATTGAGTTCCAGGACAACCAAGGCTACATAGTGAGATTCTGCCCCACAAAAAATTAAAAATAAAAACAAAATCAAAAAATAAAACTAAACTAGAAATAATTCAATTCAGAGGCCTTATAGTCAATCTTATTTTAGTGTTTTGTCTTATTCAGTTTTGTGTTTTGATTTGTACCTTGGCTGGTTTTAGTAGTATCTGTCTAGAATAGCCTTCTTTTGTGTTAAATTTTGAGTGAATTAGTCCTAATCTATAAAAAAAAGAGAAAAGGAAATTATATAGATATCTGAGTGTTTGCAACTAAGCTTAAAGAAATCATACAGCATTTTTGGTATATTCATCTAGGTCTGTCCTCAGAAATACTGTAATAAATCAGGGGAAAACAATAACTCACAAAACATTTCCACGGGCTATAATATCAAATAAGGGGTACTGTGGTGTATGTCTGGAATCTCCCACTTGGTAGCAAAGACAAAAAGACTTTCAGGACAGAGAGAGATATAGCAAACCCTGTCTCAAAACAAAACCCCAAAAAACAGAGAGGAGAGGGAGGAGGAAGAAGAAGAAAAGGAGGAAGAGGAGGAAGAGGAAGAGAAAGAAAAAGAGGAAGAGGAAGAAGAGGAGGACGAGAGGATGGATAGGAGGAGGGAGAGGAGGGAGAGAAGGAAGAGGGAGAAAAGGAGAAAGAAGAGGAAGAGGAAGAGGAGGGAGAAGAGAAGGAACAGGAGGAGGAGGAAGATGAAGAGAAGGAAGAAGAGGAAGAAGAGGGAGAAAAGGAGAAGGAAGAGTGAGAGGAGGAGGAGGAGGAGCAGGAGGAGGAGGAACAGGAAGAGGAGGAAGAAGAGAAAGAAGAAGAGAAGGAAGAAGAGAAGGAAGAAGAGGAGGAGAAAGAGGAAGAAGAAGAGGAGGAAAAGGAGGAGAAAGGCATGAAATCACCGAGAAACCTGTAAATAAATACAAACCACCTTTTCCTTGGCTCCCTGCTGCTCTTCCTGAAGTGGGAGAGAAGCTTGACCCAGCAGTCTAAGATCCTGGGCTCTGAAGTCATCCTGACCTAGTTTAAGTCCCCATTGACTGTTTTGTTTTGTTCTTTTTATGTTATTATTAAGGTCAAGAATAATTTTTTTGGAGCTTAAGAGAAAAACAACAGGGCAGGCAAGCTGTAAGTCTTGGCAGCTGCCAGGAGGAGAGAGATGGAGCAGAGAAAGGTGCCTTTTGAGTTAGGTGTAGAGGTCAGCCATGATAGAGAGCTGGGCCCCAGGAGGGTTGCTTAGCAGGAAGATTGAGAAAGCACAGAGCACCAGAGAACACAGGCAATCATCTAAAAGAAAGAAAAAGACTAAAAACATGGTAAAGGGAAAAGTTACACTTTGGACAAGATGCATGATAGAGGCTCCACTGGCAACTGCCACTCTGTGGGTTTCTGAAGCAGGGCCTGGCTGTATAGCCCAGGTTGGTTTTGAACTCCTGAGTGCTGGGATTACAGGCATGCATCACCATCCCCAGCTTTGCTGCTTGCTAGTCACGTGACCTCAAGCAAGTCCCTTAGTTCTTCCTTGATACAATACCTCATCTATAGAGTGAACTCACTTGTACTTTCTGTTTGTACCTGTAAGGCTCTACGTCAAGCCCTATCGTTTTTGGTTTTTTTATGGTTTTTGTTTGTTTGTTTTTTATTTTTGAGACAGGGATTCTCCGTGCAGCCCTGGCTGTCCCGGAACTCACTTTGTAGACCAGGCTGGCCTCGAACTCAGAAATCCGCCTGCCTCTGCCTCCAGAGTGCTGGGATCAAAGGCGTGCGCCACCACGCCTGGCTATATGTTTGTTTTTGAGACAAGGTCTCAGTACTGAGACTGGGCTGACCTCCAACTTAGAACAGTCCTCCTGGCCGGGAGTTAGGCATGTCTCTGCCTCCCTAGTACTGGAATTACAGGCTTGTGCTACCATGACCTCAAAACACACAAACAGATACAAAGCAAGACATCTTCGGCTAGAGGTCACTCTGTGAGTGGAGGGTATGCGTGCAAACTGAGAGAGAACTGGGAAAGACTGGTCAAATGGGACCGTGGAGATTACAGTAAGCAGCAAGGACTTCTTTTCTCAAAAGATGCCAAAGACTGGGAGTGGTGGGGAATGTCTTTTATCCAAGCAGTAGAGAGGCAGAGGCAGGCAAATCTTTGTGAGTTTGAAGCCAGCCTGGTCTACATAGAGAGTTCCAGGACAGCCAGGGCTACACAATGAAACTGTATACATATATGTATGTATGTATGTATGTCTATATATATATATGTATATATACTACAAAGATACTGACTTTTTTTTTACATTATCTATTTACCCATGAATACATGTATGAGTGTAAGTACAGCTTGTATGGGGGAGAGAGGTGGGTCAGAGAATAGCTTGCAGAAACTGGTTATTTCCTCCCGCCATGTGGGTCTTAGGGATTGAACTCAGGCCATCGAGCTTGGAGGTAAGTACCTTACCTACTGAGGCATGTCGGCCCAGAGTGCTGCTTTCTAGTTGCTAATAATGCATAGGACTGATGTGTATGTACAGTGTGTACTTTGGGAAGACTGTCTGGGGACATCACGTTGTTTGTGGGCTCCCTCTGGTGGAGCTGGTGGTTCATGTCAGAAAAACAAAACAAAACAAAATAATGAGCAATTAATCTATGCTTTCATGTACTGGCTCTTTACTATGTAACATATATGTTCTATTGCTAAAATACACCCCCCAAGCAAAAACAAATGCCAGCAGGGCATAGAATCACACCTGTGATTCTAGCACCTGAGAGGAGGAGGCAGAGGAATCAGGAGTTCAAATCCATTCTCAACCACAAATCTAGTTGGGTCACAAGAGACCTTATCTCAAAAACACAAAACAAAAACCAAACCAAAAGAAAAAAGAAGCCCAACTAACCAACCAATCTCCAAACCCAAATCCAAGCCCTTGTGGAACTGATATTCTGGTGGGGAGACAGTAAGCCAAACCCCCAAGAAACTTATTGGACAAATGTCACCAGAACAGTTATCAGGGGGTAAGAAAGTCCAGGGAGACAATCACGCTCCCACTTAAGCACAGCGTCAGAGACAGGTCTCAGTGAGAAGGCATATCTGAAGCTGTAAAGGGGGTGGCAAGGTGAATGAAAGCTCTGTCTGAGGGAAAAGCTCTCTAGGTAGAGGGAGTAGGAAGCAGACGGCACCCGAGTCTACCTGCAGGCTGGAAGAACAGCAGAGGCCAGCGTGTCTTAAGTGGAAGGAAGACATGACAAAGTAGGTTAGAGCTCTACTCGAGTTAAGTCTTCTGGGTCCTGTAGGCGATGGAAGGATTTTAGCGTTCACACTGAGACAGAGCCATTGGAAGAAGCACGTGATCTGATTAAGGCTTTCACGGAGGCTCTCAAGTTTGTATTGAGTATAGGGGTAGCAAACATGAATGGGACCCTCAGAATTACATCCTGACTGTGGTTCATACCAACACAGGTGGAAAATGGTCCGATTCTGCAAGACTTTGAAGATAGCACCTACTGATTGTGCTAAGTAGGTGTGATGTGTGAGGAAGAGCCGTTAAGAAGCTCCCCAAAAGTGGCTGCTTAGAAAATTGTTGAAATAGAAGCAGTTAATAAAAATCTTTTGTTTTTATTTGTATTGAAAACTTAGTTTTGTTTTGTTTGTTTTTTTTAAGATTTTTAAATTTCATTTATATGAGTACACTCTAGCTGTCTTCAGACACACCAGAAGAGGACATCAGATCCCACTAGAGATGGTTGTGAGCCACCATTTGGTTGCTGGGGATTGAACTCAGGACCTCTGGAAGAGCAGTCAGTGCTCTTAACCGATGAGCCATCTTTCCACCCCTAGGGTTTTTTTTTGTTTTTGTTTTTTTTTTTTTTAAGATTTTATTTTATTTATTATATGTAAGTACACTGTAGCTGTCTTCAGACACTCCAGAAGAGGGCGCCAGATCTCGTTACGGATGGTTGTGAGCCACCATGTGGTTGCTGGGATTTGAACTTATCACCTTCGGAAGAGCAGTTGGTGCTCTTACCCACTGAGCCATCTCACCGGTTTTTGTTTTTTAACTGTGTGGTTAATCTTATATTGTATTTGTAATTCTGTTTTTTTTTTTCTTGAGGGTCTTTCCCTTCTTAGATTGAATACACTGACAACTATACAAAACCTGTCTTCAACTCCCTTCCTAATCCACACTTGAGTTATATTTTAGAATTTTTTTAATTTTTTATTTATTTATTTTATTTTTATTTATTCCCTTGTTCCCGTCAACCTCGCTCGCTCCGGCCAGCCCCACTTGCTCCCGGCCGCCCCCGTACGGCCCCGGCTTGTTCCAGCCAGCCCCGCTCGCTCCGATCGGCTCCGCTTGCTCCGGTTTGGCCCCGCTCGTTCCGGCCGTCCCCGTTCGGCCCCACTTGCTCCGGCCCTGCTAGCTCCTGCGTCCCCGCTTGCTTCGGCTCCGCTCGCTCCGGACAGCCTGGCTTGCTCCGGTTGGTCTCTCCAGTCCAAGGATTCATTTCTTATTATTCTTCATAAGTACGCTGTAGCTGACTTCAGACGCACCAGAGGAGGGCGTCAGATCTTATTACGGGTGGTTGTAAGCCACCATGTGGTTGCTGGGATTTGAACTCATCACCTTCGGAAGAGCGGTCGGGTGCTCTAACCCGCTGAGCCATCTCACTAGCCCCCATATTTTAGAATTAATGAAGTATTAAAAATGTTTCTGAGCCGAGAAGGTGGATCTCTGAGTTCAAGCCCAGCATGATCTATAGAGGGAATTCCAGGTCAAGGTACACAGAAAAAAACTTTTCTCGAAAAACAACAACAACCCCCCAAACAAACAAACAATATTCCTAAAAACAATATGCACAAAATGAAGCCAGCTGCAAGTGTAATATAATATTAGGTATAAACTAAATTTTCGGATAAAAATGTTCAAGGTACACAGAGAAAAACTTTTCTCTAAAAACAACAAAAAAACCCAACTCCCCTCAAAACAAACAAACAAACAAACAAACCAAAAAATGTTCCTGAAAACAATTTGCACAAAATGAAGGCGGCTGCACGTGAAATATAATATTAGGAATAAACTAGATTTTCGGATAGAAATGTTCACTTTGAGTTAGCCTTTCAAGTGTTTTCAAAAGTTCCCATCCATTTTTCCTCTCCTAGTCTTTCTTTTTTTTAAAAAAAATATTTATTTATTTTTATTTATATGAGTACACTGTAGCTGTCTTCAGACACATACACCAGTAGAGTGCATCAGATCCCATTACAGATGGTTGTGAGCCACCATGCGGTTGCTGGGATTTGAACTCAGGACCTCTGGAAGAGCAATCAGTGCTCTTAATCGCTGAGCCACCTCTCCAGCCCTCTGCTAGTCTTTCTAACTCGACCAATTGCAGTAAAAAATTTTCAACTTCGCCGTCCCTTAACAGTAGGAATCACACACTTTCAAAGATGAGAGCGGTGCTGGGCACGGAGGCACCAGCCTGTTCTACAAGCCCTAGGCTGGAGGGGGAGGATCCCCAGGTCGAGAGCAGCCTGAGCTGGACTTTGTTTTGGGGAGGGGAAAGGACGAGGAAAGAAGGGCGGGAGAACTTTTCACGAGGGCGGCAGCAGCTTAGCAGCACCAGCATCCTCGGAAAGGCGTCGCGTGCGTAAGATCCAGGGAGTCAATCACGCGCCTGGGTCTGCGAGGTGGGCGGGACCTAAGCCTTGCCCCGCCCCGAGACGCCTGACGGGTCCTCCGGGTTCGGGCGGAACGGGGTGTGGATTGTTCGGCGGCCCCGCATCTACTTCCGGTGCCTAGGGATGCGCATCCGGGTCGCGCTAACGCCGCGGTTTCCGCCACTCTGTTGGTTCCAGAGTGGGTCCGGAGTGGTCCCATGTCGTGCTGGGCAGTGTCTGCGGCCGTCTGGTGAGTCCCCGCCGCCGCCAGGGTGGGAGCGCGGCGGCTCGGGTGCAGCGTTCGGGGTCCCGGCTGAAGAGTTCTTCCCCGGTCGTGCTGGGTAGGGGGTCCCGTCGCCGTCCCCTCGTCCCTGCCTGCCGGTCTACCCTCGATCATTTCCCGGTCGTCGTTCTGGCCTCGCCCCTCCTCGCCTCGGCGCCGGGTCTCTGCCTTCCCCCTTCTCTCAGCACTTCTTCCCGACCCGTGTTTTCACCCGGAGCGTTGGGGTTCGGCTGTGTCCCCCAGCTCTCCTCACCTGTGACCCTCCCCCCCCACCCCTCTCCAGGCAGGGACTGGTAGATGACAAGAGTGTGGCGCCTGCCTTTTCGGAGCGAGAGGAGGAGGGCTTTCCTTCGAGTCCTGATCCCGGCCGACTGCTCCAGCCTGGGGCCAGTTCTGCCTGGAGGCGCGAGGTTAGACTTGAGGTCGTTCCCCCAGTTAGAGAACAACAAAGGCGTCCCCAGGTCCTCGCTCTGCCTCAGTTTGCTGGGCTCTCTGGGCAGCAGCGAACAGGTGGCGGGCTCGCTGGCGGGCTTGTGCGATCTTCTGAATTGACAGGTCTTCGTCCTGTCTGTTGTGTGTCTTCTGTCCCACGAGAATGGATGTGCCCAGCCGAGGCAAAAGTGGGGATGTTCTTCACTCTGCATGGATTTAAAGTTAGAGGACACCGGGTTTCTAAACTTTTAAACCACTGTAGTGTGGTGTTGTGTTGCTGTTTTCTGCCAAGATTCACCAGTGTAATAATCATTTTCCTTATAAGCCAGACATTATTTCTTAGAACGTTCTTTTTAACTTCTTTTTCTCTAGTGTTGCTACCATGGTTTAGGAATCATGATCTACGCATTTTAAAATTTAAGACATCTTATCTTACATTTTCTGGAGGCTTAAAATCATCTATAATGTGAAAAGGGTTAGACTTTATAATGGTTAATGTCCTGTTTCTCAAAATTTGTGATCTAAGGTATATCTAGAGGTACAAATTTGGATAATCCTTTTTTTCTCCCTTCCGGTTTTTGGGGTGTTTGTAGCATATCATTGCAACCATCATTTTCTTTTCGTCATTTTGTGTGTGATCAGTCCAAAATTCAGTATTAATAATTAAATATGTACAGAACAAATAACCGCGTTTATTATTGGTTCCTCTTGGCACAGTTCTCCCTCATATACACATAAGAGAATAGAACATAGACTGCCATATTCCAAAATTGGGCCGTTCCCTTCACCTATTTTTAGCAAAGAACTTTGGAGCTTGGCCATGTTAGTCCTACATGCCACAGAGAAAGACCCTTCTGGTTGGCTTTCAGGATTAACCTGGCCAGGGAAGCCCCTAAAAACATTTATCTGTCCTCCCCTGCACCTACACCAACTGGAAAGAGGAGCCTTTGTTCAGCCTGACCTCCTCATTTCCCAGCAACAGCCCCAGTAATTGTGGCTGCTCTGTTGACTTCTTTACCTCAAGGTTTGACAAATATTCCTTTTTTTACATATATAGTTGGTACACAACTTTTAACTTTTTTTCATTTCTGAACTTTATGTTCCTTTCCTCCCTCCACTACCTTCTTCCTCTCCTTCCCTCTGTTTTGGTGGTGTGTTTTGACCCTAGGCTGGCCTGGAACTTTTGGAATTTGCTATGTGGTTGGAGATGGCATTGAACTCGTGATCCTCTGACCCTCTAAACTCCGGGATTACAGGCCTGTTCCATCATGCTTGATAGTTTGGGGGTGGGCGGGGTTGGGTTTTTTGTTTTGTTTTGTTTTGTTTTGTTTCTCTATATACCTCTGACTGTCCTAGACTCACTTTGTAGACCAGGCTTGCTTCAAATTTACAGAGATCTGCCTGCCATTGCTTCTGCAGTGCTGGTATTAAAGACACACACCATGCCTGGCCTACTCGATTGCTTTTTAAGCATATTTTCAGTCTGAACCTAGTGAGGTTTTTATAGTCTATAACCAAAGGGAATTTAGAGTTTAAATATACTCCTTCATTGATAATCCAGCTTTAAGAATTAATGATGGGCCAGTTGCGGTGGTACAGACCTTTACTCCCAGCACTTCGGAGGCATAAGCAGGTGGGCATCTGTGAGTTCCAGGTCAACCTGGTCTGCAAAGTGAGTCCAGGACAGCCAGGTCTTTGTTATACAGAGACATCCTGTCTCAAAAAACAAACAAACAAATGATGTTTTTCTTCTTTTTTAAAAATTTTCTTCTTGGACTGGAGAGATGGCTCAGCAGTTAAGTGCACTGACTGCTCTTACATATATGTCCGGAGTTCAGTTCCCCGCAACCACATGGTGGCTCACAGCCATCTGTAATGGGATCTGATGCCCTGTTCTGGTGTGTCTGAAGACAGTGCTAATGTGTTCATATACATAAAAATAAATAAATAAATCTTTAAAAAATGTTTTTCTTCTTTTTAATATGAGTGCCTGGTACCCTCAGAGGCCAAAAGAGTGTGCTAAGATTCTCTGGAACTGGAGTTACAGATGGTTGTGAACTATCAAACCTTGGTCCTCTGGAAGAGCAGCCAGTGCTCTTAACCACGGAACCATCTCTCCAGCCCACTAAGATCATTTCTTTAAAAAGTTCTGTGCTGCCGGGCGTGGTGGCGCATGCCTTTAATCCCAGCACTCGGGAGGCAGAGGCAGGCGGATTTCTGAGTTCGAGGCCAGCCTGGTCTACAAAGTGAGCTCCAGGACAGCCAGGGCTACACAGAGAAACCCTGTCTCGAAAAACCAAAAAAAAAAAAAAAAAAAGTTCTGTGCTTGGGGGCTGGTGAGATGGCTCAGCGGGTTAGAGCACCCAACTGCTCTTCCAAAGGTGATGAGTTCAAATCCCAGCAACCACATGGTGGCTTACAACCACCCGTAACAAGATCTGACGCCCTCCTCTGGTGCGTCTGAAGTCAGCTACAGCGTACTTATGAAGAATAATAAGAAATGAATCCTTGGACCGGAGAGACCAACCGGAGCAAGCCAGGCTGTCCGGAACGAGCGGAGCCGAACGGGGACGGCTGGAGCAAGCGGGGACGCCGGAGCTAGCAGGGCCGGAGCGAGTGGGGCCGAACGGGGACGGCCGGAGCAAGTGGGGCTGGCCGGAGCGAGCGGGGGTCGAGCAGAGCGAGCAGGGTTGACCGGAACAAGGGAAAGAAAAAAAAAAAAAATTCTGTGCTTGCATTCAGAGTGATGAATTCTAGTTCTCTGAACACTGTAGACTCTGCGTACAGTGTAGTCTTTGTAGGTGATTCTGATGGACTTAGGATATAGGAATGAAACTGTTAGGGTTAAAAATAGATGTAGTGGCCAGGTATGGTGGCACACGCCTTTAGTCTCAGTGCTTGGGAGGCAGAGGTAGGTAGATTATCTGAGTTCCAGGCCAGTCAGAGTTGCAGAGTGAAGTCTCCAAAACAATGTATAACCTGGATTTATCTTTTAAAGGGGACCAGAGAAACTGTTAGTGCAGAATAAGTTAGATTTTTCAAGTGATACTTTACTGTTGTGATCTATATTGTACATAGAAGCCCCTAAATGAAGTAAAGATTTGATATTGTTAGTGGAGCATCAGTGTTCATGTCCCTGGATGTGGAATAGAACACGGATAGCCTTTCTAGCTACTGAAGAACCTGCCTTTCTTACTTAGCTGCTGTCTTGGTCAATGTTCTGTTGATGTGTGGAGACACTATGACCAAGGCAACTCTTATGAAAGAAAGTATTAAACTTGGGGCTTGCTTACAGTTTTAGAGGGTGTCTTAGGGTTTCTATTTCTGCACAAACATCATGACGAAGAGCAGTTGGGGAGGAAAGGGTTTATTCAGCTTACACAGTCCACATTGTTGTTGATCACCAAAGGATGTCAGGACTGGAACTCTAGTAGGTCAGGAAGCAGGAGCTGATGCAGAAGCCATGGAGGGATGTTCCTTACTGGCTTGCTTCCCCTGGTTTGCTCAGCCTGCTCTCTTATAGAACCCAAGACTACCAGCCCAGAGATGGTCTTACCCACAAGGGGCCTTTCCCCCTTGATCACTAATTGAGAAAATGCCTTACAGCTGGATCTCATGGAGGCATTTCCTCAACTGAAGCTCCTTTCTCTGTGATAACTCCAGCTTTGTCAAGTTGACACAAAACTAGCCAGTACAGAGGGTTAATCCTTGATTATCATGGCAGGAAGCAGATGGGAGAGAGCTCAGACTGAGCCTTTTGAAACCTTAAAGCCCACCTCCAATGACACATCTCCAACAAGGTCATCCTCCAGCAAGGCCACTCCTACTCCAGCCTGGCAACATCTCCCAGTCCTTCCCAAATGATCAAGCAAAAACCAGAAAACATGGTAGGCATAAAACATGCAGCAGTGTTTTTTAAATTGAGAACTCAGATTTAAAAAATGAAACAAACATAAGGTAAAAATTGATAACCTACAGTGATTTTTCTGGTTTTTGCTTGATCATTTTTGGTTATTATTGTCAACTTACTTCCCATTATATTTTGTCACAGTGCTTTAATTTTTTCCCCCTTGAGTACTATGATATTTAAAGGATGATGCAGTTTTAAATATTCAAGAAGCCAAATATACCTTGAACATGTTCTTTCCATTGTACTTGGTTTTGTGATCTGCCTATGCTACCTCACGACTTCATACTCTACTTTCACAAGTAAAAGGCTCTCATAAAGCTTTTTAGTACTTTAGTAGAAGCTTTTTATCTAAAGGATTTTTGTGTATTGCATGTTATTGTAGTCTGTGTATCATTTAAATGGAAGAAGACCAGTTCAAACGTACTATGTTAGGACTGGGATATTGTTCCAAAAATTCACCTAAGTGGTTTATTTATACCAAAGGTTGAATTCTATTTATAATGAAGTACAAAGAAAAACAGCTGGACTTTATATTCTTTTTGTTTGTTTGTTTGTTTTTTGTTTTTCAAGACAGGGTTTCTCTGTATAGCCCTGGCTGTCCTGGAACTCACTTTGTAGACCAGGCTGGCCTCGAACTCAGAAATCAGCCTGCCTCTGCCTCCCGAGTGCTGGGATTAAAGGCGTGTAGTCTATGTGGATAATTTTCTCAGTAATTACGATGTATTCTTTTAATAAAAGTGTAAAGCTAGCATAAATATTCCTACAGCTGACAATACTAAAACATATCTCTCCTTTGTGCCTCCCAATAAAGTAGCCAGAAGATGACTTCTGTTGACTTCTGTTTACTTATAGAAGGAGATGTCTGATGTAGTAATGACTTTTGTATGTCTGCAAAAGTTTATCAGGGCAGGTGTAGTGTGGTTGCAGATCTCCAAACCTCCTCAAAAAAGTATGTGATTTGTGTTGTTGCCAAGTTATGGGACTTGAACAAAGGAACTGAGTATAGGTCCACTGGATGTTTTTGTTCTGTAGTGCTTTGTGTATAAAGGATTCTGAAAGGATATTCTAGTATGTATTTTAGATTTTTTTTTTTAAAGACAAACATTACCTTCAGCTGACAAGACTTCAATGGAGTTGAAAAATAAGAGCCAGAGAGATTGGGTTGATTAGGTTAATGGCAGAACTAGATAAGAGAGAGAGAGAGAGAGAGAGAGAGAGAGAAGCAATGGAAGCACGTGTTGGAAGTTTCAGCAGTGTACCAGATGCCAGTCAAGCTAACAAAAAGAATGGACAGCGTGCGCCTGGGGCGTCCCTCAGTTTCTTGGCCGTTGCTCTCAGTTTTAAGCCTTTCCCTGGGAACATTCTTAAAACACATTGAAGGTTCTGCCCACGGCAGACAGACATCTATTTCCTTCCCTGCAGTCTAGTCACTATTTAGCATTCAGTGAGTAAAGACGACACCACACCGTTTTATTGCTTAACCCTGGTTGTTTTCCCCGGGTCCTTACCAATATTACTAGACATTAATTTGCTAGCACCGGTCTTCTTACTATTTCTCAGAAATTCTAAGATAGTATTTTTACTTTCTTTACTCTTGTTTACCAAATGTTCATTCCTGGAAGGAAAACCTTCCTTCCCAACATACAGCTCTCATCTTCATTACCTTAGATTTCTGCTGACAAATTACCATGTCGGAGAGTTTATCATTCCACCCCAAGCAGCTTCTCTGTTGTCATCTCCCCACCACCCCAACCCCTTTTGAGACTTTGTCTCTTCCATCCTTTTGAACTTCTGATCCTCCTGCCTCCACCTCCCAATCTGAGGTTACAGAGATGAGCCGCCACACCCAGCTCATGTGTTTTCTTGGCTTCATTTCTATTTACTCTCGTACTTAAAACTTCGTGGAATGACATCATCTTAGTTTTTGAATCTCGCCCATTAGAATTCAGGTTACTTTATTTTGTGGACTCTGTGCAGCACTGACTTACTATATAGTAAGTGTCTAACATACATAGACATCAGATATGTTACGGATGCATTGAAGGCTGTAGAAAGAAGTAAGGGCAGCCTTAAAGTAACCGTAGGTCTCTATAACAAAAGCAGAGGAAGCAGAAAGCAAAATGAGTGAGAGCCGCACTACCTCTCCCCACATTAAAGCTGTAATTACCCTAAAATAGTGAAAGCTCTGGTATAGGAGACCAGCTAAATCCCACAGAATTTTGTGATGTTTAGAAGAAATAAATTCATACGCAGACACTGCCTAACTGTGCACCCTTCCCTCCCTCCCAGCTTCTTCCTATTCTCTTTCCCTTTCATTCCTTGAGGTTAGGGTCTTCTATGTAGTCCAGATCTGCCTTGAATTTGCAATCCTCCTATCTATGCAGCCTCCATGCTGAGATTAGGGGCATGCATTTTCACACCAGGCTGTGTAATTCATCTTTCTTGTAGTCAGTAGAGGAGGATGTAGATGACTAAAATCTCCATACAAAAACAGTGGAACAGAGATTCTCATCTACTTCCTCTAAGGAAAAACTGTTGGGTTTTACACATAACCTAGACTTATCAGTTATCTGTGAGAAACTAATGGTGAGAAAGAGAGGTGTCCATGACTTGTTTTCCTGGCTCGTGGCACTATTTGGGAGGCTAGAGAACTTTAGGACTGGGGCCTAACTAAACATGGCCTTTGGAGGTCATAGCCCCTGGTTCCAGAGTTAAAAACTTAAACAGTTAAGCCAGGTGAGGTGGTTTATGTCTGTAATCCCTGCACTTGGGAGGCTGAGGCAAGAGGATTAGGAGTTCAGGGCCACACTTGGCCACTCAAGGACCCTGCCTTAAAATATTTTAGACAAATATTTAGTAAGTGCTTTTATGGAAAAGCATACTATTCTGTAGATGCCACAAAATGATGTAAATCTCTCAAAAAGAAAAATATGAACTTCATTAAGATAGAAAAATATGGTCTTTAGTCAGTTAATATACAACTGTCTTGCAGTTGTTTTGACTCAGAGTTTTGCTGTGTAGCCTTGGCTGCTCTGAAACTGTGTAGTTCAGGTTGACCTCAACCTCATAAAGATTTGCCTGTCTGCTTTCCCAGTGCTGGAATTAAAGGTGTACACTACCATGCCTAGCTAAATGTTCAGTTTAAATGCTGTTTTACAAATACTGGTATTTGAGTTCATTCTTAAAGCATTGAAAAGATTTATCGGGGCTGGTGAGATGGCTCAGAGGTTAAGATCACGGACTGCTGCCGGGCGGTGGTGGCCCATGCCTTTAATCCCAGCACTTGGGAGGCAGAGACAGGTGGATTTCTGAGTTCGAGGCCAGCCTGGTCTACAAAGTGAGTTCCAGGACAGCCAGGGCTATACAGTGAAACCCTGTCTTGAAAAAAAACCAAAGAAAAATCAAGAAACAAAAACAAAAACAAAAGCACCGACTGCTTTTCCAGAGCTCCTGAGTTCAAATCCCAGCAACCACATGGTGGCTCACAACCATCTGTAACGAAATCTGATGCTCTCTTCTGGGGTGTCTGAAGACAGCCACAGTGTACTTAGCCACAGTGTACTTACATATAATAAATAAATAATTTTTTTTTTTTTTTTTTTTTTTTTTGGTTTTTCGAGACAGGGTTTCTTTGTATAGCCCTGGCTGTCCTGGAACTCACTTTGTAGACCAGGCTGGCCTCGAACTCAGAAATTCGCCTGCCTCTGCCTCCCGAGTGCTGGGATTAAAGGCGTGCGCCACCACGCCCGGCATAAATAAATATTTTAAAAAAAGAAAAGATTTATCACGATAATAGGGCATGAAGCTGTGAGTGCCGCTGTTTACTGAGGACCTTCTCTTCCATCTAAACCTAGAATTGGACTCAGCATAAATACTGGGTGCTAACTTTGGAGTTATATGCCAGATCTGTTAGACAAAATTTCCATTTATTTGGAATGTTTTTCAGTGTTTTATGTTCCTCCTCCCCTCTTTTTTACTTGTTACTGTTTTTGTCTTAAGTAAGATCTTCCACAGCCCAGGCTGCTGTTGTGTATGTCCTGAGAGTGGTCTACAATAGCCATGTTTCAGTTTCAAATGAGTGAGTTTATTTACATACACAGCAAGTGAAAGTAAAAGAAGAAATGGTAGCTCACAGAGAGCAAAGCACGACATCCAGTAGAGACACCAGACAAAAAGATCATCAAGTCAGGGCTTACAGCCCCAGCAGAAAGCGTCTGGGGAAGATGAGGCAGGCAGCTGGAGCTCCTGCTGAGAGCTTTCTCTCTCTGGTGAGCTTTCTGTGGATGAATTGCTGGCTTGTTCCCACCTTAGACATTTTTGTAGATGGGATAAACAACAGTAATGTCTGTCTGTTACCTCTAGCTGGTCTCAAGGACATGGTGTTTTTTAATACCCTTAGCTGTTGGCAGTTTTCCTTCTTGATAGTACAGAGTTAAGGGGCCAGACTGTCTTAGTAAAAGGGGTTTTGAAGAATACTTGAAATAAACATGATGGAGTGTGGGGCAGACAGGAGGACAAGGCCAAGCAACACATGACATTTTACCAGTATAGAATATTCCAGCTGCTCCCCAGCTCACTAAGTAGTGAGTGTGAGTGACCTTGAACTCCTGACTCTCCTGCCTCCCAGGTCCTGAGGTTATAGACATGTGCCCCCACACCCAGCTTCTGGTCTTGGTTGTTTAGAAGTACTTGGTCATTTGGATGTACAGCCACTTCCTGTTATTTCCATACCTTTTTTCATTTTCCATTTTTTTTTCAGCTTGTATATTTCATTCAGTACCCAGGAGATAGCCAGCAAGCCCAGAGAGTTAATATGAAAACTGAAATTCTTTACTATTTGTTTTTTATTTGCTGTGACAAATCACTCCACCCTCTCCAGGGTTTCTCTGTAGCCTTGGCTATCCTGGAACTCTATGTAGACCATGCTGGCCTCAAACTCAGAGATCCGTCTGCCTCGTGCAGGGATTGAAGGTGTGCCACTGCTCTGGAGTCTTAGAACAATAGAAATATGTTTGCTCATAGTTCTGGGCCAGCAGTAAGGAACCAAGGTGTTAGCAGCCTCCTCCAGGAGAGCTCCAGAGAAATTCCCTACCATTGCAGGCTTCCAGTGGGAACTGCTTGTTTTCCTTGGCATGCCTCCTCCTCACACGGTTTTTTCCTCTGTGTATTGATCATTGATAACTTGTTGTGTGCTGCTTCATGTGAAGAATAATAAAATTTAGTGTTAGTCACAGACCTGGTAGGACCAAGGAAAAATGGGCGACTTAAACAGGATTTGTTGTTATTGTTTTTGCTTTTTGAGAAAGAGACTCACAGGTTTTAAACTATATAGCTGAGAGCTAAAGATGACCTTGAGCTCTGATCCTCCTGACTCCACTCAAGTGCTAAGTGTACATGCCTAGCCAGAATTGTTAAATATCAGATTTACAACCACAGGCAGGGGTCAGAGAGATGGGTTTGAAGTGCTAAGTGTACATGCCTAGCCAGAATTGTTAAATATCAGATTTACAACCACAGGCAGGGTCAGAGAGATGGGTTTGAAGTGCTAAGTGTACATGCCTAGCCAGAATTGTTAAATATCAGATTTACAGCCACAGGCAGGGTCAGAGAGATGGGTTTGAAGAGTTTTTAATTACTAACAACTCTGTCACTAATAATTGAGGTTTTCCAAAGTTTGAGACATATTTCTGGTTTTTAGTTTTATTTTCCTTCATAAATGTAGTTAGCTTTCGTCCATACTGTGATCATTGAAGAGCTCTAGCAGGCAAATGTGGCACTGACAGGTTTTGCCTTTCCCTCTCCTCCTTCCTTCATTCCTAAAGGTAGCCACCAAGGTCTACTCCCGTATTTGGCCACTTTTACCTGAGGCTAACCATCAAAGTCCAGCTATCAAAGTATTGAAGTCCAGCAATCAAAAGTCCCCTTTGGTTGCCCTGATTAACATTCCCAACTAAAACAAACCAACTCATTCTAACCTGGGGTTTCCCCTTGGCCCTTTATAACCTGCCATTTGCCTTAGGCCCACCTCTGTTCCCCACTCCAACCAGAGGCAGTCCTTCGTCCCTCTGAGGCAGATTTCTCTCCCCCTCTTCCTTGTTCTTTTTCCCTTCTCTCTCCTCCTCTGTCTCCAGTCTTTGTCCTTTATTCTCTGCTATTTGTCCTTCTGGGGCAAATAAATCTCCTTTGTGCTGAGAACTTGGTCTGGTGTGTCCGCTTTATACCTGGATCTGAATGTGATTTAGCTTTCTCTTTTGTTTGTTTTGATTTGTTTTGTTAAGTCTTTTGAGACAGAGTTTCTCAGTGTAGCCCTGGCTACCTTGAATCTCTGTAGACCAGAGATTCAGAGATCTACCTGCCTCTGCCTCCTGAGTGCTGGGACTAAAGGTGTGTGCCACCACTCTGAGCTGTGATTTATCTTCTTAACCCAGGCAACTTTTAGGGTTTTTTTTTTTTTTTTTTTTTTTCTAAGACCGTTTATTTTATACAACAGGATCTGTTAATCTCTTCTGTTTTCTTCCATTGCTCATAATAAGTTTATCTCTTTTTGGATAAAGATGGAATACTGTGGAACTCTGTTTTTCCTCTCAAGTTTTTGAAAGCTTGGTTCTTCATGTATTTGTAATTAATGGTAGCATATGATGTGAATGTTCTCTACACATTGATAATCAACTCTTTTGACTGTTTCACATACTAGTTTGTCTCTGTAGCTCTGACTAGTGTGGAACTCACTATGTAGACCAGGCTAGCTGCATCCCCAGTGCTGGGATTAAAGTAGTGTATCACAGCACCCAGCTGTTTATTTCATATTGTAAATACTTTTTAGGTTTGATCATAAGTTTGTCTTTCTAGTCTGCTGTGTGTGTGTGTGTGAGAGAGAGAGAGAGAGAGAGAGAGAGAGAGAGAGAGAGAGAGAGAGAGAGAGAAAATCTACATACAAGTATTTTAACCATGTGTAGCCATTATCACTATCATCTAGGTCTTTATAGCAGATTTCTACTCTAACCTACAGTAACATCATTCAGTTGATCTTTGGCAGGTTGTTTAAGTCTCGTGACTCCAAGATGTTGCCTGTGTCTTAGGATAGAGTGAGAGCTGAGTGAGGCTCTCTCTCCCACCCTGCCCTGTCCTCCCCCGCTGGTGCGGAGATGTTCAGTTTCACAGCCTGGGTTCCTCCTCACACATAGTTATTATTGCCGCTTTGCCTGTTTCCAGGAAGAAATATGTAAGCATTGGAACAAGCCTTTATTTACTTATTTGAAAGCTAATGTATAAAATCCAGATTCCTCCTTTGCATCCCCCACTTTTAGTCACTGGTAAGAGCAAGTTAGGATGGCCAGATATTCACAGAGAAACCTGTCCTGGAAAAAAAAGGAACTATGTTAATCTTTGAATACTTCTGTGCACACCTAACTGCCTGTAAATTCCTTTGCTGTATATAATATAATCAGGTATCTTGCATTATTTATACACTTCTCTTGAAGTTGTAATCAAGAGTGATACTTACTTTTACATAGGCACAGTATATATAAATATATACTTAATTTTCCTTTCTGCGGTAGCATAGCACATTGAAATAGACTAAGTTCTTCTTATGGCCATTATGATCACAAGATAAATAATGTGTTGATCCAGCTACAAAAGAAAGATTATGGGGCTGGTGAAATGGCTCAGCGGGTAAGAGCACCCGACTGCTCTTCCGAAGGTGATAAGTTCAAATCCCAGCAACCACATGGTGGCTCACAACCATCCGTAACAAGATCT
This sequence comes from Mus minutoides, assembly GCA_902729485.2. Taxonomy (NCBI): domain Eukaryota; kingdom Metazoa; phylum Chordata; class Mammalia; order Rodentia; family Muridae; genus Mus; species Mus minutoides. Next base: position 1,798,240 of record LR753330.1, on the reverse strand, counting down.
GGCTCCTTCTTCTGGAGTGTCTGAGGACAGCTACAGTGTACTTACATATAATAAAATAAATCTTTAAAAAAAAAAAAACTTTAAAAAAAAAAAGAAAAGAAAGATTATGAAGTAAGAATCTAGAATTTTGAAGTATAAAGTATTTATTATTAATTATCTACTTTCTAACTTCTTAGCCATGAAAATAAAAGTAGTTGTGCTATTATACAAAGATTTGGCTTTGTTTATGACCATATGAAACTGCAATAGTATTCTAAAGTTGGGTGTTCCAGGACTCATGGCTCAGCTGGTGACAGCACTGTTGCCAAGCCTGGTGATCTGAATGGAATCCCCAGAACCCACATGATGGAAGGAGAGGGCTGACTGCTGTGGCTGTCCTCTGGGCTCCACATGTGCACCGCACAAACCTAGTATCCCTGCAGAATAAACAAATGAGAGGAAATGATGTTGGCACGGGTGAGGTGACTCAGCAGAGGGCTGTCACTTGAGAGCAGGATTTCTTGGCAAGCCTGGGCAACATTATGAGGGTTCTTCCCCCAAACCCCCTGAAAAAGTTCACAAAAGGACAGAACTGTCAGCTTCTTTGAATCAAACCAGTTTTTAGCTTTTTCATTGACAGTGTAGAGAAATGTGAACTCTTAGGAAATACTATTTTTCTTCTTGATTTTTTTTTTTTTTTTTTTTTTTTTTTGCTTTTCAAGACAGGGTTTCTCTGTATAGCCCTGGCTGTCCTGGAACTCACTTTGTAGACCAGGCTGGCCTCAAACTCAGAAATCCGCCTGCCTCTGCCTCCTGAGTGCTGGGATCAAAGGTGTGCGCCACCATGCCCAGTGATATTATTTTTTTTTTATTGCAGTTTTTTAATTTCACATTTCTTCCAAACCTTCCTGTGTTTTCCTCTCTCCCCTTCTTCAAAGTTATAGTTCTTTTTTCATTAATTGCTATTACATGCATATATATTTGTGTGTGTATATATATATATATATATATATATATATATATATATATATATACACATATCTCCTAAATATAACCCATTAAACCCATATGTTACTTGTGTTCATATTTCCATGAAGGCATATGAATACTAACGAGTTCTCATCTTCAGAAAAGATGATAAAGCAAGTGTATTTAGAAACCAGAAGTAAGAACTGAAACTTGGAAGTTATTGACACTTTATTGCTCAAGTGCTTGAAAGGTACTTAAACTAAAAGACTAACCCAGCATGTTTGTAACTTCATCCGCTAGTAACTGCATTCTTATTATGTTCATTTTCATAGCACTAACATCTTTTCACTTCTGTGTCATAGCTGTTATTTGGTGTTTTTAAATCTCCATCTTAGCACAGAATAATGTCAGGCTTCACTAATGGTAAAATCTGTACAAACTACAACTAATCCATGGGAATAAGAATTCTAAGATTTTTGCAACAATTCTGTACTACTCTTACTACTCAGAGTGGAAACAAGAATTGTGTTTATGTTATACAGCTCCCTCAATTGCTAATGAGTGTGACTTTCTATTATGTAGCCTGTGTCAATTAAAAAGTTGAGGTGACATACTGTTAGAAGCTTTATGGCTGAGCCATTATATGCTCAGTGGTAGACTGTAGAGTACTTAGCCTGTGTGAGGCCCTTGCTTTGCTCTCTAGAATCACAAAAAAGAAAAGGAAAAAAAAGAAAAGAAAAGAATACACGTTTTAGCACATTAAAAAATGCTGAAAATGTAAAAAATACTTGAATCTTTCTATTAACAGACTTATATTTCAACTTAAATTATTAGAAGGAAGAATTCTCTATTGATAGCAATAGTACTTATGTATATATTTTACGGGATTGCAACAATATAATTGATTGCTATAAACATATTTTATTCACAGATGTGTTAGGATATGAATTTGAAAGTGTCCCAAATATATTTGCCAGGATTGAGGAACTCCTGAAATAAATAGTATTATTTCTTTGTAAGCTACTTTGATTTGATTTGGTTTTGGTGGTATTGTTTTTGTTTCCTTTGATTTTGTTTGAGACAGTATTTCCCTGTATAGCTTAGGCTGTCCTCAGAGTTGCAGCAATTCTCCTGCCTCAGCCTCTTGAATTCTGGAATTACAGATGTGTGCCACCACACCCAGCTTTTGTTTTAAAATTATGGAAATTACTGATGATAATTGACCAGTTTCTTAAAAATATTAAACCTGGGCTTTCAGAGTTCTTTCCTCTGAAATATGGAGACTGGCCTTTTATCCTTCATTGAAAAGCCGGGAGGAAGGTGAAATATGGAGACTGGCCTTTTATCCTTCATGGAAGCCGGGAGGAAGGAGGCTGGGAGGTTTGAGATGTTAACAAGAATGTTTATTTTTAAAGAAAAAAACAGAAGTAGAGAAAATTATTTTCTAATGTTTCCATAATGAAGTCACCTTATAACTTACTACATAATTCATCTTGAATAGCTCAAGATTATAACTTACCTTAAATTATTTCTGTTTTAGTTTGAATAGTTTGAACATTTGATTATGTATATTTAAGTAATATTTCTTTTAAAACTTATCACCCCTTTTTGATCTGTAAAAAAAATTTGTGTTCTCTTTTAATAGTCAGATTTAAAAAGTAAATTTTGTGTTTAAAAATAAAATTAAAAATACTATTATTGTCATTTTTAATAATTGTCTTTACCTTCCTCTCTCCCGGTGTACATTTTAACTCTGCCTCAGGGAAGAGAGTCCCCTTCCTCTTTGCTTAGAGCAATTTTTGAAAAAACTTGCAGTTTTTACATTTATATCCTGTTTGAGAAACCATGAAGTGTTAGCACTCTTTCTGTGTCGGTAAGATTCACTGTCAACAACTAAAGAGTGAAGATGCTCAGTTTCTCTAATAATTTGATCCTATTTTGTTTGCTCTTACGGGTTGAAGGCATATATTTACTAATGTATGTTTGCATAGTGCAGTAATCACATAGAGATTTTAATTAAAGTAATCATAAACTGGTAAGACAAAAAGTGTTTATTTTTTATAGTTACAAATCAGTTTCATGGTCACATAGCTTATGCTCCTCTGTGTTGAGCAAAACAAGTCAGGGAGGTTGTAACCGTGAGCTTTCGTTTTTTGCATCCTATAATTCCACAGTGCAGGTGTCTGCGTCATATACTCGGAGCACAGCTTTTGAGGCTCTGCCTGAGCCACACGTGAGGGCATTGAGCATCAAATACTTCTGACCTTTAAACTGGTTTTCTTTTGACATTTAAGAGCAGAGGAAGGAGTAAAAGCTTTATCATCTAATTGTTAAAGTTTTTCATCTGCTTGTAATTGTTTTCTGTCCTTTCCTGGTTTTATGCGTGGCTCTAAACAGTATATTGTATTGTACAAATGGGAGCCACACAAGTTGAGTGGGTACCAGCAGAAACAAAGGCTTTGGTTTTCTCTTCTTCTCTTGTTTGTTTCATTTTCGCTGCAGCAGGAGTCTGAACTTACTTTAACTGTATGTTACGTTTGTTTCGTTCGTTCGATCGTTGGTAGGAGAAATCCTGCAGTGAGACTTAAGCAGCCTTTCTCTGGGAACCAGCAGCCTCGGTTAAGTAGGGATGGATGGAGTATTTCGTTTTTATAATGCATCCCTGTTAGCAGGTCAAAGGTGGTGATTTTCTTCTTTTGTTTAAAAATTAGGACCAGAGGAGTAGTGTTGGAAAAGTAGATTTATTTAAATAATTACCTAGTATATTTAGTGGAAGCTCATTATTTTAGATTAAACTGGACCCTGGTTTTACATAATTATTTTTCCTTAATTCTCATATTTAAGGTTTCACTTTACCTGTTTATTTGCTTTTTCTAGATCCAGAAGAATTACATTTTCATTTAAATTGATTACATATAGATAGATAGTTGATTGTGATATATTTAATTGGTTTTCCAGTTTGTCCTATTTAAAGCCATTCTGTGTGTCTGTTAACAGTTATGTAAATGTTCCACATTAAAGCAGGTTAGATGTTATCATAACTTACTGACCTGCTAGGCCAGTCTCTATCATTTTAAATGTAACCCTAATCCTTAAAAAAAAATTGTTTTATTATGTTCGCATGGCTGTCATTGTAAAGTGTCTAATGCATTAGGCACTATAGTAACCAGTAGAAGTGGCTCCACGTGTTGGCTCCTGCAGGCCTTACAGAAGTCATTGTCTACAGCTCTCGTGACTTGGAACCGCATGTCAGTGTTGAGGAGCCACGTGCAAGTTTGAGATTTCAAGATTGGAACTAACGTAGAATGCTAGCTTGAGTAGCAAAATATTAAAAAGTTATTCTGTGATGGCCTCGATGATAATAGTTTACCAGTATATAAAGCTTTGAATTCCCCTCTTTTTACAAACAGTTTGTGAAGACTGCAGAGACCTGCATTTCAGTCACATCAGTGTGTAAAGAGATAGTGGTCCTCATGGAAGAAGAGCAAGACCTACCGGAGCAGCCGGTGAGTTTGTCCTTCAAGTGCAGTTTGGTTGTATAAAAGCAAATCTATGAGATTTTGAATATTACTCAATTATATGTACAGAATCCAAATGAGAAATGGGAGTAGAGAACAGATTCCTTAGTAATTTCCTTCTAAGAAAGCAATGTTTTATGTTCTCTTGTTTGACTGTATGCAGTCTTAAATGTATGATCCTCTTACCTCAGCTTCCCAGATTGGGATCACAGATGTGCACTGCCTTGCCTGACATGTTGATGTTTTTAAACTCAAACTTGGCTGCCTTGGAGCTAAGGAATCCCTTTGGTGCACTCAGCGTTACCAGATGAATGTTGCCCTTTCTTTATGTGTTGAGAGTTGCATACTCATGATTACTTTGCCGTTCTGTTAACCCTCTCAGACAAGGTAACTGTAAAAGTTAGGGAGATGTAAGCAGCTGATAAAAAGACCTTTTGAAATTATTAAATGTGATTCCCTATTCCTGGTGAGTTATTAATAATCAGGGGAGTAATAGTGTTGAAAGCATCCTGATCAGCATATATAGGAAGTGCACTGTTAGCAAACATTTGGACTATAGATACTAAATGTACCAAGGAAAATGGCATCATCGAGTGTTTAGTAAGACAAAAGTCTATTTATAAAATCAAAGACTTGTATAAATGTTAGCATACTACTGAAATGGGACTCATTAGTCACTCCCATCCTATAAAGTGACAAGAACTGTGAGACTAACCTGCTAACGGCTCATCTCTTCTACTCTGCTTCCGTTCCTTCACGCTCTGTTCAGTTTCTATAACATTATTCCTTCATGTTAGAGGAAGGTAAGACACTGAAACACTTTAAACCTACAATGTCTGTTGTGTGGTTATTGTTACAGAAACTCACTTTCTTATTTGCTTGTGCTCCTGGTGTAAATGTGTCAGGGCAGCCATGTAAACACATGGACACATCAGTGCTGTTGGAAAAGGCACACTGTACCAGACAGATCACAGGGAGGGTACCAGTGTCAGTAAGGAGGCAGAAAGCACCCAAGGAACCATGACCATAGGCTTCATTGGATTTTCTACATAAAGATGGCACAGACAGAAATGGTCTGACTCATTAAAATAATTCTAACAGGCTGTTTTGAGACTGAGAACAGGGAAAACAGGAGTGTAAGAGTTTGGGTGGCCTACTGAGCTGGTGCAGACCAGGAGTCCCACAGTTGGTATAGTGACTTGTTTTTTGCTAACTTGACAGAAGCTAGGGTTGTCTGGGTAGAGGAGCCTCAATTAAGAAAGTAGCTCCCATCTTAATGCCTGCAACAGCACCTACCATGGTTGTAGCTTCAGTTCTTGCTCTAGCTTCCCTCAGTGAGGGGCTATCACCTGGAAGTGTAAGATGAAATAAATCCTTTGCTGCCCAAGTGGCTTTTGGTCACAGCGTTTATCACATCAGTGGAAACCCTAATGGAGATATTTGGGAAGTGGAGGCAGGAGCATGAGGTGTTGAAGCTCAGCCTCTGCTACAAAATGCGTTCTAAGTCAGCACCGGCTACTTGAGACCCTGTCTCAACAGTATCTAAAGGAGAATTTCAGTTAGGTAGAGGGGAGCTCGGGACTCTAGGTAAGATACAAACAGCTTTGTCCTCTAGGTAGGCCCTATATTTAGTAGATGTCAAGTAGACAAGTACAGAATCCAAGAAAACATGGAGGACTTACTGTTTAAAGAAAAGACTTTAGAAGAAGAGTGGTCGGTCTATTTTCAGGAGACCAGCTGTCCACAGGCAGTAGAGATTCCAAGTATGATAGAACAATTGGCTCTGCTGCAGTCTGCTCAGAAGGAATGACCGAGTCAGCTCTGACTTTCTCTTCCACAGAGGGGAGTAGTCTGTAGGCTATCAGGGACAGTCTCCATCTGGTCCTTCTTTCTGTTTTGGAGGCAATGTCTTACTAAGAGAAGCCCAGACTGGCCTGATGCTCCGGAGCCTCTGCCTTAAGCTCCCTGGGTCTGAGATTGCACCACCTTCCAGACTAGGAAGTTTTACTTCATAAACCCACTTGTTTCCTTGAGACAAAAATCCTAGTTTGTGATTCAGGTTCAGGTGGCCTTAAACTACAGGCAGTCCTCCTGCCTTTGCCTCTGAGTGCTCAGAGCACAGTCATGTGCTACTGTAATCAGTTGTCTGGTTGACCTGAGACTTAGAACCACAATTAAAGGAGCAGTTTTGATTATCTACAGAAAAAGTTCCAGCGAATGAGAGAGACGTCTGAAACAGCTGCAGAGTCCGAGGCTTCTTTGCTGTTGCTTTATTCAACAGCGATGCTGGGGAGGGATGTGGGAGTGGGTGTGGAACTGCAGACCTGTGCTGCTGTGATGTCAGCACATTAACAGCATCCTCAAACTGAGGATCGGGAAAGAATTTGTGACATTCGGTAGTAATGGTGACAGCTTCAACTTTTAGAATGAGTGGCTCAAATGATACTAAAATATTGGCAAATTCTTCAGAGCACCAGGTAATGCTAACATCATTTTTTCATGGATGCTCGCTCTGTAAATTGCAGTGAGCCCTCTCCTTCCTTTCTTACTTTCTATTTCGTGTGTGTGTGTGTGTGTGTGTGTGTGTGTGTGTGTGTGTGTGGTGGTGGTGGTGGTTGTCTTACTTGTTTTGTTTTGTTTTCTTGTCTCCAGTACTAAAGATTGAACCCAGAGCCTCCCTCATGTTAAACAGATGCTTCATCTCCAAGCTCGCCTTTGGGTATTTCCTAGGTTTAGTTACTCTATGTTTTCTCTATTCAAGCAGAGTCTTACACCGACAGAGAGAAAGAAAGGGTGCTCCACCTGTACATAGGATTGCCATATTTTGTAAGGTTGCTTCTGATAACATTACAAAGCTACTTGTAATTTGATGGTTTCCTTATTAGCTAAGTGCAACCTGGTATTATTTTATTTGCTAGATGTGACTGTTTTTCCAAAAAAATGAAAAAGGATCTACTTAGCCAGGTGTGGGGCACATGCCTTTAATCACAGCCCTCAGGAGACAAGACAGGCAGATCTCTATGAGTAACCCTGTCCTCACACAAACAAACAAACAAACGAGCAGGGGAGGCTGTCTACCATTTTATTTCCTGTTTTGCCATGTTACACTATGAATAAAGAATACTGGCTTTATGCCCCCCCCATGTGTTTGAGAACAACAAATGCTTTAAATTGATGAGATCATTCCCCTTCATTTCTCTTTTTTTTTTTTTTAATTTTATTTATTATATGTAAGTACACTGTAGCTGTCTTCAGACGCTCCAGAAGAGGGAGCCAGATCTCGTTACGGATGGTTGTGAGCCACCATGTGGATGCTGGGATTTGAACTTATCACCTTCGGAAGAGCAGTCGGGTGCTCTTACCCGCTGAGCCATCTCACCAGCCCTCCCCTTCATTTCTTATCAGATGTCTCAAATGTATATATGTGTGTACATGTTTTTGTGTCTCAAGCAATTTGGTCTAGCAACTCATCCCTATCTAATTCCTGAAATTAGCACCCAGTTGAAAAATTATCATAATGAAGTGGACAATATAGGGAAATATATCCAAAACCAGCACAGTCAGCTGTGGTCTTTAGTTTACTCTGAAATTTACCTAGGGCATCATCTCGAATCTGTGTTGGTCCAGTAGCCTCTTTATGTTTTTACATTTAATGTTTCCCTCCTATCCATTTTCTATCTTTGTTTTATCAGAATGGTGTCTAAATTTCAGAGTAGACTGTGTTATCTTGCAAGTGCTCAAAGGCTCCCTGTTATCCTCAAGGTAGACTTGAGCTCCCTAATCTGATTCCTTGGGACGGACCTTGGTGATGAGGCTGCCCGCTGTCATGCTACTCATAGGTGCAGTGGCTTTTCAGTGCATTGAAGTTTGTGTTCTTTACTATCATTGAACCCTTTTTGCCTGTTTTTTTATATATATTTTTTCTGAACATAGCAGCTTCTCTCTACTCTCTGATACAAGTTCTTCCTCTTTACCTCACTAAATTATTCAGCTTATCAAGTTTTACCTTAGGCTAATTATTTTCATTTTCTTTTCTTTTTTTCACTGTCTTTTCTTTTTTTTGGTTTATTTGTTTTTAGACAGGCTCTTTATAGCCTTGGCTGTCCTTGGAACTTGCTTTGTAGAGCAAGCTGACGTCGAACTCTCAGAGTTCCACATGTCCTGTTCCTCCACAGCACTGAGACTAAATGCATATGTTCTCATACTAGGATTCTCAATTGAGTCAAACCAGAGAGTATTATTTAAAGGTGTAAACCTGCTGGGTTAACAATAGCTGAAACTTTTTCTCTTCTAAAATTATGGCAGGTAGTAAACTGTCGTTGAATTTTTTTTTCTAATTCAGTTTCTGTTTAAAACATTGTTTTCCGGGCTGGTGAGATGGCTCAGTGGGTAAGAGCACCCGACTGCTCTTCCGAAGGTGATAAGTTCAAATCCCAGCAACCACATGGTGGCTCACAACCATCCTTGATGAGATCTGGCGCCTTCTTCTGGAATGCCTGAAGACAGCTACAGTGTACTTACATATAATAAATAAAAATAAATCTTTAAAAAAAAAAAAAAAAAAAAAAAAAAAAACATTGTTTTCCTTCCTTGGGCTACATCTCCTTCCCCCGCTTTTACAATGGGGTTAGATTCTTTATTAGAGTCCGCATGCCATCCTGGGGTTCTTTAACATCTTGGTTGGCTTATTGCAAGTACCTACTATTATAAAAGTTCCACATTTATGTGTAATGACATTTTAGGTCAGAACAAAATGAAACACTAGCATATTAGTTAATATATAGTCATTCTTCTCTACCAAGTGTCAGTCATTATATGTCAGTATCTAACCAACTGAAGGTGAATATAATGGGCAGAGGCCATTTCTAGTATACACAGTCTTCAGACATTCCCATTTCCTAATTCCTAAGTAATCAGTATAGCAACTATTCACATAGTCCTTACATCGTGTTACATATTATAAGTGGTTGAGAGATGGCTGAAGTACATGAGAACTGTGTGAGGTAATCTAAAGGACTGGAGGCTACAGAATTTGCTATAGTGAGGGTTCCTCCAGCCCGTTGCCTGAGATGCTGAGACACACTGTGTTTGAACAACTAGGCTTTCAGAATCGGATTACTGCACTGATTTCTATGTGTGCTGATGTTTACAGGTGAAAAAAGCCAAGATGCAGGAACCAAGAGAACAGACTTTAAGGTACTTGTAAAACTGGGCTTCTTTGTAACAACTGCTTTAATTTTTACCTCGCGCTGATTGGTGTGGGGTGTGCTTTGTGCTGACTGCTTCTTAGTTCTCACTGTCACCTTTACATTTGGAAATTACTTGGTTTCAGATTAAAACTTCTCTTTAGTTGGATTTATTAAACCCCAAACCAGAGACTAGTTTGGGCAACTTATCACAAAAAAACAACAAACAACTGCTCCTCCAATACAGCTTTTCCTCTAAGGTGTATACAAAGCTTTTGTTGTTATGCCTCCAGGCATTTATAGAGAAACTCACATGAAAAAATGATATATTCTTCAGTCAAATATAAAGTATACAAACCTGGAAGAAGAGACTGAAATGAGGCAAATACAGAATTTGGCATTAACTATCAGTTGAGTGTGATGCCCTAGATGTTTGTCCACGCCTGTCGAAAGGAGGCCTCTTTTTAGCACCACAAGTTTTGTCTCCTATGCCATCATCTACTACTGTAGACAGACTTGGGAATGATAGCTTTCTCTGCTCTTTTCCAGTGTTATGCTTGCCAGCAAGAGTATGTTCCACCTATTCTATATATATTCCCAATCTACTTACCAATACACCCACAATTTTTCTTAAACCCAGATCATTATCTGCCCCCTGTCACTAACACTGTACTAGAAAGCACAAACCGCACGGCGCAGTCTCCTTCCACTGATGCCTTCATCTCAGGGAGACACCCTTCCTGCTGTCTGATTTTCCAGTGTCTAAAAATCATTCTAAATCTTTCTTCCTTTTATCTTTGCTTCTGGACTTCTCCCTTTCTCTTTAATTCCCGTTTTGTTTTTCACTCAGCAGGGGAACTTGCTACCTAATTCAAAGACAAATCAGGTGGTGATGGTGCACTTCTTTAATCCCAGTACTCAGGAGGCAGAGGTAGGCAGATCTCTGTGAGTTCGAGGCCAGCCTGGTATACAAATCGAGTTCCAGGACAGCGAGGGCTACACAAAGAAACCCTCTCTTGAGAAACCAAAAAATTAAATATGAGTTTGAAACTCTGACTTTTCCCAAATATACAGGAAAGATCAACTATCATTACAGTCAGAAATTTTGGTCCAATTTCAATTTCTTCCTTGTGTGAATTCTATTTAAGCAGGTTTGAGATGGGACTCAGAAGTCCTTAACTTTTATCTAAAATTCAGGTCACTATAATAATTTAGCCATTTCAGTTTGTACCAGTATAACAAATCCATGTCATTTATTTCTTTTTCCCTTTAATTTCCATGATCCTAACTTGGCTAGTAGTTTGGTGTTCAAAAGTGAAATTATTTGAACAGAGATAAAATTGAACTTTGAAATTTTAACATTAAAAATGAAATTTCCAGGCTGGAGAGATGGCTAAGCCTTTAAAGTCGCTTGCTGCTCTTGAAGAGCAGCAGGATTTTGTTCAGCACCCGTATGCTGACTCGCAAGTGTTTGTAATTCCAATTCTAGGGGATCTGACGCTCTCTTCTAGATCCATGGGTACCAGGTATACATGTGGTCCACATACATGTATGCTGGCAAAACTCATAGTCATTAAAAAAATGATAGTTAAAAAAAATTAAATGTAGCAGGCATAGTGATGCATGCCTCTAATTCCAGCGTTTAGGAAGCAGAAGCAGATGGATCTATGAACTTGAGTCTAGGTCGGTCTTACCAAGCTTCAGGCCAGCCAGGGATACATAGTGAGATTCTGTCTCAAAAAACAAACAGCCGGGTAGTGGTGGTGCACACCTTTAATCCCAGCACTTGAGAGACTTGGGATGCAGAGGCAGGCAGATTTCTGAGTTCGAGGCCAGCCTGGTCTACAGAGTGAGTTCCAGGACAGCCAGGGCTACACAGAGAAATCCTGTCTTAAAAAACCAAAACCAAACAAACAAGTAAATGTAACTGAAAAATTAATTTAACATTTAAAATATCTCAGAAGAAAATTCTTTCTTAAATAATGCTTTGATGTTAGAGGTTAGCTTCAAAGGTCATATGAGAGCTTTACATGCTGCTACTTTTACCTCAGTCATTTTTTTTTAAAGAGTTATTTATTATATTTAAGTACTCTGTAGCTGTCTTCAGATGCACCAGAAGAAGGTGTCAGATCTCATTATGGATGGTTGCTGGGATTTGAACCTTCAGAAGAGCAATCGGTGCTCTTAACCACTGAGCCAGCTTTCCAGCTCTCAGTTAGTCATTTTTATCCTCAGATGTAGAGCCTCTGGCGCAGGAGTCTTTTCCTCCCTGGGGAGAAAGAGTAAAACAGGTTTTGATCAGGCAACGTAACTGTCGGAAGGGTGCATGGCTGAAAACAGAAATACAACAGCTGTGATTACTGTGTTCTTGTGTCTGGACTTGCCTACTTTTTATGTCCTTACCCTTCTAACCCAGTGAGGTGGGTTCTGTTTGTGTCCTCACTGACAGACTGAGGCCAGAGAGTTTAGTGACTTGTTCAGGCCATCCAGCTAGTTATTGCATCCAGCTAGTTATTGGAATGTGATTTCTGACTTGGCATTCCAGCTCTAATGCTTGCACTCGGTGATAAAGTTAACTAGTTTTTTCGAGATGGGGTCTCATTCTGTTTTTGCAGACTGGCTTTAAACTAATTTTATAAACCATATTTACCTTAAACTTATGATAAATCCTCCTGCCTCAGCATCCCAAGTACTAGAATTAGGAGTGAGTCACTCAATGCAGTTAGAATCTGTATTCTAACCAGTATGCTCTTGTGGTTGGAAGTGATGGATTACTGGGACTTAAAGGGAAAGAAACGGAGGAAGACATTCTAAAGGACTCACCTGGAGTCATCTCTATTCCAGAACTCCAGGGCATGCTTGCAGCATTGTAGCTTCGCAGGGACTCCATAGCCTCTGCTGGCCTCAGACTCATGTATTAGAAGATGGCCTTGAACTCCTGATCCTTCTGCTTTAAATATCCCCAGTGCTGGGATTATAGGTGTACACCACACACCAAACTGAACTCTCTTAATAGGAGAAATAGCAATAAACAACAGTTTTAAGGGTTCAGAACTCCTTTGCGACAAACATATTTAATCTTTAAAAACTTCAAATTAAGATTTGTAGCTGATGATGACCCACTGTCTCTAATAAGACATCTTCCTACTTTGCTATACTTTTTTTTTTTTTTTTCCTTTTCGAGACAGGGTTTCTCTGTGTAGCCCTGGCTGTCCTGGAACTCACTTTGTAGACCAGGCTGGCCTCGAACTCAGAAATCCACCTGCCTCTGCCTCCCGAGTGCTGGGATTAAAGGCATGTGCCACCATGCCTGGCTCTTTGTTATACTTTTAACCAAAGTAACAGATACATAGAAAAGTATGGAAATAAGGTACTGTATCTTTCAGAATAACCAACTGAATGGATTTCAAATGTTCTTACCACAAAGAATAATTGTGTGAGCTAGTGGGTGTGTTAACAAGCTTGGTTTACTGTTTTATAGTATAAACACGTCAACACATTACCTTATGATCCATCCATATACAATGTATATAATATTTTTAAAGTGATAGCACTGTTAGATGTTCAAGGTTTTATTGAGTGATCTTAGAGAAAAAAAATTGACTAGTCTGTGACTTAGCTGAGCCTTCCTAGTGATATAAAATTTTCAAGGAATCTAGGGCTATGAAAAAGAGCAGTCGAAGGCTAAGGGTACTGCCCTGGCCTTCTTTCAACTTAGTTCATAAAACTAAGAATAGAAAGATCATCTAGATTTACTTTTTACTGGGCTAGCCTAGGAGGAGATGGGTTTGACTTTATCAGTCAGCATTGCAGCAGCTCAGGCCTGATGTGCTTGTTTTATTCTCCTAGTCAAGTAAACAACCCAGATGCCAGTGACCAGAAGCCTGAAACATCCAGCCTTGCATCAAATCTCAGCATGTCAGAGGAAAGTAAGTACCACGTTTGATGCACCATGGATGTGGTATTTCTATAACCCCATGATGTTATTCTTGTATAATTGGGTTTCACTAAGAGTCTGGGTTGTCCAGACTATCATCTAGAAGGCTCTTCTCCCCTGTTCACAGTGTACTCTGATAAGCATCTTTGAGGACAAGCCTCATGGATAGCCTCATCCAAGGAGTCATACTCAGTGACTTCATTTTTGTTTGCAGGTTGAACTTCTAAAAGTAGTAGCATTTTATTAGAAATAAAAAAAGCTGGGGGCTAATGCCTGACTGTTAAAACAAAACTTAAAACCAAGGAACCTTACCTATCAGTCTTTAATGTCTTTTATATTTTTTTCATCCTAAACCCCAATCCTAATTTAACTCAGCTCTCTCTCTTCTCTATAAATGTGTACAGATAACTAAGCATTATTGGATAGAAGTATATACTTCATTGAGTAGTTACAGCTAGTCATAACCACAGGGCTTCATTTCTTTGTTTCTCTGATGACTGTTTCCTTTTAACTTACAGCTCTGCTTCTTTGAAAACCTCAGGATCCACTCACCTGTCCTCATGCTTAACTTTTGTCTTCTCAGATAAAAGCTTCACACAAGCAGCTCCGATTACACTGCCCCACCTCCAGGCTTCCCTGTGTTCGTATCTATACTGATACTGTCTTATGTCCTCCTTGTTAGAACTGAAGGGATTCTTGCTCTTGTCAACTGTAAGTCCTGTATTTGTGTTCTGTGTCCTCTCTGGCCTTCCCCAAGATTTGCTATGATGCTTATCTCCCCTCCACTCCTGCAGATTGCACTCTTCTTAATTCTCCTCAGACGCGTGCTCTCGTAGCTACCATCTTTTATATTCGGGTTTTCTCTGTGTCTCGTGATACGTCAGAACCACTGAAAAGACTTGCTCCTGCTGGTTTCCCTCTGTTCACTCCTCAGCTGGTTGACTTACCTTCTTTTGTCTCTCTTCCTGTGAAACTGCTTAGCAAGGTCCTCGATAGCAGTCATATTGCCAGTTCTCCTAGACGTTTCTCTCTCCTCATAGTCTGTGTCTCAGCACGTTTCCTCTCACTTATCTTCCCTGATGACCCTTCCTCTAGCTGTACTTGAATGTTAGAAGGCCTTGGGCTTGGGTTCTAGGCTAACATCTTCAGAGATGCTTCCATCCATTACATTCCTCTAAATGTCATTCATTGCTAACAAATGCCTAATTAATTTATTAGGGATTAGAAGCCGGGTTTTTCTATGTTGCCCTGGCTGCCCTGAAACTTGTTAGATAGGCTAGGCTGGCCTTGAACTCACAGAGATCCACCTACCTCTGCTTCCTAAGTGTTTTTATTAAAGGCGTGGAGCTTCATGCCCAAATACCACATTTTTATTTCCTGTATGATTTTTCTGATTTCATTTGTGTATACAACTGCCTACTTGAAATCTTTAGTGTCTGAGCAAAGTCATATATAATATGTAAGAAGCTCTTTTTTTTTTTCCTTTTACCTAGTCAGATCTTCTCCCAAACCTGCTGATCCTAGGACGTTGTATCACTGTCCAAAAGAGAAACTGGAAAGTCATCCTGCACTTGTCTGTCTTCCTTATTCCATACATCTGAGCTGATGAGATGGTGTGCTGGTTATCCCTCTGCTCTTTGCCTCATCCTCACCATTGTTACTGTACTCCACAGCAGTGTACTACTTTAAACCCTCTACTGTACAATATCAGGTTATGCCCTGACTTTCTGATCTATCACTGTTTCCAGGTACTGCCAAGCTCCAGGCTTAGTTTGTCATTGGAGGAGGGGTAGATAAGGATTTGAATACCTGTCAATGGAGAGGAAATCATCTTACAGAATTTGAACTACCCTAGTCTATGTCCCAGGATGAATAAAATATTCATTTCTGTCAATCTGAATACAGATAAAAGTGATCTTCAAGCTTTTAATAATCTTTTAAAGACCTCAAACAATGGCATTGGACCAGATCTTTTATAATAAGCTCATAGGTATGAGTTTGTCTTTCTCCTGGGTATGAAATGGCCCCTGATCTTCTCCTGTCGTTTCCTTTCTGTACAAGTCACTCTTTCAGGGAACCTAGCTTACATATAAGCCAGATGTTCCTCTTCAGTACATCTTGGCAACAGAAGAGCTCCTTTCGTGATGTTAAAGTCAGAACAGGGCAGGAGCCTGGCCAAGCATTTATGGTGCAGCTCTATGTACAATGAACCACAGTGGAGCCTAACGAGTGGCTTTCTGCACCTTTCAGTCTTGAGCCACATATTTGTAGATTTATAGCCTTTATCCCAGTTGTGATCTTGAGGATCAAGCTTTCATTGCAGCTTTTTCCAGATAAAGTCATGGAGGGCAAGAGGACACCAGGTGGACACTTCACTGCATGAGTCTTGGAGCATCTGCTTGGCCAGACTTAAAGCCTTTAGTATAGAGCAGAAAGTGATAATACCTGCTCCCATCTGTGCTGCTGTCAGTTCTATGTAGCAATAGTATGAGGTTGGAAACTTCTACCAAAGCTGTCTCCACCAGTCCTTCTTAGGGCTTTTCCCCTTAGGGTAAGCCTCCAGTCTGAGGACATCAAGGGAGCATTGTGTGATTTCTCAGGTATGGGTTTGGATTTCTGAGTTTGTCAGCATAGCTGAGAGCCTAGGATGTTTTGCTGTATAGAGAGTTGAGGTCAGTGACAAGGAAGTAAAGATTAGTTTACTTTCAGAGGTTTTTCTGTGTCCATCTATCCCTCTCCATCCTGTCTTGCTTATTTCACTGCCTTTTAAACCCTACATACAGGTCTATAAATGTAGAGATGAGGAGTTTTCTATGCATTCTTAGAAATTTTTTGGCATCTAGTTTGTATGTTATTCACCTTGAAGAACTATATAGTAAGATATATAAATTTTCCAATTACTTTTTTAAATGTTCTAATTTTTTTACCTAATAATATCTTTCTTTCAGTTATGACATGCACCGATTACATCCCTCGCTCATCCAATGATTATACCTCACAAATGTATTCTGCAAAGTAAGTTGAATAATTATTTCCAAACTTTTTTCTAGGCTCATTACAAATTTAATATTTAACTTTTCTCACCTCCCTTGTTCTCTGTCTTTACGCCAATTTTTATCACATCTAAATATACTCTATGTATCATCCTTGTACAAATCAGGTAGTGGCTGGAATAGATTACTATTACATAGGAACCCATTAGTCATGGCACTCATGTGAGCTGATCCTTTCTCTACATTGACATATGGATCAGTAAAAACAGCTCAGCATCTCTTCCGATCAGCAACTGCAAACCGTTGAGCTTGAGCTGGGATAAGTGTAAAGGTTGAAGTTACAAACAAGTGCATTTTAGGCCTTCACGGCATAAGGCTGGTGTTTGCCAACAGCCAGTTTAGTCATCTTTAAGGTGGGTAGGATACAAAACAATGTGTGTACCAGGTTGCAGTTGTATTAATGACAAGTGGGCCTGTGCCCATACACAGACAGAAGCAACTGCACCCATTAAACCAGCGCATTCTTATGTACTTACAAATGCGAGATTCATGAAGAGATTGGTTGCAGAGATGCGAGATGCCTAGCAGGCTGTTAGGAAAGGTTTATTTTCCTTGGTGTGCCATTCAACTCCATAAGCTTTCTGCTATGTAAGTTATACCGTGTTATTAGTTTCAGAGACTAAAGATTGAGATAATGAATCTTCTCATTTCATTTTTGAAATATTTAACTAACATGGTATTATTTTCTGGGAAAGCATGGAAAAGGAAAGTATGTTCTTTACAATATCTGGAAATTAACTGTTTTGAGACACTATTTCAGAGTCTTCTCATGTGACTTGAGTAGCAACTCTTGCCTGAATTATGTATGTTTCAGGCTTAGATCTGGCTAATGCAAGTCTCTGAGACTGTTAGAACATGAGTATTTTGCATACAGCAGATCCATCCCTAAGTGTAGACAGTTGCTGCACTCAGACACTTTATTTAGATGTGCCCTTTGCCTTCATCCTCACCCCCTCACCACTTACTGGAACCATTGCATTCATCTCCATGTTTAACCATCCCTCCATTTTTATGCCCTTCTAATCCATTTTAGAAAGCAGTGAAAGTACTTGGGCCCTCCAGTTGTTTTGGATTTGTCTGAACTCTAGCCTGGCACTGAGGGCCACACTCCTATCTTTCTCCTTTTTACATGTTCGTGTCCTTCCTCGGTGTGCCTCCATTAGGATTAGAGTAAGGCTTCCTCCTGGACGCTGAAGCCCTTTGCCTCCTCTCTGTTCCTTTGACAGGGCTTTATTCTTGCCCTGGAACACTCTGTCTCTATTTTGTGGATAGTTTACCTGCTCAGTGCGCATGGTACTCCTTTCTAGCCTTTCTTCATTATCTGCTCCCAAAGATGGTTTTTGGGGTGAGGGGGGAATCTTTTGCCTTGTTAAGATATAACCCTTCTACCCTATGTTATTTATTAAAACTTTGATGATACATAATAGCACTTTTTCATAGAACCTAATATGCCAAATAAGTAGAAGATACACACACACACACGCACACACACACACACACACACACACACACACACACACGGTATAGTACAGTGGATATCTATAAGTCAGCAAGCCAGGGTGAAGTTTTGTTGCTTCACTGGTAAAGTTGATTCCCTGGCTGTCCCTGGTGTGGCAGGCACCAATTAGTGGCAGTGTGTGCTGAAGCTTAAAGTGACTTCCGAGGTCTATTAGCCAAACTGGCTCCTGTTTCACAGACAAGTTGAGGATACTGGAGCACATCTCTACTTCCTGGGTTTTGTCTTGTTTTTAATGTATGTTTTGTTTTGTTTTGTTTTGTTTTCTTGAAATGGTTTCTCTGCATACCCCTGGCTGTCCTGGGCCTCACTCTGTAAACCAGACTGGCCTCGAACTCAGAGCTCCAAATGCTTCTGCTCCCCAAGTGCTGGGATTAAAGGGATGTGCCACTGCCTGGCTACCCTGTTTTTTGATGTGGCTGCTTGTCCTTGCTCCATCAGTTCCCTTGTCTTAGAACTGTAGTTGGCCAAGGGCTCTAGGTGACAAGTTCTGTTCTGTCCTTTGTTCATTGTCCTAAAGTGTTGGTTTTGCTTTGTTTTCTGTCTTAAGTAGCTGGCCTCAAACTCACGACATAGTCAAGGATGACTGAATTCACTCTGGTGAATGGTGGCCCTGAACTTCTGATCCTCCTGCCTCCTCCTCCCAAGTCCTGGGATAGCAGACTTGAGCCACGATGTCTGGGGTCTGTGATGGTCAGTTGAGTGCTAGGCAAGGCTCTCCCAGCTGACTGTCTGAAGCCCAGACTTTAGCATTATCCAAACACAGGGTATCACTGAGGGAGCCATCCTGGTTTCTCACTTAGGGCCTTGATGTAACACAGTCATTTCTAGGGTAATAGCTAGAACTTGGGAAGATATTTGAAACTTGAATTTTCATAAAATTATTCTTTGGAAAGATTAATAATGGAACCTGAAAAGGGCCAAACTTGTATTTTCTGACCATTGATAAAAGTTATTTTACTGTGGAAAGTTAGTCTCATTGCTAGATTCTTTGTTTCAGTAATGTTAACTGGTTTACCCATTTTCAATAATTAAGTGAGCCACAAATGGAAATGTTCATTTTCTTGATTTTCCTAGACCTTATGCACACATCCTCTCAGTTCCTGTTTCGGAAACCACTTATCCTGGGCAGACTCAGTACCAGACACTTCAGCAATCTCAACCCTACGCTGTCTACCCTCAGGCAACCCAAACCTACGGACTACCTCCTTTCGGTAAGCTCTCCTATTGTGAGCACTTCTCAAGGATGTGTTGTTCATCAGTCACAACCATCTGTCCTTGCTCGGAAAGCAAGCTTGGCTGATGAGGAGTATTTACTTACTAAGTGTTTGGTAGAAGTTATGCTTACGGTTTTCTATAACTATTTGGTTACCCACAAAAATTTGATTATTTCCAAGCTCTTAACTCTGAAACTTGGATGGCGTGCCCCTTTTCCCCATGCTCAGGTGCTTCCCGTCATGCTAGGTCCTCTGACACTGAGCTGTGCTTTCTGACCTTTGGCTTATTGAAGCAAAATCTTGCTACATTAGTTCAGTCTGGTTTTGAACTTGCTATGTAGCCAGTGACCTTGGAAGTTTCAGTCCTCCTGCCTCAACTTCCTGAATACTGGGATTACAGGTGGGTACCGTCACACCAGTTAGAAGCATGGAATCATTGGTTGAGAAAATGACTTGACTCACCTTCTAAAGGACATAGTGCTGTGCTAAGGTAAACAGAATAAATGCATTTGAGATGAATGATTTTAGCTAAAACCATTAAGTCTAAATATTCAACTAGACTATGTCTCATAGTAGGGTTTTGTTTTGTTTATTGTTGTTATTTTCTGGGGTTTTTGTTTGTTTGTTTTGGCTAATTTCTCCTCTCCTCCCCCACCACTTGGTCCCTAGATTAATCCTATGATGTTCTGAGGAGCCAAAAGTGCTTTTAGAATGGAGGACATCTGAAATTATGTGTACAGGGAGTTGTTTTCATTAGCTTTATGTATCTTGGATATAAATAGTTAATTAAAATGATTTACTGAAAGTTAGTTTGAGATTATTTGAACATGGAATATATGGGACACATTTTCTACACATGTACAAATTTATAGATATGTACAATATGTTTATTGCTCCTGTTTGGACACTGATAATATTAAATATTAATAAATAATTAACTAATAATATTAAATTTTAATATTAATTTAACTTAACATGTTAAAAGTTATGTTTTGGGGGGCTAGAGGGATAGCTTAGCAGTTAAGAGCACTTGGTGCTCTTGCCAAGGCCCAGATTCAATTGCCAGTACCAGTAAAAATAACTTTAAAAACTTTCTCAGTACCCATAGTTCATGTCTGTCTGTGACACCAGTTTTAGAGGATTTAGCTACCATCTTCTTTAGCCTCCTTGGGCACCAGGCATACACACACACACGTGTGTGTGTGTGTGTGTGTGTGTGTATACATATACTATACATATAGAAAGGCAAAATACTCATACACATAAGTAAATCTAGAAAATTTTTTTAGTTAAAAAAGTTACATCTTTGAGACATCATTTAAACAAGCTAAGGATTTTTTTTTTTAACTTCTAGAGAAATTATTACCCAGGTTTTGGGCATTTGGATGTTTCCTGCTTTTAGTTTCTCCATACCTACTTGTATTGGTTCACTTGACCAGTGTCTCAGTTTTAGGCTTTGTAGCCTTCTTAGGCTCCTTGGTAAATGCTGAGAAGAACTGAAGTTGTTTGTATGCTTGCTGGTTTTGCGGTCTGGGGATCTGTCACATGGCCTTTTGCACCTTACATAAGCATGTGTTCCACCTTACTCCAAAGATTTATTTTCTCTCATTTTTTGAGATAGTGGGGTTTTTTTGTTTTGTTTTGTTTTTTTTGGGTTTTTGTTTTTGTTTTTGTTTTTTTTGTTTTTCCAGACAGGGTTTCTCTGTGTAGCTCTGGCTGTCCTGGAACTCACTTTGTAGATCAGGCTGGCCTCGAACTCAGAAATCCGCCTGCCTCTGCCTCCCGAGTGCTGGGATTAAGGGCGTGGGCCACCACACCTGGCTGAGATAGTGTTTTATAGCTAGGCTGACCTCTAATTCTAAATCCTATTGCCTCAGCTTCCCAAGTGCTGGGATTTCAGGCATGTACCACCATAATAATTCATAACAGGGTCTCCCTGTGTCCCCAGAAGCTAGTGATCCTCTTGCTGCAGACTTCCTGACGTTCTGGAGATCGCTGGCTTGTACCACCTCACCCAGCTATGTGTGGTTATCTCTTTTCTTTTACAAAAAATAATTTTAAAAGGTCTATTTATGTATTTTTTTGTATATGGGTGTTTGTCTGCATGTATATCTGCAAACCAGAAGAGGACATTGGGTCCCATGGGACTACAGTTACAGATAGTTGTAAACCCATGTATGTGCTGGGAATTGAACTCAAAACTGCTAGAAGAATAGCCAGTGCTTTTACCACTGAGCCATCTCTCCAGCCTCGTGGTTATTTATTATTGCATATATTAAGCTAAGCTTTCCTCAGATGGCTCATAATAGGCTAGCAGTTGTACAGTAATCATTTTCATATTTCTTCTCCCTCGTTCTGATCAAAATTTGTGATTAGCAAGCCCAAGTTCTATAACACACTGAATAGTTGATCCATTTGTTCTTGAATTGTAAAGTTTTTTTCTTAACCTAAACTAAGTTAATAAAACACCTCACAAGGTGCTCCTTGTGTCTTTTCTAACATTCCCTTTATAGTCATCACATCTCTCTCACATTAAAAAAGGAAATTGCTGGGCGTGGTGGCACACACCTTTAATTCCAGCACTCGGGAGGCAGAGGCAAGCAGATTTCTGAGTTCAAGGCCAGCCAGGGCTACACAGAGAAACCTTGTCTCGAAAAACCAAAGTAAAGTAAAGTAAGAAAGAAAGAAAGAAAGAAAGAAAGAAAGAAAGAAAGAAAGAAAGAAAGAAAGAAAGAAAGAAAGAAATTATGTAAATAGAACTCTGCTGAGAACTTTGAGAAAGTATTGTATTAAAAAAGAGTAAACACACACCTTTAATCCCAGCACTCTGGAAGTAGAGACTGTCGGATTTCTGAGTTCAAGGCCAGCCTGGTCTACAAAGTGAGTTCCAGGATAGCCAGGGCTATACAGAGAAACCCTGTCTCGAAAAACCAAAAAGAAAAAAAAAGAGTAATTGGTAATTTTGAATGTTTGTAATAATGAAGTACACAGATTACATACACAGATCTCTGATGGACCTGGGATCGGAGGACCTTTGAGGGTATAGGGAACTTTCAGGATAACATTTGAAATGTAAATAAAGAAAATATCTAATAAATAAAAGAATGGGGCAGACACAGTCCGATGCTGTAGGCAATCATACTTTAGTTTCAGTGTACTTTTATACACCAGTGTAACAAAGCAATGATCCAAGGAAGGCTAGGTTCAGAAGAACATGATCATGAAACCATGTAAATAAATGTCAGTAAGCACATACTAAATATTAACAGGGCAGCCCTTTCCCAGGACTTTCTGAGAACAAAGCAGTTGAAACACAATTGCCTGGCACATACTATAGATTATATCTGGGAAAGCAGAGTATACTGACCAGATTGGGCTCTGTAGCTATATTCTGACATCCAACAAGAATAAATATGTCTTATAAATGGAATGTAAATGTTTAACAAAGGAGGTATGAAATCATGGCTAAAAACAGTCCAGAAAACAAAATGTACCTGAAATAAAAGGTCCTCTGCCATTTTTCCTGGAGCCTCGCTCAAAGGATCCCCAAGGCATTGTTCATTGTGTTTCAATATGTAGTATATGAGGCTTACTGATAACAAATTTAAGTTAGGGACAGTGTATATGATAGATATATTTTCTTCCATTTTTCCAGAGAAGTTATAGGATATGTTTGTAATATATTTGCTTGTATGCATCTGTGTATGTGTTTGTGTAGTGTGTGTATGTTTGTGTGTGTGGTGTGTGGTGTGTGCAGGTGCAAGCAAAAGGAGGTTTTTAAGTAACCTCCTCTGTCACTCTGTCACCCTTTGAGGTATAGTCTTTCCTGAACCTGGATTCTGAGTTTTGGGATAGGCTGACAGTCAGCAAAGCCCAGCGGTCTTCCTGTCTCCGCACAGTATAGCCCTGAGACCAGGTACAGACTGAAACCATGCATACAGGTTGTTACATGGGTGCTGGGATGCAAACTCAGGTCCTAATGATTGACTAGCAAAGTACTCTCAACCACTGGACCTGTTTGTAATATTTCTTAAGGTTATTGTATCTGTTTTGTTTCAATTTTGTTAAGTTTGTGTGCCTGTAACTGAATGCAGGAGTCCTGAGTGTGAGAGGCAGTCCTGTGCTGCCACCT
Organism: Mus minutoides; assembly: GCA_902729485.2. NCBI lineage: Eukaryota > Metazoa > Chordata > Mammalia > Rodentia > Muridae > Mus > Mus minutoides. The sequence continues at coordinate 1,774,733 of LR753330.1, read as the reverse complement.
TGTGGGATCAGGAAAACCAAACACCCATCAGGCCTGCATCAAGTGCCTCCCTCTACGGGCTAAGCTACCTCACAAGCCTTATATGTTCTGTCTTTTGGATCAGACTGGCTTTGAATTCAGTGTATATTTTTATCAGCTTTAATTCCTAGTCCTCCTGCCTCCACTTCTCAGATGCTGGGATAGCAGGCATTTGCCACAGTGTCTTTAACAGTCATTTACTTGGGACCAGCAGGATAGCCAGCAGGTAAAGGCTCCTGAAGTGACAGTCTGACAACCTGAGTCCAACCCCTAGACCTCATAGACAGGTGTAAGGAGAGAACCTCTCCACAAAGGCTGATTGTGCCACCCACACGTGCACACGTCGTGTTTGGGAGGGTGAGGACGCATGAGTGCAGCACTCATTTAAGTGAGGATGTGTGTACTCTTAAGAACAGTGCCTACAGAGGCCAGAGGTGTTAGATGCCCTGGCACTGCGGCAGCTGTGGGCTCTCCAGTGTGGAAGCTGAGAACCGAGCTCAGATCCTTTGCGTGGGCAGGGCATTCTCTTAACCAGGCCTCACCTCTCTCTCCAGCCCTGTAATTTATATTCTTAAAAATATCCATGATCATTGGGAATGTAAATTTGTATAGCAATTGTGGAGGTTTTTCAAAAAAGTTCAATTGAGCCGGGCGTGGTGGCGCACGCCTTTAATCCCAGCACTCGGGAGGCAGAGGCAGGCGGATCTCTGAGTTCGAGGCCAGCCTGGTCTACAAAGTGAGTTCCAGGACAGCCAGGGCTATACAGAGAAACCCTGTCTCGAAAAGCCAAAAAAAAAAAAAAGTTCAATTGAACTACTCTGTATAGCAGGGCTCTCTTGGACCCACCAGCAGCATTATAAATAATGACATGAGCGCTTATTAATATTTTAAAGTTTAGGCCTTTTCTTGGGCAGTCTCCTGACTACTCTAACCAACTACTTGGCCAGTTGTACCTCTCTTTTCCACTCTGGTCCATCCGTTCACCTCTGTCCACTGGCGAATCTCCTGCCTCAGTTCTTCTACAATCCTTTTCTCTACCTAGAAGTCCCTCCTTCCATTTTTTGCCCAGCTATTGGCCGGCAGCTCCTTATTAAAGTCAATTCTAAAATGCCTTAGGCAGGTAAGGAAAAATGAATATTTACAAAATATGAGACCAGTGATAGGCCATTGGGGTACAGAATTAACAATTGAATGTAGAGACATACCTTCACACAATGTAGCCCAACACATGTGGCCCAGCTATACCATGTTGGGTTTCTGTTTGAAGGACACTAGGTTGGCTACCACAGGGGTACTTGGATAACTGCGGTTGTTACTTCACTATTTTACAGTAGTCACGAAATGGAACCAGCCTTATTGTCTGTCAACAGGATTGCGACCAGGTGTGGTGGCATTCTGAAATAGAGCCAAGAGGGTCAGGAAGGAGTTCAAGGTCTAAAATAACAAAAACACACAAATCCCAAAAATATGTAATCATGACAGTTAAGAAAATTATGTTAAGCAAAACAAGCCAATCTCAAACACCAAATGTTTTCTTGTATGTGGAACCTAGGTCTAAATTGTGTATAAGCAGACAGGGCTCTTGTAACCAGAAAGTCATGGAAGGGGAAAAGAGTAGGTGATGGAGTGAGTGCATGTGATGAGAAAGCCAGAAGACCTATCAGAGAGATGCCAGGCAGAGTGAGTGGACTGTAGGGCAAGGAGGTGTGTGTGCATGCATGTGTGTGTGGGGGGGGGTGAATCAGCACAAAGTGCGACACACGCTTGAAAGTGCCACAGTGGATCCCATAACTTCGTATGCTAACTAAAAGGTTAACTTTAAAAGCCTACACATGGATGTACAAAAAACACTTGAAGTTTTAAAAATGGATGTGATAATGTACAGATGTATCTCTGTCCCTTGGGAAATATAATCACTTTGTGAACAATAAATATGGGAGTTACTGTGATATGCTTAACAAAAATATATAATGCCAAACTACCAAAAATCATAGCACTGATTCTTACCTTTTTTATGTGAATTAAAAAATAAAATAGTGGCCCTTAGAGATGGTTCATCTGAATCAGTGCCTGCTTCTCAAGCATAAGGATCTGAAGTCAGATCCTAGGACCCAGGTAGAAAAGCTAGGTGTGGCAGTGTGTGTGCCTATAACCCCAGCACTAGAGTTGGGGCATAGAGGCAAGGAACATCACTTGCTGGCTGTCAGCCTTGCTCCATGTTCAGTAAGAGACCCTATCTCAAAGAGTAAGGCAGAGCAATGGAGTAGGATGCCCTGGGAAATGTGGTCCATTCCGTGATCCATTAATAGTTGTTATGTTTGGATGATAGAATCATGTATAACTTTTTTCCTTACATGTTATTTTGGTTTTGTTTTATACAGTGTGATCCTATAAAGTGTAGACAGCTTTGATATATAATTTTTATTTTATTTTTGGAGACATGATCTCACATAGCTGAGGATAGCCTTGAAGTTGCTCGGTAGTCAGGATCTGCCTTTACTTCCTGAATGCCGGGCTTAGTGACATGCGCCACTATGTCCACTCGGTGGTAGGATTGAAACCAGGGCTTTATAGATGTGAAGCCAGCTCTTTACCAACTGAACCCCTCTGGGGCCTATGGAACGCCTCTGGGGCCTATGTAATGTGTTTTGATTGTTTTAAAACCAGGCCCATCTTTCCTAATATAGGAAACAAAATTTATAAGATAATTAGTTTAAGAAAAATGTACTAAACCATTTAGAGAACTTGTTTATTCTTTGTGTAAGTGAGTTTTAAGTTATATAGGCTATCTCCCAACTTGACAATTTGAATTGTACAGTGACATCAGTAGTTCTTTCTGACAAGTACTCCAGTTTGGTGTACTCTTTTCTGAATACTGGTCAGTTGCTCCAACCATTGAGATAAAGGGACATATGTGCTACTGTTGGGGATATTAGCAGTTTTTGTTCCTATGGCCCCTTCCTCTAATTCTTTGAAAATATTTGCTTGAGTTATAAGTGGGCAAATCAGTAATTTTCTCCTACAAGCAAATCTAAGATTTCGACTTGAAACCTACCAGTTGGTATTTAAAGCATAGCCGTGCTCCTCAGCCCTGTGTGTTGTTTGTAATTGGTCCACTTTATCATCTGATTCAGGTGCACTGTGGCCAGGTATGAAACCTGAAAGTGGTTTAATTCAGACTCCATCTCCAAGTCAACACAGTGTTCTTACCTGCACTACAGGGTTAACCACAAGCCAGCCAAGCTCAGCACATTATTCTTATCCCATTCAAGGTAAATGGGCATGGTTGTGTGTTTGTTATTTAACTTTTATTTATTTATTTTTTTTTATTGCCTGTATATCCAACCAAACCGGATGATACAGGAGCGTCGTCTAAAGTAAAGGGAATGGCATGCATTTGTGCATGCTTTTTGTGTTAGGCAAATCCATGCAGTGTGGTTGTAAGTAGCTTAGTTTTTGAATGCGAGCTGCTTATTAGAAGTGAAGCCTTCTCTTGCATGCTGATACCTAGAAAGCTTCTCTTGGTTTTGTGCTAGTCTGTCCTCAGTGGCATCTTCACGTGGAAGTTGGCGACGCCTTGAGTCAGAATTTGGCTGGCTTCCATGTGAATTGTCAGTGGAATGTGCGATGTGATTGCTTTTCAGCTGGTGGCTTTGTGACACACTTCCCATTCACTGCTTCTTGGTGAGAGTATTTCTTTTGCTCAAAATGCTCACTATCGGGGCACGGGTATAGGTGAGTGGCAGACTGCTTGCCTAGCATGTGTGAAGAAAAAAGAAGTTCATTTTTATTTCTATTCAGGGTGAACTTAAACAACTTTACTTCCCTGAGTTCTTCTCTGACAAGGTTGGCCTTTTATAATCAGGATGGGTAGGTAGGAGAGCAGTGTGATGTTTCCCCGCCTGCTCTCCCGAATCCACTGCTCTAGAGTAGAGAGCAGTGACCACCTACCTGAAGTCTCCTCTGCTCAGTGCTTCTGTTTTTGTTGTTTATTTATTTTACAGCTTGTTACATTTCATTCCTCATAAAATAAACTATGTGGGTGATGAGGTATGCCTTTAGTCCCAGCACTCAGGAGGCAGAGGCAGAGGCAGAGGCAGGCGGATCTCTTGAGTTTGAAGTTAGCCTGGTGTACAGATTGAGTTCTAAAACTGCTAAAGCTACACAGAGAAACCCTGTGTTCAGAAAACAAACAAAACTTCTAGAGGAATGAGTTGAGTGTGGTCACCCACAACCTCTGTAGATAGGAATCTTGCTGATGAAAAAGATTTTTAGTTTTAACTGTTTTCAGTTCATTGATTTGGGACTTGTTTGATTCTGTAGTAACAGCTCTAGGCCACTTTTGAGATGTTTTTGTTTTCTTAAGGTTAATTTTATTTGTGTATGTATATATGCATGTGTATGAAGGTAGGTAGCCACATGGTGCTTAGAGGGACCAGAGATAGCCTGAGTTACAAGCTGTTGTGATCTGCCCAACATGGGTGGTAGGAATAGAACTCAGGTCCTCTAGGAAATCAGTGACTGCCCTTAACCTCTGAGTCATCCCCCAGCTCCCACTTTGTTCTTAAGACCCAGGTCTAGCCTACCTTTACCTCGGTTTTCAGAGTCTCCTCTTTTACATTTTATCCTTTCCTTGCCGGCTCCTCCCTGTTTTCTTTCTCTAACAGGAGCAGCCCAAGAGGAACAAAACTTAAGGACATGATCTAGGCTCACCTTGAACCTGTGGGCCCAACATAGGAGGAGCCTCCTAACTCAGCCTTTGCGCCCATGTGGGAGTAGCAGACAGTACCATTTCTAACTTTCATTTTATTTTCAGTGTTTTTCTGAGATAATAGGTTTTGGGGATCAGCTACAAGCAGTTAGATACCAGGTCTCTCTTAGCTGTATCCCTGTTTAGAGATACACATAGGTCATGAAGGAAGAGTAAGGGTCCTGAGGTATAAATTCTCTATTCTTCTGTAGTTTTGTCTTGAATTTAGCCCTTCTCTTCCCTTGCAGAATAAGTGAAGTAAAGGATTGCTTCACTTTCATTAACTACTGTCCTTACTTGTCATGTGTTGAGGATTTTTTTTTTCCTTTGAGCCTGTTAACCTGGTTTCCTTTGTTTTTCTATTAGTGGTAACTGCTAGTGTTTAGTGCTTGTAACTAAGTGCTGAGCCATTTTTCTGGCCCCTTTTAAAACTTGTGTAGGTGAGTGTGGGTATGTGCATGTGAGTGCAGATGCCATAGAGGCCAGAAAAGGACGTGGGATCTCCTGGACTAGAGTTACAGGCAGTTAGGAGCTGCCCAGAATGCTTACTGGGAACCTAAGGTCTTCTGCATGGTAGGATGTGCTCTTACTTGCTGAGCCCTCTCTCCAGCCCTAGCAGACTTTCTTGTTAGTATACTTTTAGGCTGATAGAACAGTTGGGCAGGGTCCTCAAATAATTTGTACTGCAAGGTTGAAGAGAGAAAGATAGGTGTGGGGAGGGGGGGAGCAACTCAGCAAGAGCACAGACTCCATCCAGGAAAAGAACCGTGCAGAGTCCCTAGTACAGAACCAGAGCCTAAGGTCGGCTTACAGCTTGGCCATTTACAGGGCAGTAAAGAAGGAAGAAGAGGACTGAAAAGAATTAACAGGATATGGATTAACATCTCCCAGGGCTACCTGTACTAGGGGCTCATAGGGTGGGGAGAGTAAGAATCCAGAAAAATAAGTTACTTAGCTCTAGGAACCAAGTGATTTTAGTTATTGGATTGGTTATTGCATAACTATTTACAAAATGAGGGGCTTCACAAGATTATGTAATTATCAGCTAATGTGTACACCCTACATTTTCCCTACAATTAGAATCTCTTATGAATATGCTACATTTGGTATGATTAATGAACTAATATTGGAAATTATTATCAATTAAGGAGGTAACTTAATCAAATGTAAGATGTGTCTTACAGCTAGTGGTCATGTCTCCCTAGGTTCCTATAGACTTTCTGCTCTGATGTTTCTGATTTATGATGATCTGGTGGCTTTGGGGATGCCCCTCCGGTAGAACTTATCTGATGTTTTATTCATGACTAGACTGGAATTATAGGTTTCTCAAAGGGTCACAGAAGTAAAATACCACCTCATATCAAATGTGCATTCTATCCACATCACTTAGGACAGTTGGAATTAATCTTGACGAATTAGCTCAAGGCATGTTTGTCAGGTATCTTCACTGAAAACTTACTTTCTAAATTGTCTTTCCATTGTGGGGTATGTGTGTGTGGTGCTTTTGAGACAGACTTTTACTGTGTAGCCCTGGTTGACCTTGACTCCTGACCCTCCCAAGTTCTGGGATTATAAGTGTGAGCCACCACACCTGGTCTAGAAGTTACTTTCATGTTAAAGGTTCTCTGCCCCTTTTATGACCATTCATTTCTCACCTATCACTTTCTTTATTGATCATTTGTTTCTGGACTCATAGACATTTATTTTATACTTCGAATTTTAATCCGGAACTATCCCATGAGGTTGCAGGAAACACATTTAGTTGACTCTGTTGTCTTTTTACATTTTTTTTTAAGGCAGGATTTTCCTCTGCAGCCATAGCTGTCCTAGAACTCACTCTATATAGACCAGGCTAGCCTTAAACTCCACCTGTCTCTACCTCCTGAGTACTGGGATTAAGACACGTACCACCACTGCCTGGCTGGCACCTTCTTACATTATTAACACCACTACTGACCCTTCTTTTGGTTTTGGGTGTTTTTTTGTTTTGTTTTGTTGTTTTGTTTTTTTTTGTTGTTTTTTTTGTTTTTTTGTTTTTTTTTTTTGGTTTTTCGAGACAGGGTTTCTCTGTGTATCCCTGGCTGTCCTGGAACTCACTCTGTAGACCAGGCTGACCTCGAACTCAGAAATCCACCTGCCTCTGCCTCCCGAGTGCTGGGATTAAAGGCGTGCGCCAGCACCGCCCGGCAGTGTTTTTGTTTTTTTTTAAACTCTTTAGTATCTGACACGAGGTTCTCCAAGACATCTTGTATATTATCAAGTCCTGATGAACCATTTCTCTGAAGAATCTTAGTTTCTCTTACTGAAAAGAATTAGAGACCAATCTATAGGGGTTATTAGGGTGATCTGGGTAAAGGTGCTTGATCTGGTCCCCAGGACACACGGTGGGAAGAGAGGAATGGTGTTTCCTCTGACCTTCGTATCAAATACATCAATGAATGGAACTTTTTTAGAGCAACACCTTTTTAAAAAAAGATTTATTAATTTTTATGTCTATGAATACTGTATCTGCATGTATGTCTGCATGCCAGAAGAGGGCATCAGATCCCATTATCAGTGGTTGTGAGCCACCACGTGGCTGCTGGGAATTGAACTCGGTATCTCTGGAAGGGGAACCATCTCTCCAGCCTAAATGTAACTTTTAAAAAAGAAAATAAATGTGTGAAGACACATAAATGAATAAATAAATAAATAAATAAATATGATTTTTAGAAAAAGTGATGGAGCTAGCAGGATGGCTCAGTGGGTAAAATTACTTGTCTGACATGGAAGCTATACAATCTGAGTTCAATCTCCAGTGGAAAGGAAGTGCCAGCTCCTCCCACAAATCAGCCTCTTCCCCTCCATACTTACTCCATGGCAAACACACACATGTGCAAACACACACACATGTAATACTACTAATAAAACATTTAAAAAAACAAACAAGTTATGGGCACATTGCAACTATGGTGTCAGGTGTCATTTAAAAAAAATAAAAAGATTTATTTATTTATTTATTTATTTATTTATTTATTTATTTATTTGGGTACACTGTAGCTGTCTTTAGACACACCAGAAGAGGTCATTAGATTCCATTACAGATGGTTGTGAGCCACCATGTGATTGCTGGGAATTGAGCTCAGGACCTCTGGAAGAGCAGTCAGTTCTCTTAAGCCCTAAGCCATCTCTCTAGCCCAGGTGTCATTTCTTTTAGATATTTTGTTAACAGAACAAGAAATATATGTGTGTGTTCTAACCTGTGTTATATATTTTAGGTTAAATACATGAATCTTTACTGGTTTCTCTATCTCTAATTCATTATCACATAGCTCCGTTCAGACTCTATCCACTGCTGATGTAAATCTCTACTCCAACATTTATTGTACACATTTGTGCATGAAGCGTGTATGAGCACGAGCCCCAGCATGCATTTGGCAGTTGAAGGACGGACAACTTTGGGTGTGAGTTCTCTCCTACCATGTGGGTTCTGGGGTTGAAGTTAGGTCCTCCGGTTTGGTAGCAGGTAGCTTTATCCATGTTGAGGAGAAATTACTTTGATTTATTACTAAGCTTCTTGATTGCAGGGGTCTTTTTTTCCCTCTTATATTTTTAAGCACATTGATATAGGCCACGCCCATGTAATACTACTTACACTTAGTAAACAGTATGTGTTTGACGAATGAATGAGCAAGTGACCCACCCTGGCAACCCAGACATGCAGTTTCTGCTAGGTTCCAAAGGCTAGGACTTGGTTGAGTTTTTGTTAAGTATTTTGGTTACATACTGAGAATATATAACTCACTTAAGAGTGGGTAACCTGACTATTAGCCTCTAACAGACAAAACTTTGTTTCTCATGCCTAGTGTGTGCAAGACTGAATCTCACAAATAGTTATTAAGCCTCATCTTTCTTGTTTGGTTGGATGGTTTTGGTTTTTCAAGACAGGGTTTCTCTATGTAGCCCTGGCTATCTTGCTCAGTAGACCAGGTTGACCTCAGACTCAGAGATCACCCTATCTCCTGAGTGCTGGGATTAAAAGAGTGTGCCATCACTTGCCTGGCTAAGCCTCATCTTTTATATATCAGACACTTTGCTAGATGCTGGACATAATAAAATTGCAAAGTATGTCCTTGTAGAGCTTAGAGTCTGGTGGAAAGGGTAGAAAACACAAACTCTGAGGGAGTAAGATTTCCCTAAGTGCTCTGAAGAAAGGGTACATTATCATGAAGAACATTGTTGCTTTTATTACACCTGCACTTTAATATATGTCTGTAGGATGATTAGCAACTTTTTATTCCTAACTTCTTAATCATGATTCTTTACAGGGTAAAGCATATAGAGGTTATGTATATTTTTAGGTAATTAACTTGGGTTCAGTGGTAGTTATACGAACCTAAAATATACCACTTATTTTTTAGATTTAGGGTTATTAAATTTCTTTTATTGTTTTTTGTTGGTTTGGGGAGTTTAGATCTCATGAAGCCCACACTGGCCTTGAATTCACTACGAATATGAAGCTGGCCTTGAACTAATCCTCCTTTTCCACAGTCTCAGGGTACCATGCTTGGCTGATTTTTACATTTCTGAAACTACTTTGCCAGAGTACATCTCTCCCATGTGTATAGTGGCCAGGTATAATTGAGTCTGCAAGTGTCTAGTGTTAATAATTAAGAGAATGCTGGGCAGGAGGAGAAAAGAAACTCAAGCCATACCCAAAGGAAAGGGAAGTTGGTCTGGAAATGAGAAAGCTAGGGATGACATTTTTGTTCAGTCTGTTCTGTTTCAGGCCTGCCTAGGAAAACACACTGCTTATATTCTGGAACTACCAGAAAGTCTTTTCCCACAAAATGATTAAAATTGCTTAGGAGTTATCTATCCTGTGTACTGTTGTTGTCTGATGTTTCCTCTTAGGAAACTGAATGCATTAAGCTATAGCAGTGACTATTGATGGGAATCAAATGTGTTTCATTTACTTCTGTTTAGGAAAGAAGGCAGTAAGAGCCCTATCGTAGCCCTGGGGCAGAACACTGTGGATTTCAGGAGACCAGATTCTCAGTTCAGCCAGAGACTGAGGAAAGGACACTAGGGGAGGAGCTAGGAGGTCCAGTTGATTTTTGACTACTGGGATTATCAACTGGACTGAACACTCTTCTTTGGCCCAAGCTCTTCAGCAGGCTGAGCTTGGGGCAGGAGCAGTGACTGTCCTTGTCTAGATATGGTTTTCAGCATAGTGCCCTCCAGAAACTGGTTCTGGTCTATCTACCCTGCATTTTTCCTACTTCATTTTCCCGCATTCTGTTCTTCGTGGGGGTTTTCTTGCTGGCTTTCCCCTGGAGAACTTGGTGCTGGTCAGTTTGGTCCTTCTGGTGGGTGGCTACAGCAGGAACCATGTTTCTATGCTTGTCATAAGTGAGAGAGAGCGGGGCGGTGGTGGTGCATGCCTTTGATCCCAGCACTCAGGAGGCAGAGGCAGGTAGATTCTGAGTTCGAGGCCAGCCTGGTCTACAAAGTGAGTTTCAGGACAGCCAGGGCTATACAGAGAAACCCTGTCTCAAAAAAACAAAACAAAACAAAACAAAAAAGTGAGAGAGAAGAGTTCAGAACTGGTGCCTGGCAATACTGACTACTACCCTGTCTACCTAGACGACGTTCTGTGACATTTGCTAATCACTGAAATTTGGGCTTAGAATCTGATAGATTCTGTTTACAAAAAGATGTAAAATTTAAAGACATTCTAAGTAGTTATTTGATAGGATACATTTTTACCTGACCAGATGAGATTTATTATCTTCTGAATCTTTGAGGGTTTATTGATAAAGTTTCTAAATAACAAATCATAGTGGTGTTAAGTTTTTTTTATTACATTTGTGTGTGTGTATGAACACCCTGATGCACGTGTGAAGGTCAGAGGACAGCTGGTAGGAGCCAGAGCTCTCCTTCCACTGTGTGGACCCCAGGCCTCTGCCTCAGGTTCTCGGGCTTAGCACCAGGCAGCATTACCTGCTAAGCCATCCTGCTGGTCCTCATAGTATTTTCTGATCCGCATTAATAACCCATTATTTGAATATAACAGTTCTAAGCATTTTAGAATTTGGGGAACTAGCTTTATTTCTCAAAGTCCCTCAGGAGAGACATAATTTGGGACAAATGGCTATAAACAGTACCACAACATAGGACTCACTAGAGCTCTACTGACTGTCGGGTCACTTGCAGGGGAGTCATTCTTCAGCTTCTAGAAAAGACTAGGATGATTTGGCTTAGTGCTGACTTTACTGGTGTGGTATGTCAGTATGAGCTGTGATGCATCCTTCTAGGACTTTCCATAGACTCAAATTGAAACAAATCCTCCAGTGTTTTGTTTGTAATCAAGCTCCACTGTGGTACTGCATGCAAAACAAATGTTTGCTTTTTTAAAAAATTGTTAATGGATTTTATGTATATGGTGTTTTGTTTCTTTTATGTCTGTGTATCATATGTATGCCTGGTACCACAGAGTCCAGAAGGAGGGCCTGGAGTTACATGCGATTTTGAGTCATCATCTGATGCTAGAACTTGAACCCAGGTTTTCTGGAAGAGCAGAACTGAGCCATCTCTCCAGCTTCCAGCATTTGCCTCTTTACCCAGTATTCTTTGTCTCCTTGCCAGTGTGTTCAGTTAAAACAGGTTATTTTCCATATCTTTAAGCCATTTACATCTAATTACATTTAGCATCTCTTAATCCTCTCAATCCTGTAGCTTCAAGCACAAATGCCAGCCTGATACCCACTTCATCTGCAATTGCCAATATTCCAGCAGCAGCCGTGGCCAGCATCTCAAACCAGGTACTGTGCCCCTTTGTTCATCCTCATTGATATGATTCACCCAACTTTCACTTCCTCTCTTCTTTTCCATGGTCAGCTTGCCCATCTAAGGACCGACTAGGAATAGTGTAGACTGTTGAGCCCTGTTGCTGGATGCCCTCAGAACTCTGGCCGCTCTCCTATTTCTCCTGTTCCTTGCTAATCCTTTTAGGAATATGGTTCTGTCTCTGACATTATCTATTATGTTAACCCCAGCCTCCCCCAATGCTCTCACTAGAGTGTGCACTCCAAAAAGGGCCAGGATTTATTTTTCTATTTTTGATCAGTTTTATATTCCCAAAGCCTAACAAATCCCTGGCACTCACTCAGAAGGAACTCATAACTATGGTGGCATGAGTAAATACTACCTCCACCCACCTCCTTATTATTGTTTGTAGTTTAGTTTGTTTTTCTTTCCATGTTTTTTGAAAGAGGATTTCTTTGTATAGTCCTGGCAGTCCTGGAACTTGCTTTGTAGACCAGGCTGACTTTGAACTCAGAGAGATTTTCCTGCCTCTGTCTCCCAATTTCTAGGATTAAAGGTGTGCACCACTACCACCATGCCCGCTGTGATTTGTTTTGATCACTGTTATATGTGTGCTTAAATGATCACTATAATGTCTTCAGTGTTTTAGAGTTTGTTTTGTTTTTAACACACTCAGACTTTCTCTACAGCAACTTCTGTGACTACTATTGTCTCCATGGACTGTGATTTGGGGCCACAGTTAACCTCCTCCTTGACTTTCTGTCCCTCACTGTTTCACTAGTGCTGTGTTTATTCTTTTAAGCCCACACGTTCCTTGGGGCTCATAGGGGGCTTTTCTGTTTTGGGTAGGAGGGTTGGTTTTTTTTGAAGCAAGGCCTCATTCTGTACTCCTGGCTGTCCTGGGATGCGCCACAGACCAGGCTGCTCTCAACTTGCATTCATCCTCCTGCCTGACTCCTGAGCTGAGTTCATGTGAGTTCACAGTGGCCCAGTGTTTCTGTTATGTTCCCAGCTGTATGCTGTGCAGCCCTGCATAGGCTCTTTCCTTTCACAGCCCTTGTTTTGATCTTCAAAGGATAGTGTCTTTAGTTTTTCACATTATAACTTACTCCTGAAGCAGGTTTAACCAAATTCATATTGTCCACTTAGATGATGCACCTATACTCAGGTTTCTGTACTTTGAAAATCATTGATTACTTGGAACTGTTAGGTAGGTGGAAAATAAGAAAATGTTTTATGAAAATAATTTTGATCTCTTGTAATAGTCTTGTTTTCCTCCCTTTGGCCCACAGGATTATCCCACCTATACTATTCTTGGACAGAATCAGTACCAGGCCTGCTACCCCAGTTCCAGCTTTGGAGTCACAGGTCAGACTAACAGTGATGCTGAGAACACAGCATTAGCAGCTACAACATACCAGACGGAGAAGCCTAGTGCTATGGTGCCTGCACCAGCCACACAGAGGCTTCCCTCTGGTAAGTACAGAGAACCAGACTTCATCCAACAGTGTTTCTAAGTGATGGTAAAGGATTTTGTTCTGGGATGAGTTAGTTTTCACCATGCTGTTGGTTTTCCTTTCTAAGTTTAAACTGTGTAAACAGACTGTGATAAGAAACTGTGTGGTGAATATTTGTAGATGCTTAGAACAGAAAAGTGCCAACAGTGAGATATGTGTCTAGTGCACACTCTGCAGTCCCATCTCTTCAGACCAAGAGCTGATTTGTTGAAGGTTGCAGGGCTCTAGTTTTAATATAGGCGTGTCTTTAAACCCCACTAGGAACTCAGAGCAGGTGCTCTTTCTGTGTCTTCAACTTTAAGGTTCTAAGTACAGATACAATCTTTTCCCAGCAATCCTAACATTTGACTCGGGAGACCAGAGACTGCTTGTGAGTGGTACTGGGAGGCCTGGCCCTGCCTGCACTGTCACCAGCAGCCCAAGGAGTTCCCTTCCACTCAAGGAAGCCCAGTCCTTGATTATACCACAGAGTTTCAGGATGAGCCAGAGTGAAACAAAGTTTGTGAGTTAATATCAGGGAGAGTACATGCTTTACAAGTACAAGTGTGGGAGTTAGAACTCTTGGTCAAGATGATACAGCCCGCAGCAGCTGGGGCTTTTCAAGAGGAATTGCGTTTAGGTAGCTTTATAGTGGCTGCAGATACGATTTTGTGGCTAAGTTACATTGTTCAAAAGAATGTAATTTACCACAAAGTTTAAAGAATAAACTGAGCTTAAATTTTAAGTAAAGTTTAAATACTAAGTAAAAATTCTGAATATGGTAGTGAACACCTTTGACACTTGGGAGGCTGAGGCAGGTGGATATCTGTGAATTCTTGGTCAGCCTGGGCTATGTCTCAAAAAAAAGTTAGATTAGAGATTAGTTCTTCAGCTTTGGACTAGAGAGATGACTATGCAGTTAGGAGCACAGACTGCCTGAGCAGTGGTAGTGGCACACGCCTTTAATCCCAGCACTTGGGAGGCAGAGGCAGGTGGATTTCTGAGTTCGAGGCCAGCCTGGTCTACAAAGTGAGTTCCAGGACAGCCAGGGCTACACAGAGAAACCCTTTCTCGAAAAACTGAGGGAGGGGGGAGCACAGAGTGTTCTTCTAGAGGACCTGGATTCAATTCCAGGCATCCACAGGGAAGTTCACAACTGTCTAGAACTCCAGTAGTTCCAGAAGATCTGACATCCTCTTCTAACCTCCTGTGTCACTGCATGCATGTGCACAGACATACATGCAGGCAAAACACTCATTCATGTAAAATAACAATAATAATAGTTTTTTAAAAGACTATAATCTGATTTATTTCTCTTTTGCATATTTTTTAGATTTACTTATTTTATATCTGCATGTGTTTTATGTGCATATATGTATGTACACCCCTCTTTGTCTGCTGCCCTCAGAGATCAGTAGAAGGCTTTGTACCCTGAAACTGGAGTTAGAGGTGGCTCCACTTAAACCCATGTCTGTCTCTTCAAAAGCAGCAAGTGCTCTTATCCACAGAGCCATCTCTCAGTCAGGAACATTTGCTTCATTTCAGGAACATTACTTCATAAATAAAGTCATGAGGTGCTTTTCATAAAGTACATTTAGGGATGAGAGAGGGGTACTAGAATGTTTGGAGATCACAAACATTCTGGCCATAAGTAGGCATAGTTTGTTATTTAGACTGTCCTTTGTATGTCTTTAGGAAGGCACGTGTTGTCTGTAGGCGGATGCTGTCTGTCTAAGCCGATGCTGTCTGTAGGCCAAGTTGTGGTGTAAGGGGCTCCTGTCTCTTCCAGGCTTTTTATTTTTAAAATAACGACTCTGTCTTTTTATTGCTCCTCTTGCAGACCCCTGTCTCTGTTGTGGTTCTCACAGCCTGAGACTATTGATAGTGTATATCTTGCTTTTCCTTTGAACAGACTCCTCTGCAAGCCCACCTTTGTCCCAGACTACACCAAATAAAGATGCTGATGATCAGGCTAGGAAAAACATGACTGTCAAGAACCGGGGCAAGAGGAAAGCTGATGCCAGCTCTTCCCAGGACAGTGAATTAGAAGTACGTGAAGAAACTCACTTGCCTTACCTACTCTGTTTTCCTCACCTCTGTCTGGAATTTTCAGAGATAATGTTGTATGTTGTGTCTGCTTGAATTCCTGTGGGGGCATTTAATTGGCCAAGAGGAAAAGAATCAAGGTACAAGAAAATCCCTTCATGCCCACAACTTAGCTTATATATCCCTTCCAACCGTTTCACATTTTTTAATTCAGGTAACTTTAACAGAAGGAACAAATTGTTCTCCACATTTGGAGAACAGAAAGAATGCCCTGCGCCTCAGGAGAGAGCCAAGGGAGCTGTGAATGACGTCATGGTGTTTCCATTTAGAAATCAAATAGTGTGAGTGCATCTGTGGGACACACAGGTGGCTGCCTGCCTGATGAGCATGCCGGCACACCACAGTGCTGTGAGCCATAGAGTGCTGTGAGCCATAGACTGCAGTCACGGTTGGGAAGAATAGAAAACATACAGAATTCTAATGATAGAATTTTACATCACCTTATTTTTGTGGCCTTAATTTTTCTTTGATAATACTTAATAAAGAAAAGAGATATAATTAAATAATGCTCTTAGACAGATAGTTGAAGCTGTACATAGAATCTGTCTTCTTCCTTTCTGGGGAGCAAATATAACGAAAAATAAGGAAACTAAAGTTTTAATATCATTCTTAGGAAAACTGACAATTCTCATTTTTAGCAATTGTACTACAGTGCACATGACATAAAACTTTACTATTTTTGCTGGACATACTACATACCTGTAATCCTATGACTTCAGACTGCAGGAAGATCAGGAGTCCAAGGGTTATTCTTGGCTTCATAGTTACCTGAGACTCCACCTAAAAACCTTTTGAAAAAGGATTGTATGGTTTTGTTAAGATTTGAGTATAGGTGGGTATTTTTTAATGTGTGGGTGTTTTGTTTGCATGTATGTCTGTATACCATGTGCATACCTGGTGTCCAGAGGCCAGAAGAGGGTGTTCAATCCCCTGAGACTGGAGTTACAGACCTGTGAGCCTAATTAAGGTTGCTAGGTGCTGGGAGTCAAACCTCTAGTGAGCAGAGAGGGCTTTTAAGTGCTCAGCCATGTCTCTAGCCCCAACTTTACCATTTTAAGAGCATAATTTAGTGTTGTTAGATCTGTTAGTACTATATATTTCTGGAACAATTTTGTGTTTTTGTGTCTGGTTTTCTTTGTTTAAGACAGTCTCGTGCCAGGCGTGGTGACGCACGCCTTTAATCCCAGCACTTGGGAGGCAGAGGCAGGCAGATTTCTGAGTTCGAGGCCAGCCTGGTCTTCAAAGTGAGTTCCAGGACAGCCAGGGCTATACAGAGAAACCCTGTCTCGAAAAACCAAAAAAAAAAAAAAAAAAAGAAAGAAAGAAAAGACAGTCTCACTCTTGCATTGGACTCCTGGGCAATCGTGCCTCACACTCCTAAGTGCTGAGGTGACAGGTGTGAGCCACTCTGCCCTGTGTTCAGAACCTTTTCTTGATCCTAAACAGACTTTCTCCCTATTAAACAGTGAATCCCCATACTCGTTGCTAGCTTGTGGCAACTCGACTCTGCTTTCTGCTGCTGTGCACTTGCCTGGTCTGGCTCTATCTAATGTGTGCTCTTACCAGGCTTTTTTCAGTCTGTTATGCTCCTGAGATTTATCTGTGTTGCAGCTTGATCCTAATTTCATTTCTTTGAATGATACTTCACCATATATGTACTTGTGTACTGTATCTTGCTTAATGTGTGTATGTTGCAGAAGGCTTTCACTTGTAGGCCATTGTAAATAATGGGATTGCTGGATCTTAGTGAGTGTTCCGCTTTATAAGGAGCGACCAGACCTCTACACTTTACACTCTTACATTGCCACAGTGACCACATTCTCATCAATTCTTATTTCTCCTCTCCCCTTTTGAAATTGTAGTTTAAGTGGTGGTGGTGGTGGTGGTAGTAAGAAAGGTGCTCTGTATACCTCTGGCTGCTGGAACTTGCTCTGAAAATTAGGCAGGCCGGGAACTCACAGAGCGACCCTATTGTGTGTAAAGTGACACTCTCTGTAGTTGTTCACTGCATTTCCTAGTGACTAACGATAGTGACCATCTTTCCATGACACTGAGTCCCAAGTTGAATCGCCTGACTCCTCCAACTTTGTCCTCTTGAGGTTGTTTGGTATTTGGAAATCTCTTCAGATTCCCTATGAATTTTTTGAACAGTTTTTTATTCTTTTTTTAACGTGTTTATTTAAAATTGGTAGTAATTAAATCCAGTGTTATGTAAAACACTGTTTTAACACAAGTTTAACAAGCACTATAGTGGGACAGGAGAGGTGGGTTAGAAAAACCCACCTCTTGCAGAAAACCAACTTTTGGTTTTCAGCACCCACCTGGTGGCTCACAACTGTCCATCACTCTAGTCCTAGAAGATCCAACCCCATCTTCTGATTTCACAGATGATTTCACCAAGCATGCACATGGTGCACAGACATACACATGTG
This sequence comes from Mus minutoides, assembly GCA_902729485.2. NCBI lineage: Eukaryota > Metazoa > Chordata > Mammalia > Rodentia > Muridae > Mus > Mus minutoides. Next base: position 1,757,124 of record LR753330.1, on the reverse strand, counting down.
GGCAAAACAGCCACACAGTTAAGATAAAAATGAACGAGTCTAAAGAAAAAAAAGTTAGATACCACTGTGGAGATTTGGGTGTGATTCAGAGCGCTTTCTTTGGCCATTTTAGCAACATTGTCTTTCAGTTACATCTATGTTTCTCCATCTTCGGCAGTATGTTAAGGGTTTCACTATATTGTGCAAATCTTTTGTTTCATTGGTTAAATTTACTCCTGAGCGTTACTTTATTGAAGATTCGTTTATTTATATATATGGTATTTTGTCTGCATATGTCTGTGCATCAGAAGAAGGTATGAGACCTCTTGAGACTAAAGATACAGGTGGCTGGCTGTAAGCTGGTATGTAGGTGAAGGGAATTAAACTCGAGACCTTTGGAAAATCAACCAGTGCTTTTTTTTTTTTTTTTGAGACAGGGTTTCTCTTGTAGCCCTGGCTGTCCTGGAACTCACTCTGTAGACCAGGCTGGCCTCGAACTCAGAAATCCGCCTGCCTCTGCCTCCCAAGTGCTGGGATTAAAGGCGTGCGCCACCACGCCCAGCTCCAGCAGTGCTCTTAACAGCTGAGCCATCTCTCCAGCCTCCTGAGCGTTAACTTTTGATGGGATTGAGTCTTACTTTTTTTTTTTCTTTTCAGATCATTCATTACATTAAAACATCAGATTCTTTTTTTTTAGTAATGTATTGAATACATTATCTTCTACTCATAACACACACACACACACACACACACACACACAGTGCATTTTCTTTATCTGTTGAGGTTACCATGTGTTTTCCCTCTCTTAAAATTAATTCTTAAAAAAATATAATTTAACCATTCTTAAATTCCAAGCACTGATTAAACTCAGTTTTGGCTTGGTTGTGCACTGTTTTTCATGAGGGCTGTCATCTTCCGTGCAGCCCTAGTCTTATCTGCTTCATGGTCTGCTCTTAGAGATGCTGGCTTCACTGTGTGGGTTAGAAAGTGTTCCTTTTTACTGTGCTTTTGGAAACAGTTAGTAGAGTCCTGTTATTTGTTTTGTTTTGTTTTGTTTTTTTGAGACAGGGTTTCTTTTTTTTTTTTCTCGTTCCGGTCAACCCTGCTCGCTCCGGTTGGCCCCGTTCAGCTTTGCTCGCTCCAGCCGGTCCCACTTGCTCAGTCCTTGCTCTCTCCGGTCCTTTTTTATTATTCATAAGTACACTATAGGGCTGGTGAGATGGCTCAGCGGGTTAGAGCACCCGACTGCTCTTCCGAAGGTGATGAGTTCAAATCCCAGCAACCACATGGTGGCTTACAACCACCCGTAACAAGATCTGACGCCCTCCTCTGGTGTGTCTGAAGTCAGCTACAGCGTACTTATGAAGAATAATAAGAAATGAATCCTTGGACCGGAGAGACCAACCGNTGGGGCTGGCCGGAGCAAGCCAGAGCCAGCAGGAGCGTGCGGGGTTGACCGCAACAAGGGGAAAAAAAAAAAAGTACACTATAGCTGACTTCTGAAGCACCAGAGGAGGGTGTCAGATCTCATTACGGGTGGTTGTAAGCCACCATGTGGTTGCTGAGCCATCTCACCAGCCTGAGTCATGTTAATTCTTAAATGTCTGCTCTAATTCACCAGTGACATAACTGGATCTCAGACTTTTCTCTTAGGGACGTTTTAAATTACTGGATCCATCTCCTTACTGGTGGCAGGTTTTACCACATTTTCTGCTTTTTCTCTAGACAATTTAGGTTGTGTTATGTGTTTCTTAAAATTAGACTATTCCACCTGGTTTTCCATTTTGTTGGCATACAACTGTTGATGAGTCCCCATCAGGGTCCATTTACACCTGTGATATCTGGCAGCTCTGTCACCACCTGCATTGATGGTCTTACTCATTTGAATCTCTGTCTTTCCTTCGTCCGTCTTGGTAAATGTTAGTTCTGTTGAAATTTTCAAAGAACCCACTGTTGCTTTCCTTGTCTTTTCTCTCTTCTCTTCTCTTCTCTTGGCTCTTTCTACTTTATTTCTTCTTCCCTTTCCCTAGCTGTAGCTTGAGTTTACCCACCATGTGTAATAGTCCTCAGATGTATAATGGCTATGATTTGAGATTTTTCATCTTCTTGAACTGGGGATTTAACCCAGAGCCTTAGGCCTGTAGAATGTAAGCTCTGCCCCGAGGCTTGAGGCTTCTTTTTCCCTCTTCTCTTATGATGGGCTCTTGCTGTGCAGCTGAGGCTGGCCTCGGCAATTAGTGATCCCTGTCTCTCTTTCCCCGTACCAGCTGCCTGCTTGTTTGCTTGCTTGCTTTCTGACTTTCTTTTTTTTTTTTTTTTTTTTTTTTTTTTTTTTTCCCTTTTTTTTTGTTGAGACAGGGTCTTACTGGTCTGGCCTGGAATTCTCTAAATTTACATGTCTTCAAACTCACGGAGACCCCCTGCCTCTGCTTCCCATCTGCTAGAATAAAGTCATGCTCCCATGCCATTCCTTCTTTAATGCTTTAATGTTTAATGTTTTAATTTTGATTCTCTGAAATTGTGTTATTGCATTTTCACATATTTGTAGTTTGTTTTGTTTTGTTTTGTTGTTTGTTTTAGTTTTTCTTGGTTTTGGTTTCTCATTCCACTGTGATTGACAGATAACTCATTTTTTTGTCTTCCCCCCTCAGCGGGTATTTCTCTGGGACTTGGATGAAACCATCATCATATTTCATTCCCTTCTTACTGGATCCTATGCTCAGAAGTATGGAAAGGTAACTGGAGTCTTGTGTTGTAACTGTCCCTCCCCTAAAAGTCCATTTTTCTCTGCTGCTTCTCTTGCCCTATTGACCTTTTGCATATATATATATATATAGTTGACAATGTTATGGATTAGAGCTTAAGAGATGGCATATAATTAAGAACCCTGACAGCTCTTACAAAGGACTTTGGTTTGGTTCCCAGTGCTCACATGGCAACTTACAACCATCTACAGCTCCAATTCCAGCAGATCCAACACTCTTCTGTGGCCTCTCCTTACATTGTATGCATCTGATACAAGGACAAAACATGCAAGAAAAACACCCAGATACATAAATATTTGAAACAAAACCCAAAAAAGAATTGGGATCTCACCCATTCGAGGCAAGCGCTGTACCACTGAGCTATGTTCTTAGTCCTGTCCTGTTGGCCTGGAACTTCTCATGTATAAAACTTGACTATGTGGCTTATGTCTGGCAAGCTACACACCTAGGTAGCTTTGATGGTAACACTAGACAACTGATGTAGAAGCAGTACTGACTCTGAAGTTATTCAAGAATTGGTTTTCAGGTTGATGAGATAGCTTACCAGGTAAAAGTGCTTGCTGCCAAGACTAATGACCTGAGTTCGGTCCTCAGGACCCACAGTAGATGTGACACACACACACACACACACCAAATAAGTGTACTTTTTAATGTACTTCATAAGCATTAAAGTATAGAAAAACTCAAAATTGAATGAAATCTCAGGATTATATATTCCAAAAACTGACTTGTTAAGCCTTAAATTACTAAAGATATTTCTAAGAATTTCATTTAGCCAAAAATGAGTTAGGGATAAATAAATTAATCTTATAGATACTATTAGGTCATCACATGACTTCTGTTATGTTGTATTTTGTTTTGAGTTGAGATCTTGCTCTGTAGCACAGGCTGGCCTCTAAATCTTAGTTATCCTCCCACCTCTAAGCTTCCTAATGCTGGGTTTACAGGTGTGAGCCACTGCCCCATATAATAGATGTGCTTTTTAAATAACCAATTGTACCAGACAAAATTCAATATGTTTACTCTTCAGTGTAAGCATACTTTTAGCAGAAGAGTGAGTTGTTATTAGTACTGTGTGTTTCTTTGTCTTGAGACAGGATCTCACTGTTCTTGACCTCCTGCCTCAGCCTCGACTGACGTCTTGACACGAAACGGTGTCTATTAGAGGTCCTAGTAAAAATAAAGATCTTTATTTAATATTTTTATTGACAAACGTAACGGCCGGCACCACCGCGTGCGGAAATTAGGGGGTCGCGAACCCTCCGTCTCCGTCCGCCTAAAGACTCAAGCTCCGGTCGGACCAGATGTTTCACTCAAGGTCCTGTCGGTCGACTATACAGAGAAACCCTGTCTCGAAAAACCAAAAATAATAATAATAATAACTGTTTACTGTCTTGCTATTCATGGTTTTCTAGGATTGTCAGAAAAGACTTTTGTGAGTGCTTTTACACAGCTGAGCAGCTGACAGAAGCTCCAAATACTTCCACTCAAAACTATATTCCTAAAACCGATGCTTCCTTTAAAGCAGCCTGCATTGGTTGCCCTGCACATACTTAGACTCTGGTCTTCTTTCCTTCCTGGCTGATTGGACTGTTGGGTGTCTGGTATTCCTTGTATCACAGAAGCAGGAAAGGGACTGTGCATATTACATTAGCAAGGGTTTTTTTGTTTTGTTTTTTCAAGACAGGATTTCTCTGTATAGTACTGGCTGTGTAGACCAGGCTAGCCTCAAAACTCAGATCCACCTGCCTTTGTCTCTTGAGTGCTGGGATTAAAGGCATGTGCTACCACTCCTTGGCTTTGACATTTTTATTAATAACTACCCAAAACCTCTGTATTTTATAAGCCCAGGTTCTTTTAAATGTGAGTGGAATTGCCTGGGTAAGATTTGGCGTCCTGTTGTGCTGGACTAGGCTCAGAGTAGTTTTAAGGCATCTGAGCGGTAGAACCAGTGCTGTGAGCTGCATCAAGCACCTGCTCTCACTTTGTTTTTGTTTTTTAATTCTAGGACCCAACCGTAGTAATTGGCTCAGGTTTAACCATGGAAGAAATGATTTTTGAAGTGGCTGATACACATCTATTTTTCAATGATTTAGAGGTAAGTAGTTTAAGTTGGTTTTTTGCCCTGTGAGGTATTTTATTCTATAAGGCGTTTGCTAGTGCCTGATAAAAGACTAGGTAAAATAGGGGTAACGGGGAAGGGGTTCTGTTGACAGGATCTCCATAGGCTTCTAGCCCCAGGAAGAGCAGCGTCACAGTTGAATCTCCACAGCTTGGTTGTTCTGGCTTACACTTAGTTTTTGGTTTTTTGGTTTTTGGTTTTTTTTTTAGTTTTTGGGTTTTTTTTTTTTTTTTTTTAACAGAGTTGGACATGGGATGTTTTGTTTCATTTTGTTTTCAGTCAGGGTCTCGTGTAGCCCAGAAGGACTTCGGACTCACTATTGCCTCTACCCCCTGAGTGCTAGAGTTAGCAGTGTGCCACCATGCCAGCGTTTACACAGAGCTGGGGAGTAAAGACCGTTCATGTGTGTTAGGCAACCACTGTGCCAGCTGAGCTAGCCCAGCTTGGAGGTAATAGAAAGAGTGGCGCTAAGGAAAAAAAAGTATGTGGGTTTCTCAGAATGGCTCCTCTGACAGCAGCCAGGTCTGCTGACACACATCTATAATCCCCTGCCTAAAGAGACTAAGGTAGGAAGACCTGTTTCCAAAAAATAAGATACAAATTGATTGTTTTGGTTAGTTTATTTGTAAGTAAGTACAGGAACACTAATATAAAAGTCAGTAATCCAATATGTTATTACTAAATGATATATAAAGGGTTTCATTATTTGTAGTGTTGTTTTTGTTTATTTTGAGACAGTCTCACTTGTAGCAGTAGCTGGCCTCAAACTATGTTCAGGTTGACCTTGAACTCAGAGAGATCCCCCTGCCTCTGCCTCCTCAGTTCTGGGATCAGAAGTGTTTGCTGCCATGTCCTGCTGCTGCTGCATTTTTGGTTTTTCTTTTAAGTGTGTGTGGGTGTGTTCTGTTCATGTTTGTCCAAGCTCACATAGGTGCAGTGCCCATGGAGGGCCAAAAGAGGCCATTAGATCCCCTTGGTACTTGAGTTACAAATGCCCTGTGGGTGCTGGGAAACAAACCAGCTCCTCTGGAAGAGAAGCCATTGCACTTGACCACTGAGCTGTCTTTCAGTCCCTGTGCCCTGTGCTCTGTGCCCAGCGTGTGTGTGTGTGTGTGTGTGTGTGTGTGTGTGTGTTACCTTCATGGTCTCTAATTGATAGATGACTAATCTTACTGCTATCAGATGGGTTTTCTTCACTTTCATTGACTATTTTTCCTTTTCAGTGTAATTTTTTCAAAGGTCATTATATGACACAGATAACCCTGAATCTATATGAATCTATTATATTTTTCTTCTATATTAAAATTTTCTGACTCCTATTTAAATTTTATTTGCCTATGTTCAAATGGCAAGATATTCTTCTGTATTTTCTTGTAGATACTTTTAAGGATTTTTGTTCTGTTTTGGGTTTTGTTTGGTTGGTTGGTTTTGGATTGGAGACGTTTTTGAGACAAGACCTTAGTGTACATTACCCAGGATGGCTTTAAACTCCTGCCTCAGCTACCTAAGTGCTGACATTACAGGCACACAATAGCACGCCCGATTCTGATTTTATTTCTGTGCAAGTGTATTGTCCATGTGTGAGTGAAGCTTTCTGTACTCAGCTCTTATGAAAATAGCATACCCCGAGAGTACAGGTGAGGGACTCGGGCGTTGCCTTTGAGTTTCCCTTTGGGGTAAACATGGTATAATAATCACAGGACTGGGGCTGTGAGAAGTTCAGAATGAGAGTTTCCGGCTGAGTGCAACATGTTCCCAACCTGGACTTGAGCAGGCATCCTGTTGAAGAAACTAGTAATAGGTTGTTGTGGCAGAAGAGAGGGCTGCTGGGAAACAGGACAGAGACTGAGAGGGAGCAGGGTCACCACTTCAGAGCTTTACACTCTGCACCGTGCACTGCATGGATGGGTTTTTAAAAGCAGCAGTTATAAAGTAAAAAAACATTTACAAACACAAAGTAAGGCCACTTGTCTTTAAACACAGTTAGTTCTTCAGCAAACCAGATGACTGTGGTAAACTCCAGCTCTACAAAGCTTTAGTCTTCCCTCAACTACACTTGTTGACAATGTGAAACAGCATAGTTTTTAATCAGTAAACATTAGTTGAGAACCTACTGTATGTCAATAATTATTCCCAAATTGTATCTGTAATGGTTTTCTAGACGTAGTCCGAATTCAGGACTGAAAGTTTTGGAAGAATTTGACCTGAATGTGTTCCTGCCCCTCCCCTCCCCCAGGTCAGTAGTTCTCAACTTTAGGGGACATAAGAATCTCCTGGGGAGTGTCTTAAAATTGAAGAGTCTAGTACTTCAATTCCAGAAGTTTGAGTAGGTCTGACATAGACCCAAGAATATGAATTTTACAAACCTTCCCCAGAGGATTCTGGTGTCCATGCCCTAGTGGTGTCAGGGAAGACAGCAACCAGTTAGGCAGTTGGTGCATCTGGGCTCCTCTCTCTACCACTCACCAGTAGTGTGACACTTAAAAAATGATCTATATGTAAGCATTGACTTAGATGACCTGTGCTTTATGCTTAAAATTTAGGTATGCATTTTGCTTCCAACTATTCTGATTGGGTGTTTTGTCTTGTTTTGTTTTGTTTGGGGGTTTTTGTTTGTTTTATTTGTTTGGTTTTTTTATTTTTTATTTATCTTTTTGTTTTTTAACTAAGATTTGTGTACTTAATATGCTCTCTCCACATGTGTGCCTGCATGCTAGAAGAGGACATCAGGTCTCATTATAGATGGTTGTAATATACCATGTGGTTGCTGGGAATTGAACTCAGAACAGCCACTGCTCTTAACTGCTGACTTGTCTCTTCAGGCCCCTATTCCTAATTTTAATATCATACTTTCCTAACATTGTTTTTCAAATTAATTTCCCAAATTAATTGTAAACAAGTCAAAATTAGTTGTAAACAAGTTGGGCTATGGTGACACATGCCTTTAATCCCAGCTCTTGAGAGACAGAGGCAGGCAGATCTCTGAGCTCAAGACCAGCCTGGTACCCAGAACAAATTCCAGAACAGGTAGGTCTTTTTATACAATGTCATGGTAGTGGGAGCATCTCTGCTCCCCCTGGAATAAAAATGTGCATTTTGTCTTTTAACAGGAGTGTGACCAGGTGCATGTGGAAGATGTGGCGTCTGATGACAATGGCCAGGATTTGAGGTGTGGTAAACACAGTGATCCTTGTATATCAGTACACTCAGGATGTGCAGAACACTGCATTCAGAGGAAGAGAAAGATTACAGTGCTCAGAGTGTACCGCTAGAAGAGCCAGAAACCAATGTAACTAACCGTGACATAGAGTATAGTGAGGCAGTGATAGAAAACTGATGAGAAGCAAAGGAGGAAGTGATGTGGTGCTGATCTGTAAAGGGAGCAGATGGCACAGTTATAGAGGCCTCAGTGGTGTATCATTTGACCAAGGCCTCAAAAATTACCAGGTAACCAACCGTGCTGGGTGATGAAGCAGCACCTCGGAGTGAAGGGTGACTCTGCTACTGGCTTCCCTTTATATAGATTTGCTGCTGGGAGAAAGCACGCTGCTAGGCTGCGTCATTCTAGTTGCACACAAACATCAGGAATTTTACCCAGTGAAAGTTTGATGGTGTCAGGAATATCCCTATGAACTGTTGTCTTGACTGTTGTATTTCAGTGAAGACTACACCAGGGCAGTCTCCTCATTCCTCTGTTGGCTACTGTTTCTTCAGGCCTGTTGATCTTTTATAATATATAAGTGGGTGGGTGGGTGTGTGTACACTTATGCACATGTTTATGCATGGAGGTCAGAGAACATGAAGTCAGTTCTTTCCCTCTACCTTTACTTGGTATCCAGGAATTGAACTCAGGTCACCAGTCTTGTGTGGCAAAGCACATTTACATTTCATTGGCCTTGGCCCAGTGGCCTTGACTAAAAAGTATCATACATAGGTGCTGGAGAGATAGCTCAGCAGTTAAGAGCACTGGCTGCTCTTCCAGAGGTCCTGAGTTCAATTCCCAGAACCCACATGATGCTTATAACCATCTTAAGTGAGTACTGGTGCCTTCTTCTGGCATGTAGATGTACATGCAGATAGAGCACTCATATACAATCAGTCAGTCAATCAATTTTTTTTTTAAAGTACCCAAACATTTAAAGACTTTGGGGGAAAAGACTGTCCTATCATTTCATGTTAATGTCAATATTTTATAGGTAACCTCATAGGTAAATATTTCTCCCTATGAGTTAGTTCATAGAATTAAGTATTTCATCGATAGGTGTTTGTTTGTTTGTTTGTTTGTTTTTGGAGACAGGGTTTCTTTGTGTATCCCTGATTGTCCTAGAACTTATTATGTAGACCAGACTGACCTCAAACTCAGCTTTGAGTGCTAGGATGAAAAACATGTATAATTTCTTAAATATATAACAGAGCTGAACACACCATCCTTGTTAGAACCAAGAAGGAACCCCTGCCTGCAGAGCAGCAGCTCCTCCATGAGTGTTAAGCCTTTCATGGCCAAGACTCTGCCTTGTCAGGAAAGCATCTTAGGGCCTCTCGGCTTATATATCTGTTTGTTTTCTCTTATATATGTGACAACTAGATTTCCTATTTTATGTCTTGGCAGCTTTTCTTGTTTGTTTGGGTTGTTATGTTTTGTTTTCTTCCTGAGACAGTTTCTCTGGGTAACTTCCTAAAACTCAGTCCTTAGTCCTGGAACTCTCTGTAGACCAGACTCGCCCCCAGCTCAAGAGATGCACCTGCCTACGACTCCTGAGTGATGGGATTCAAAGTATGTGCTGCCACTATCCAGCTTCTTGGCCTCTTTATTTAGCATAGAATCTTACACTTAATGTATTGAACCCTATTTTGACATGTTTGGTTCTTTTGAAAGAGAGTCTAGGGCTGGAGAGATGGCTCAGTGGTTAGGAGCACTAAGTGGCTCGCAACCATCTATAATGGGATCCGATGCCCTCTTCTGGTGTGTCTGAAGACAGCTACAGTGTACTCATATAAATAAAATAAATAAGTCTTTTAAAAAAAAGGAAAAAGGGGGCTGGTGAGATGGCTCAGCGGGTAAGAGCACCCGACTGCTCTTCCGAAGGTGATAAGTTCAAATCCCAGCATCCACATGGTGGCTCACAACCATCCGTAATGAGATCTGGCGCCCTCTTCTGGAGTGTCTGAAGACAGTTACAGTGTATTTACATATAATAAAATAAATCTTAAAAAAAAAAAAAAAGGAAAAAGGAAAAGAAAAGAAAAAGAGTCTATCTCAAGGTATCCTGAAACCTGTTATGTAGCCCATTTGACCTTATACTTAGGATCCTCTGGCTTCAGTTTCCCAAATGCATTGGCGGGGGTGGGGGGGGGGCACCATGGCCATCTCAAGATTTCTTCTTTTTCTATAGCCATAATTGTACTTATATAGTTGTATTAATTGGGTAGTCTGCTTTTTTTTTCACTGCATATAGTATTCTGTCATCCCGAGTGAGCCTCTGTGGGGCACGAGTGCTTATGTTAATTCCCCCTTTCCTCTCAGTTGTCACCATCAGTTCATCCTGGGAAGGTAAGGAGAGGCTGGACATACATACTGGAGCACACTTGTTGTTCCAGCACTTAGGGGTGGAGACAGGTGGATTAAAGGTACAAGTCCAGCCTCAGCTACATAGTGAAGCTGAAACTAGCATGGTCTACATGAAGCATTTTCTAGAGAGAGAGAGAGAGAGAGAGAGAGAGAGAGAGAGAGAGAGAGAGAGAGAAGAAAAAATAACAAATACTAGTGAAGATAGTTAAAGCATTAGCTCTATTTATCAGATACCAAGAACAGGCCACAGAATCTCAGCTAACACACTCAAGTCCTATGGGTATTGAGTTTAATTTTCATTATCCTCTTTTCTTTCAGCAACTACAGTTTCTCAACAGATGGTTTCAGTGGTTCAGGAGGCAGTGGTAGCCACGGTTCGTCTGTGGGTGTTCAGGGAGGTGTGGACTGGATGAGGAAACTGGCCTTCCGCTACCGGAAAGTGAGGGAAATCTACGACAAGCATAAAAGCAATGTGGCTGGTAAGTGTGGCCCGCTATTCTGAACCGGATCCTTGATGCTTTCCTGTGTTCCTTTCCCAGAGTGCCCTAGGTTTGCCTTGCAACTTTCTAGGAATTTATGCCATGTTAATTCTGCATTTTAAAAAAGTAGAGATCTAACTAAAACCCTTTGAAGAATTTGCACCACCCATGGCCTTTAGAATAGAAGACTTTGGGCAAGGCTTTGTACCGTTGGTGGCAGTTAGAATAGGCCATGAAGGGCTAGAAAATGGCTTAGCAGTTAAAAGTGTTGCCTGCTCTGGCAGAGGACTTAGGTTAAGTTCTTAGCACCCACACAGTAGCTTTCAACCATCTGTAACACCAGTTTGAATGTATATGATGCCTTCTGAGCTCTGTGAACATCAGACATGCATACTGTATACATACATACATGCAAGCAAAACATACACATAAAATAAAAATAAATTTAAAAATTAAAAAAAAATTGAGATAATAGTTGAGGCTCTGCACCATTGATGCCATTAGAATGGTGATTTGGCAGATGCGCTGCAGTCCTAATTCTTTTTAACATCACTGTGGACAACTGGTATTTCCTTTAGACAAGTACCATTTTAAAGAAAATGGGCTGTATTAGTCAACTTAATCGCTGTGATAAGATACCTAAAATGATCAATTTAACAGGAGGAAAGACTTATGTGATCATTGGTCCTGTTGTCTTGGGCTTGTGATAAACCAAAACATCATGGCAGGGAGAGGCTGGTCACCTCATTGTCCAGAGAGAGAGAGGGCAGCTTGATTCCTAATGTCACAGTAAAACACACTGCCTACTGCTTCCAGCTAGGCCCTACCTCGTATCAGTAGTACCTTCCCCTGCAACAAGCCTTACCACGTTAGCTTTTGGGGTTAAGATTTAGATGTGTTATTTGGTTGGTTGGTTGGTTGGTTGGTTGGTTGGTTGGTTGGTTGGTTGGTGAGACAGTCTTGTTAGGTAGCCCAGAACCATGCTTGAACTTGCTCCCAAGTACTGGGATTCTAGACATGCCCCCCAATGCCCACTTCAATATACATCACATAGTGTAGTATTGTTACTAATTTTGACTTACAACCACAGTTGGTACTAGTTAATAGGCTGCCCTATTTTAAAGAGCAGCTGTCTATATCCGTCATGGCAAGTCAAATAGACCCAGATGCTACAGTGGATGGGAGGTAGGCCTGGGATTATCGTGGCAGTGTCCGTGTGAGTAGTCTGCCCAGAAGTATTGTAGGTGTTAGTATACCTAAAATTCATGAATTGTTCAAAATGGGAGAGACCTTAAAAGTCTTTAAATACCTCATTTGCCAGTTGAGAAATTAACATCCATCTGTCTCCAGCACAGCACCCGACAGCAGCAGCTTAAGGAAGGAAAAGGTTTCTCTGGCTCACAGTCCACACTGTAGCCAGAACACAGTGGCAGGAGCAGGAGGCAGCGGGCACACTGAGTCCACAGTCTGTAAACAAAGATGGAAGAGGACTGGCGCTCAGCTTGCTTTCTCCTTGTTATTCAGTCCAGGACCCCAGCCCATGCAGGTGGTCTTCTCACCTCCATAATCTAATTTTGATGATCCCTCACAGACATGACCCAGAGGTTTGTTTCAATGGTGATCCTAAATCCCATCAAGCTAATGATCAAATTGGCCATTATAACAAGTTCATGTTGTCAGATAACAAGTGGGTCTGCTTTTCTGAAAGGCCTCCTCAGCCCTCAGAGGAAGGAAGCACTGCAGAGACTCAGAGCAGAGATCGAGGTGCTGACGGACTCCTGGTTAGGAACTGCGCTCAAGTCCTTGCTTCTCATCCAGTCTCGGTATGGAAATGGACTTTATATCCCATCTTCTCACTGTGTTTTCCAGTCCTAAAACAAGCTAGGCCATCCCCTAAAGTCAGAGACTACAGGAATGAGCCTCAGTGGTGGCAGTGGTGGCAAGGGCAGATCTCATGGGTATGAGGCCAGGACTACACAGAAAATCCTGTCTCTCAAAACGACAGAAAGAGGGGAGTTGGGGGGGGGGGGGAGATAAGAGGGAAGGAGAGAGGGAGGGAGGAAGGGAGGGGAGAGAGAGAGAGAACGAACGAGAACAGGATTTAAATGAAAAGGGGTCTAGAGCCAGGCATAGTGATACACACCTCTAATCCCAAGTCAGAAATAGAGGTGAGGCAGAAGGACCAGCAGTTAGTTTAAGGCTGTCCTCAGCTATAGATTGAATTATTTGAGGGCAGTCTGAGCTTTATGAGACTGTCTCAAAAAGAAAATGCAGAGAAACAATGAATGTGTTAAGAAGACTAAGGTGGGGGCGCTGGAGAGATGGCTCAGCAGTTAAGAGCACTGGTGGCTTCCAGAGGTCCTGAGTTCAATTCCCAGCAACCACATAGTGGCTCACAACCATCTGTAATGGAATCTGATACCCTCTTCTGGTGTGTCTGAAGAGAGTAACCATGTACTCACATATACATATATAAAATAAATAAACATTTTTTTAAAAAGAAGAAGACTAAGGGGGCCAGCAGCGGCTCAGCAGGTGCTTACTACCAAAACTTGATAACATAAATTCAACATGCATAATAAATACATGTACTTTTAAAAATTAAGATGATGCCAGGCGTGGTGGCGCACACCTTTAATCCCAGCACTCAGGAGGCAGAGGCAGGCAAATTCTGAGTTCGAGGCCAGCCTGGTCTACAGAGTGAGTTCCAGGACAGCCAGGGCTACACAGAGAAACCCTGTCTCGAAAAACAAAAACAAAAACAAAAAAAAAAGATGATTAAGAGGATTTTTGCCTTTAAGCCTAAACTGGAAAATGAATGCAGCTATAGCAGTTCCAGTAAAATGTTGTTCCCTCCCTCCCTCATGTCTATAACTTGGAAACAAACAACTCACACTGAGGATAGAAATCCATGGAGGTTAAGGACCTAGGGACTTACTGTGTCGTCCAGAACCTGAGTGACGGTCATGTAAAGAACAGAGAGCGGCATTTCCATTAAATAAAATAGCAGATGAAAGCTCCCCGCTGTGTACCTGTTTTCTAAAATGTGGAATCCTTAACAAGACAGTGATAGTAGCCAACAGACTGTGGTGAAAAACTGTGGCCAAGGTGGAGAGGTGGCTCAGTAGTTGAGAGCACTCACTGCTCTTACAGAGGACTCAGGTTCAGTTCCTATAACCACGTGTGTGTGTGTGTGTGTGTGTGTGTGTGTGTGTGTGTATAAGCCATCTCACTGGCCCTTCTGCCTGTTAATAAGGAAATAAAATCTGAATAAGCATAATAATTGAACTGGATGTAGTAGGGCATTTCTTTAATCCTAGCACTAAGATAGCTGAGGCAGGAGTTTGAGGCCTGGTCTACAAAATGAGTTCCAGGACAGCCATGGCTACACAGGGAACCCTCCATGGGAAGGAAGGGAGAGAGGGAGGGAGGGAGGGAGGGAGGGAGGGAGGGAAGAAAAGGGAAGGAAGGAAGGAAAAGAAAAGAATTAATATTGGCATCGAACAGTAGTGTCCAGCTCTTTGAGACTTCCTTTTAAGTGAAATACTAAAGAGCCATCGTGTGAATTCATCCTTCTGGGTTGCTTCAGTTTCACCACTCTCTTTCCTTCTTATTCCCTTTTAGAAAGAATTGTGTGAATGTTCTGATCACTACTACCCAGTTGGTTCCAGCCCTGGCCAAGGTTCTCCTGTATGGACTAGGAGAAATATTTCCTATTGAAAACATCTACAGTGCTACCAAAATCGGTATGGTGTTCTCTTGGGGAAATTTTCACTTGGGCTTGTGTTATTATCAGTATTCAAGCTACCCAGTGCCAACATGCTTCCCATCCAGCAGTCTTCTGATAAGGTGATTGAGGCTTAGCAGTTACCCTGTTGGCTTAAGATGTAAGAACTAGTAAGTTAGTTAAATGTGTTTCTCTCTCCCACAGCATCAGCAGCGTCATTTTTTTACCTTAAAAACCTGTTATTGAGACCAGCTAGCTGGGTGGACGGAGAGAATCAGCTCTACAGGTCGCCCTGTGGTCTCCATGGCACATGGATGATCCTCACCCACTCACACACAAGATAAATAAAAACCTGTGTCTCTGGTGGAGAGATGTCTCAGCAGTTAAGAGCACTTGTTTGTGCAGGAAGCCAGAGTTCAATTCCTAGCACCTACATGTTGGCTCACTCCTAACTCCTGTTCTGGGGAATGTGATGCCCTCTTCTGGCCTCTGAGGGCAGTAAGTACATGCATGGTTCACATACATATATGTAGGAAAAACACACATAAAATGAATACATTGAATTGTTAAAAAATTTTAAATAAGCTGGGCAGTAGTGGCACACGCCTTTAATCCCAGCACTTGGGAGGCAGAGGCAAGTGGATTTCTAAGTTCGAGGCCAGTCTGGTCTACAGAGTGAGTTCCAGGACAGAAAGGGCTACACAGAGAAACCCTGTCTCAAGAAAACCACCACCAAAAAAAAAAAAATTAAATAAGATTAAAAATAATAAAATATTTAAGGCAACCACGAAGTGTTAAGAATTGAGAAACCTAAGCCGGGAGTGGTGGCGCATGCCTTTAATCCCAGCACTCGGGAGGCAGAGGCAGGTGGATTTCTGAGTTCTCGGCCAGCCTGGTCTACAGAGTGAGTTCTAGGACAGCCAGGGCAACACAGAGAAACCCTGTCTCGAAAAACCAAAAAAAAAAAAAAAAAAGAATTGAGAAAACTGTTGGACAGTGGTGACCATGCCCTTAATCCCAGTACTAGGTTGGCCTCAGACATACTGTGTAGCCAAGGATTATTTGGAAGTTCTGGTCATCCTTAGCTTCCCAAGAGCCAGGATTAAAGCATGTGCCACCATGCCCAGCTATAATTGAATTCTGCGTAGTCACTCGATAACCTTGGACATGGAACTCTCAGGATCATTTCTGAAAGTGCCAGAAGAGGGCGTGGCAGCCATGGTTTGTTTTGGTTTTTTGAGTCTAGGTCTCTAGCTTAGGTTGCTTCCTTCTGCCTTAGCCTTCTAGGTTCTTGGTTACAAGCAATTGTTCCACACCAGATATCAAGTATTTTTTCCTATAGGAAACGCCGCAGACTGGTATTCTGCGGAGACTTGGTTGGCCACATCCTACGGGAAGAGCTCATACCTGAGTATTCTGGAGTATAACATGAGGTGTCTGTTAGAACTGGCTCTCTGTATACATCTCTCCTCCTTCCCTTGTGGCTGATAAGCTTTCTTGTACCCCCAGCATGTGGAGGAGGTACACCAGAGGCCTTGATCAGGACAAGTCAGGGCAATGGGGATTTCCTCATCCTTATTTCTGAACACAAGATGGTCCTTTTGCTTGGTCTTAGGGAAATGTCTGAAATCTGAACCAATTTGTTTTTCATAAGCAGATCCTGACTTAATTAAAGAGACTATCATGTAATTAAACTCTTTAACACTTTGACTAATAAATATTCAGGGCTAGGCATATAAAAATGAAATTTTGCATTTATTCCTGGAAATCATTATATAAGCCAGATTCATAAAGACATACTCAGGAGGCAGGAGCAGGCCAATCTTTGTGCGGTCATAGTCAGCCTAGTTAGTCTACAAAGTCAGATCCAGGACACCTAGGGTTATATTGCAAGACCATGTCTCAAAAAGAAAAGAAGAAAGATATACCACATACTTTCTCTCATACATGAAATTTTGGTTTAAGTTGTGGTTGGGGAGAAGAGCTTTTAGAAAAGGCCTGTGAGAGGAAAGAAGGAATCTCAGAGTGGAGAGGGGCTGTTTGGGAGACAAAAGGAACCGGCACTGGGAAGGAGGGCACTGGGGTTTTGATGGCTCAGCAGTGCTTCCCTGAGTTTAGCTCCCAGCATCCACATCAGGTGACTCACAACTGCCTGTCACTCCAGCTCAGCTCCTCTGACCTCTGCAGTCACCTGCACATATGCACCTACCGATGTGAGTACATGTGTATACATATACACATAATTAAAAGTAACTCTTCATCACATGTATGAAAATGCCATTATGCTAACCTAAAAAATTAATTTTGAAAACAAATTCTGGTCTGGGGTTACAGCTAATTGTCAGAATGCTTACCCAGCACGCATCCCTGGGTTTTATCACCATCACCGTAAAACAAGAGAAAAGAGGGAAAAAGTTTCAGGAGCTGGTTGAAAGCTTAGTTGGTTAATATTTGTCACACAAACCTGAGAAGAATGTGAATTTATTCCCCAGCACCCTGATGTGACAGGTATGATGACAGACGCTGTGATCCAGCACTGGGGAGTTAGAGACAGGATGACCCTTGGTACTCCCCGGCCAGCCAGGTTAACTAGGCAGTGAGCCTCGGCTCCTAGAACTGGGTGTATATGTAGCTCCTAAGGGATGAATGACAGTGGAGGGTTACCTCAGGCTTCTATGTGCATGGTCACACATCTATCCTTGTACACACACACACACACACACACAAAATAGAAAATATCAGTTTAATTATTTAGTTGAATTATTTAATAGTTAGACCAAATTCAGCATAACTGAATGCTGCAGAGGAAAGTTAGCACTGAAAGTGGCACGTGCCCAAAGAGATTTGTCTCTTAAGTAGGACCCTGAAATCCAGAGTGCACCTATCTGGACCAGCATACCACTCAGATGCCACTTGACTAGGAGTATCAGATTTACAGTTATTCTGATAGACCAAGCAGTATAGAGGAATAGGTTTTTATCAACTCCCTTGGTTCCTAGATTAATGCAATTTGTGTTACTGTTTTTTGTTGGTTTTGTTTGGGTTTTTGTGTTTGGGTTTTTGTTTTGTTGTTGTTGTTGTTGATGTTTTTGTTTTCTATTTGGTTTAGTCCTAGACATCCTGAGTGCTGGGATTAAAAGTATACACTAGCACTACCTGGCTTTTTTTTTTTTTTTTTTTTTTTTTTTTTTTTTTTTTTTTTTTTTTTTTTTTTTTTTTTTTTTTTTTTTTTTTTTTTTTTTTTTTTTTTTTTTTTTTTTTTTTTTTTTTTTTTTTTTTTTTTTTTTTTTTTTTTTTTTTTTTTTTTTTTTTTTTTTTTTTTTTTTTTTTTTTTTTTTTTAATGAATGAAACGCTTCAGAACTTTTTATGTAATTAACTTGTGTGTGTGTGCTCATGCAGGCAAGCAGCCAGGCACACATGTGGATGTCAGTCTGCTCTCTTTCCAGCGGATGGGGACTGGGGAGTGAACTGGGGTCATCAGGCTTGGGAGGAAGCATCTTTATTTCCTGGGCCATCTCGCTGGCTGCTCTGTGTGTGTTTCACAGTCACTTCCCTGCAGATGGCAGGCAAGGGAGAGGGGGGGGGGAAGCTCTTAGGTCACTGGGTCTGGCAGGAATGAAAAGTGAGGTTAACGGAGCAGGATGAAGAAAGCAAAGTTAGACCTTGCTTAACTGAGAAGGGACAGTAACTTGTGAGTGGTCAAGGAGGAGCAAGGCTGGCTTGAGGCACACACCTGAGTTTCCAGCACATGACAGCTAAGGCACAGGATTCCAGTCCAAGGAAGGCCTGGGTGGCACTGCAACGCCTTGCCATTATCCCTGCAACTGCCACCCAAAAACCAAGGGCTATAATTTTCCTTTTTATTTTTTTAATTTGTTTATTTTATTTATTTATTTTTTTTTTAATTTTCTGTATATGGGTACACTGTAGCTGTACAGGTGGTTGTGAGCCTTTATGTGGTTGTTGGGAATTGAATTTTAGGGCCCCAACTTGCTCCAGTCAACCCTGCTTACTCAGTCTCTGCTCGATCAGGCCCAAAGATTTATTTATTATTATACGTAAGTACACTGCAGCTGTCTTCAGACACACCAGAAGAGAGTGTCAGATCTCATTACAGATGGTTGTGAACTGCCATGTGGTTGCTGGGATTTTGAACTCAGGACCTTCGGAAGAACAGTCAGTGTTTTTACCCGCTGAGCCATCTCGCCAGCCCCTATAATTTTCTTTTATTTATTCATTCAACAGAGTATCTTTCCCATAGCGGTATTCTACTTATGTTTTAGGTATTGACTCCAGGTTAGGTTTGATTTTGATGCCACGAAATGATTCTTAGAACATGAGCCAGGCAGTGGTGCACACCTGTAATCCCCATGCTTGAAAGGTAAAGGCAAGCAGATCTTTTTTTTGTTTTTGTTTTTTTTTTGTTTGGTTGGTTTTTTTTTTAATATATTTTTTTTAATTTATTATATGTAAGTACACTGTAGCTGTCTTCAGACACTCCAGAAGAGGGAGCCAGATCTTGTTACAGATGGTTGTGAGCCACCATGTGGTTGCTGGGATTTGAACTTATCACCTTCGGAAGAGCAGTCGGGTGCTCTTACCAGCTGAGCCATCTCACCAGCCCCCTTGGTTGGTTTTTTTGTTTTTTTCGAGACAGGGTTTCTCTGTGTAGCTCTGGTTGTCCTGGAACTCACTTTGTAGACCAGGCTGGCAAGCAGATCTTTCTGTTCAAGGCCAGCCTGGTCTTTAGAGTGATCTAATAGCAGAAGGCTTCCCTGATGAGAACATGGCTCTGGTTTGGTCCCAAGCACCACCAAAAATCATCTTCAGTTTAAGACATTCATTTCCCAAGGTCAGCTAAACAGCATCTGAATTTCAAATACCATATACAGTTGTTGGGTTACAACCATGAATCTTGCAGGCTCCCATGGATAGCTCAAAGTTCTTGGTCATATGGATGGCCCTGGTTAAAACCCTGTGACAAAGAAAGTCATGAAGAAAGGGACTTTGGGGCCCATGGGAGTGGGGTGGGAGTAACCAGAACACATTATTATGTACAGATAAAGTTCTCTAAGAACAGACTTAATAATAAAAGAATATTGCAGAACGTTAAAAAGGGAACATTTGCTGTAGATCCAGGCTACAGTGTGGATTTACAGTAGAGACACAAGCCAAATCTAGCTGCTGGCTGCTTGGGATCTTGGGTGTGTCACTAACCCTGTGAAGGCCCTTTATCTGTAATGTGAAGAAGGAGAGTTAGATGGAGGAGATGGGTGCTTTGAAAGCTACAAAAGCATGAGATACACAGAAGATCTTGCTCACCACTCCTTCAGCCTCAGCTCATTGTCTCTTTCATGCTAAGATTGTGGGAGCCTTAAAAGAAGAAGAAGCTGGGTGGCGGTGGCCCACACCTTTAATCCCAGCACTCAGGAGACAGAGGCAGGTGGATTTCTGAGTTTGAGGTGAGCCTGGTCTACAGAGTGAGTTCCAAGACAGCCAAAGCTATACAGAGAAACCCTGTCTCGAAAAACCAAAACAAGATTGTGGGAGCCCGGGCTGGTGAGATGGCTCAACAGGTAAGAGCACCCAACTGCTCTTCCAAAGGTGATGAGTTCAAATCCCAGCAACCACATGGTGGCTTACAACCACCTGTAATGAGATCTGACGCCCTCCTCTGGTGCGTCTGAAGTCAGCTATAGTGTACTTATGAATAATAAATAAATGAATCCTTGGACCGGAGAGAGCAGGGACTGAGCAAGTGGTACCGACCGTAGCGAGTGGGCCGAACGGTGGTGGCTGGAGCGAGCGGGGTTGACCGGAACAAGGAATAAAAAAAAAAAAGATTGTGAAAAAGATTGTGGGAGCCTTACTCTTTTTTTTTTTTTTTTTTTTTAAGATTTATTTTATTTTATTATATGTAAGTACACTGTAGCTGTCCTTAGACACTCCAGAAGAGGGAGCCAGATCTCGTTACGGATGGTTGTGAGCCACCATGTGGTTGCTGGGATTTGAACTTATCACTTTTGGAAGAGCAGTCGGGTGCTCTTACCCACTGAGCCATCTCACCAGCCCCGGGAGTCTTACTCTTGATGTGAAGATGAAAGGGAGTTGTTTTGGTAACGGCACACTCCATTCTTTAAGCTCCTGACCAAGTAGTCAGCACATGAGGTCAGTTATCCCATCCAAGCTCAGGCAGATGAACAGAGCAGCAAACCTTTTCTTTGGTATTAGAAAAGGTAGAGAAAAGCTGGGCGTGGTTGCGCACCCCTTTAATCCCAGCACTCGGGAGGCAGAGGCAGGCGGATTTCTGAGTTCCAGGACAGCCTGGTCTACACAGAGAAACCCTGTCTCGAGAAAAAAAAAAAAAAGAAAGAAAAGAAAAGGTAGAGAAGACTGTCCTAATAGGAGATTTTTGTTGTTGTTGTTTTTTCTCTGTAGGTAAGGAGAGCTGCTTTGAGAGAATTGTTTCGAGGTTTGGAAAAAAGGTCACATATGTAGTGATTGGAGATGGACGAGATGAAGAAATTGCAGCTAAGCAGGTAACTAGGAAGGAAAAAGTTCAGTTATGTGGTTGAACATGAAGCAGTTAGAAAAACTGCACAGGAGAACCAAGTACAGTGGCACACATCTGTACTCTACACTCTGGAGGCAGTAGGAGGGATGAGCTACTCCAGGGGTGGGCAGGGCTCTGAGGGAGGAAGGGAGGGAGGGAGGAACAGAAGTCTGAGGGTGTAGCTTACTTGGCAGGGTGCTATCTAGGATGTATGATCCCCCAGGTTCAATCCTGAGCACCGTATAAACCAGGCTGGGGCATGCCTGTAACCACAGCACTTGTGAAGTAGAGGCAGGAGGCTTAGAAGTTGAAAGGGCATCCTTAGCCACATAGTGAGTTCATGGGATACATGCGATCCTGTCTAGGGGAGAAAATGGGAAAACTGAAAGATTCACAACGCTTGTGCATCGTGGTATGTATCGTCCTTCCTCACTTTTCTTTAAAGGGAAAAAAAAAAAAATCATTGTTCCCCAAATGGAGTTTTCCTATAATTTTTTACAGTTCCTCTGTCCTTTCCTCCCTACCTTTCAAGAATCTTAGAACCAAGCTCGGGATACAGTATATAATGCTTGCTTACATGCATAGGAAGTCCTAGATTCAGACCCCAGCACCACATAAAACTATACGTAATGCTACACTGGAATTCCAGTACCCAGGAGTGGAGGCAGGGGATCAGAAACTCAAGGTCATCTCTAGGCTACACAGCAAATTCGGATCTTCATGAATTCTGATGTGGGCCTCATCTTCATCTAAGGGGAGCAGGTTGACTCCAGAAAGACAAACTCTTCTAACCGTCCCGGTGCTGCCTCTGGTCTTTAAAGTTGGGAAGGAAAGAGGGAAGGGAGAACAAGACAGTATGGTCAAAAAAGGTGGCTGTTGATTTTGAAAGGCCTGAAGGTTAGTTCACATAGTCCTATGATCACTGTGCAGGCCCAGCCTCGGTCACCCTTCCCTCATACAGAGACTGTAGATGAGTTTGAGCTACGGAACCTAATGTCTGGTAGATTAAGCCAACCGTGGTTATATGTACCCACAGTCCTGTCTACTTGAGTGGAAAGGAGAGATTGAGCCCAGGAGCTTTGGCTGGCTTCATCTACATAAAAAGGGCCCATCTCTTCAGAGTCAGGTGAAATGTACTGTTAGCACCAGGAAGTCTGTGTGCCTCATTTGCATCTGCTCATCTGTTGCCTGGCCATCTGAACGTCTCTCCTTTACCTTTATTGCTTTA
This sequence comes from Mus minutoides, assembly GCA_902729485.2. Lineage (NCBI taxonomy): Eukaryota > Metazoa > Chordata > Mammalia > Rodentia > Muridae > Mus > Mus minutoides. Next base: position 1,734,701 of record LR753330.1, on the reverse strand, counting down.
TTTTTAGATAAAGTGCCATGGCTTACCAGCTGTGACTGATTTTCTTCAAATAGTTCATAGACGCCACAGCAGCTAGTGAACTATATGGTTGGCACAGTTGGCATCATTATTTCATACATTTTCATTTGCCATTGAATAGAGCAACTCGAGAGGCTTGCTTTTCCATGTCAGCCTCTGGAGCTGAGAAGAGCTTAGCCGAGGCAGAGGTCACCCCTAAGCTAATGTCTATAACCTGCTAGAAAGTACACTCTCAGGAGCCCAGAGTGTGTGTGAGTCCCTGGAGCCAAGTCCTGAGCACCTGAGATAAAAACAAAATGTACTCATTCAAAGTGTCTGAGTGCAGGGCTGGAGAGATGGCTCAGTGGTTAAGAGCACCGACTGCTCTTCCAGAGGTCCTGAGTTTGATTCCTAGCAACCACATGGTGGTTCACAATCATCTGTAATAGATGCCCTCTTCTGGTGTGTCTGAAGACAGCTACAGTATACTCATATACATAAAATAAGTAAATCTTTAATAAAAAAAAAAAAAAAGAAAAGAAAAGAAAAAGTATGAGTGCAGGCAGATCTCTGAGTTCAAGGATAGCCAGAGCTACTCAGAGAAATCCTTTTTTTTTTTTTAAGATTTATTTATTTTTTTTTTCCTTGTTCCGGTCAACCCCGCTCGCTCCCGCCAGCTCTGCTCGCTCCGGCCGTCCCGGCTCGCTCTGATCGGCTCTGCTTGCTCTGGTTGGCCCTGCTCCGCTCGTTCTGGCCATTCCCGTTCGGCCCCACTCGCTCCGGCCCCGCTAGCTCCGGCCGTCCCTGCTTGCTTTGGCCGTCCCCATTCGGCTCCACTCGCCAGACAGCCTCACTTGCTCCGGTTGGTCTCTCCAGTCCAAGGATTCATTTCTTATTATTCTTCATAAGTACGCTGTAGCTGACTTCAGACGCACCAGAGGAGGGCGTCAGATCGGTTGTAAGCCACCATTTGGTTGCTGGGATTTTGAACTCATCACCTTCGGAAGAGCAGTCGGGTGCTCTAACCGGCTGAGCCATCTCACCAGCCCCCGAGAAATCCTATCTTAAGCGTTCCCCTCCCCCAAAAATCTAAGTACTTTACACAATTTAACCTACTTTCTGTCAGGAACCTTTTGCCAGCTTTTATGAAAGAAAACTAATCCTTGCCTGAACGTGCCCCAAGGACAAGGAGACTAATCCATCAGCCTGCCCATGGGGTCAGGGGTCAGCACACTGTTAGTGTCCCTCCTGCCGTTCCTGCCCTCATCTGGCTCTGCTGCACAGAGAACAGAGTCAGTGAAACCAATCGGTTTCCCCTTCACAGAACGTGGATGCCAACACTCGAGTCCCTTCTAGCACTGTACATGGTGCCAAGAGGCACAAATCTGATGGCATGCCATCTGCACAGCCTACATCTGGGGCATGGGGAGGGTTTGAGCCTGCTAGAGTGAAGGCTGACAGGAAATTGACATCTGCAAGGTAGTAAGACTTACCTTAGCATCAGCTTCGTTCCCAGCCTATCCGTTGTAACAGCCTGGTCTCAATCTTATAACGCTCCTGCCTCAGTCTCAGAAGTGCGGTTATCACAGGTATTCACCACCATAGTCAGAAATATTAATTTTTTTTATTTGAGCCATTTTATTTAATCCTGAAGACCTTAAAGGCTGGAACAGGTATCTCATAAAAGTAGAGGTAGCATTGAAACCTAAAAATTCCTCATGTCAGGATAGTGTCCTGTGTTGTACAGAGTTATTACACATGACTTGATCCTTCAGTCCTGTGAGGTGGGCAAGCATAGACGGTTACCAAGAGCCTCGAGGTGTCTGTGGTGGAGGGGTGGAGGTTGAGTCCCAGAAGCAGAGCTAACTATCCTTGCTTCTCTTCCAGCACAACATGCCCTTCTGGAGGATCACGAACCATGGAGACCTGGTGTCCCTGCACCAGGCTTTAGAGCTTGACTTCCTCTAAGAACTGGAATGTGGAACCTTCCTTCCTTGTGAGCTTCTTTTTACCTCCGACAGGAGCCAGAAGCCAGAACCCTCTGAGCCCCTTCTCTCCTGTCTCTCCATGTCTCAGCGCCCCTCCCCTTCTCTTCTGCTCTTTCTCCCTCCATGGAATGCTGGCGAGAACACAATCAGAACCAACAGCTGTAGTCCCTCTGAGTGAGCTGCAGACCGGCTGCAGCTAGCGTGCTTTGATTTTTCTGTTTCAATTGAAAAAGGAAGAACAAGAAAAGCAAGTGCTCGGGCACAGTTATACTCTTGCTGCATGACGGACTGGGAGCTGCTCCTGCTCATGTGGATGGAAACTGTCCCCTTGAGATTGTTTTCTGTTCTCTTAGCTATAGAACGTCTCTCCCAGTGAATGGGTATGTTATTTTTATAGGTGAGGGTCTGGCCTCTACAGCAGCCTTCCCCATTTTTCTATGAAGAAAGCCGTGTGTAAAGTTTCTGTGACAGTAGTAATGGAAAGATCTACGATACCTCGGTGACTGGACAAGACAGAGGCTCCAGTGCCCTGCTCTCTGGGGAGGCTCCTTGCCATCTACAGGGCCCTGGTCACTTACTTTAGACTGTGGCATCTCTCATCTTGTAAGCCTCGGTCTCCTTGGCAGTCCTTCTTCATCTGTAACCAAATGGCACAACCCTGGAAACTCCTTCCCACAGACAATAAATCTAAGCCTTTAGCTTGTACTTCAGAAGCTCTGTCCCAGGAAGCTCAGCCTCCAAACTGGAGAGAAGGGGCTCAGACTTCTTAGGAATTCCATCCATGGTTCCTGAGGTAAGGTTTCACCTCGTGCTCCCACAGAGCAGTACCTGTTCCCAGCAGATGCTTCCTCTGTGGTTGGCTCGGTCGTCACATGTCCTCACAGCTACCTGTCTCTGGCCAGCCCATACCCACTTATTGCAAGTCAGAAAGACCAAGGGCAGGCTCTAGCTGCTTCCTTCACCTGCACTTACATGCGGTGATCCCACCTTGAACTTACACAGATCTAGGCCTAGGAGTGGGGAGCAGAGAGCTGGAATCAAAGCCCAGTTTCCAGGAAATATCCCACTGCTCAGATTCCATGCTGACGTGGGAAACCAGGCCAGAAAGACTTTCTTGACTTAAGTGCTTAAAAATACAGTCCTGAGCCAGGTGCAAGAGCACCTCTCAAAGCTGCCCCCTAGACAGTTAGGAGGGGAACTGGGCCTTAGTGCCAGCCCGCAAGCTGTGTTTTGGTTTTATTTTGGTTTTTGTTTGGGTTTTTTGTTTGTTTTGTTTTTTACCGCACTCTCCCTTCAGGACCAATGTCGGTGCCTGTTTAATTGGGTTAAACGTCCCTAGAGTTGAAGAAATGTGCAGCATTGGTCTTCAGGAAGTCCTTGACCAACCCCTAGCTACAGTCACTGTCCACAGAGATATCACAGCCCAGAGGCAAAAGTCCTCTTCATGCTAGGCTACCAGATAACGACAGAAAGGCTGACACCATCCTCAGAACTGTTGGACACTTCTGAGTACTTCTGAGACCAGCAGTTGAGGAAGGGGCTCAGACAGGAGGTGAGGTTGGTGTCTTGGCCATTCACTTGGCTTTGTTGTGAGGTACTGGGTGGGAGCAAGGAGCTAGAGTCTAAGTGAGACCCTCCTAGGCTGCAGTTAGCACCGCACCGCTACCCTAGCCCTGGCCATCCTTGCCTCGTAGTCCAACATAGAAAACTCCAGGATGACTTTTATTTCAAGTCTCAATCCTTCCCTCATTAACAGTGTAGTTTCTTGTGCTGGACAATGCCACCTATTAGTGCTGTGTTTCAGGCTCACCGGACTGCCAGGTGGTGACACACCCCTCTGCACACAGGTACCGCCACAAACACTTCAAGGGAGACTCTCTATTCTTAGAATAGAACAGGGAATCCCTTTCCTCATGCCCTGACTGGAGAGGCAAGGAGGTGTCCTGAGCTGAGTGGCTACTGCTCCCGAAGCCCCTACCCTGTCAGGGCAGACGGAGGGGTGCGTTGGTGTCTCCAGGGCCTGCTGCCTTGTGCTGACTCTCTCTCCCTCCCACAAAGGCTTGGGAAGGGAAATGAGCAGGCAGCATTAAGAGCTGCTAGTAATGAAAGACAGCTTGGTGGTAATAGCACCCGCAGCTTGGGCAGAGGTCCAAGGTTTGAGCACCCACGAGGCTATTCACGACCTCTAGCTACAGCTCCAGGGTGTTCATTGCCCTCTTCTGGCCTCTTCAGGCACAAAGCACTTACATACATGTAAGAAAACACTCATAAGTATAAAATAAAGTTCCTTTTAATATTAAAAGCTGTTGGAAGTTAGACCTGAAGGAGACTGGGGCCTTCCATCATCAGAAGGCAGGCCTTACTGAACGAACACCTTGAAGAAGTTAGCTGGTGAATCTTTTCCCTGCTGGATCCTGTGTTCTGGAAAATTAGTCTGGACATCTCATGGTGACAGCTAGTTCTAGGAGTGTCTGTGGAGTTGCAGGAATGTCCTGGGATATAAGGTGGCTTGACTTTCGAATGTAAAAGTGACTGTGCCTTAGCATCACCCTGTCCAGTGCCCCTGGGGCAGCTGGTGATGTCCGCGAGAGTGGATACCTGCTCCACATTCTAGGTGCCTACTTGGGCTTTTGATTTGGGGGTGTTCTCTTCTCTGCTAGTTGGGTGTCAGAGCTAGTGTCCCAAGAGACTTGGCACAGCTTGTCCGGGTTCACCCAAGCTCACCCTTCACAGCTCCAAGTAGAATCTGATTGGCAAGCTGCAGCAGCAAACTCATGGCGCTTCCATAGACACAGCTTTGACTGGGAGCCACACAGCTGACAGGAGCACCGGGAGAGTGCAGGCTGGCCTCCAGTGCCAAGCTCCGGCCTCGTCCCTCACTCCCCAGGTTGTAGCTGAGGCCCTTGAGTAAGTGTGTGTTCCTGGCTGCTCACTGGTCAAGCAGCTAGAACTTCCCAGACACATCCATTGTAGATGCCGAGTTGGCATTCTAAGCTTCCCAAACATCTTAACCACAAGAGGGAGAACCCTGCTTGTGTCCCAGCCTCGTCTGCGGGCCGCTTGCCCTCCCTCTACCCTGAGTCAATTCTAGTGGGCATGGCTCCCTGGCTGCCTCCTCACACTGAGCAGAACCATCCCAGATAAGGACCATTTCTACTTGGATCTCCACTCTCTGGACTCCAGATGCCTCTTTAGCAGGAAGAGGCATCGGTTGGGTGGGATATATATATTTATGTGACTGCGGGCATTTGTGGCTATAGCGTCCTTGACCATAATGTTATATGTAATGGGAACTATCTTATAAACTTGAACAAATAAAGTTTTTATTTTCTATACAGTTTTATCCTCTGTCTTTTCTAAGCCGTGCAGTGTCCTAATCAGGGCTTTGTCAAGATGTCACCCTTTAAATAACTGAGTCAGTCATTTCACACATACAAAAAGTCATCATTTGGTCTATCCTGGAAAATAAAAAATTGTAAAGATTGCAAGAGAAATGTTTATTTGAATTGTTTCTAAAATACACTGCTTTTTAAGGTATAGAAATGGAATAGATTTCATGAGCTGTCAAGTATGCTGAACTTTACCAAGGAGAAGTCAATCTGCTGAGCATTAAGCTGAAACCCAATAAAGCTAACAAACTAATATGAAACCTCTGATCTGGCCTAATTTCATGTCCCATCAACCAGTTTTTCTTCATTCCTCCACATTTGGTCTGATTGGCCCCCACTAGCTTCTAAAAGAGCCAAGAAGCCTTTTTACCTATTGTTCCAGTGAAGGAAATTAGAAGTTGTTTCTAGTTTCCAAAGGTTAGTTATGTCGGACTACAAGGTGATTTTTCTCCGGGAAGCAGAAAGTTGTCTCATTCTCTGGTTGGTGATCTTTTGAGCCACGGTGCAGCTGAAGTAGACTGTTCCTTGCTCAGTCACAAGTACAGCTTCTACAGTTTGGCTGGTTTCCAAACCCTGCAGTGCTTAGACCCCTTTGGTTCCTGGCTGACCAAGTGTTCCCTGGATTCCTGAATGAGAGACACACTTTGATATGCTCTGACTAGCTCAGTGGCTGGACTTGTCTAATCCTCCCACTGGGACCTAGAACCTTTTCTTCTGCCCCTGGAACCTTTCTCCTGTTCCAGGTTTCACCAGATGACAAACCTCCCAGAGCAGAACATGCCACCTCCACAGAACTAACCTCTGGGACCACATCCCAGAAGCCACCACACCTCTCACCCAAAAAGAACCCCCAATACTTTACCTCCCATACAGCCCCTCAAACCTACTTCCCCATCCTAAAGTCCTCCTTAGGCTCAGTAAGGAGCTGCTAAGAGAATACACTAGCTAGCATCCGCCCATGAGTTCTGCCAGCCAAAAGAGCAACCGTCTCAGGCTCACTAGCTCCCGCGTCTTGGGAAGCAAAATTAAGTCAAATCTAAGACGGCCCACGTCTGTATGCCAGGGGTCTGTGTCAGTTTTCAGGGGTTCCAGGCCCTGCTACGTGTCTGTAAAGGGTGATAGACCACACTTAGTAGTACATACTGGTCTGGAGAATCTCATGAGGTTTTAATACTGTTAAACACATGCACACATGTTCTTTCACATAGATTGAGGTAGGAGAATGAAAATACTTAATGGGCATCACATGGGCTAGACCACAGGTCCATAAGGCACTTGGTGTAAAGGTGGTCTGAGCATCGGGATACTGGAGGGACATCTCTGGCCTCAATGTTTAAGAGTCTACCCAGGATCTTTCCAGGTGAGCAGGGAAAGAAGCTAGGGTGGCAGCCAGTTCAGAAGCCAGGATGATGGTCCCAGAACATAAAGTGCCTTCGGCATTTGTTGGTTGAAGTGAATGGATGGGATGGGGTAGAGGAGAATTCTCCCAGAATCTGTGTCATCTAGAGTGGGCTGGGGAACCAGGAAGTGGGACACCACCAATCACCTGAGAGGTGAGAACAACAAACAAATGAGTATCTGCTGATGGCAGTTCTGTCGGCTGGAGGAGAAAAATGGCTTGCACACGACTGACTGGCCCTCCTTGTCCCTTGTGCAAGGCCCTACTCGCCTTATCTTCCTCACTGGCTGAATCAGACCCTGCCTCAGAGGACTCCATTCAGCTGTACCTCCTCTGTCAGGACAGCCCGAGTTTTGGCCTTGGCAAAGAAGTTCTCTGCTAACAGAGTGGCACGCCTGTTATAAATCAGCTTAGGAGGGCGTTGGGGACGAAAGAATCCTAGGGTCCCATCCACAAGGTCAGATTCCCAGCTGCAGCTAGGGTGCAGCCAGAGGTAGTAGATCATACGCAAAGCCAGTCCCAGGAAGAAGCAAGCTCCTCCTATAGTCACCCACATCAGCAGTGAGATCCCACTGGACAGCCAGGTGCCATGTGTCACCCAGGAGGTGGTGACCAGCAGAACACTGTCACTGAAGATGAAGAACAGGTGGATGACGGCCCGGCCTCGAGTGCGGCCCCCAGATACGTTGAACCAGGAGAAATAGAGGATGAGTGCCATTGTCACCCGGTATAGCCACTCATCTTTGGAGTCAGGCATAAACTTTGTGCCTTGAAGCCAGATCCAGAACAGTAGAACCAGCCACAGGCTGAGGAAGTGCAGGACCACGTAGTAGGGAAAGACAGCCGAGAACAAGGCGATGGCACAGATTCTGGGCCCCAGCATAAGCAGGTTCCACAGGAAGTAGACAGCAGAGGAACTCCGGCCCAGACGTGGCTTGGAGGGAAGACAGGTACGCAAAGACCGATGGTAGTCCAGCAGTGCCCACGAGATGCCAAGAAAGGCTGAGATGATGCCAAACCCTATCAAGAGCAAGAAGAAAGAAGTCAGCATGGGCGCAGCCTGCCTGTCAACCCCCAGACTCACAGGGACCCTCAGAGAAACCCAGAAGCAGGTCTTAAAGCCCCAGCTTGCTCAATAGACAGTTGGAGAGAAAAAAAGGAAACACAAAGGAAAAAAGCAGTTGGAGAAGGAGAACATTTAGAGGAGTCAGTGCTCTGCTTTCAAATGCTGTCCCAGGGATATTCTTAATTATGTGACATGTCTCAGAGAGTAGTAACAGGCCTCCAATTCCAGCTCTCCTCAGGACTGGGAGTGATGGCCAGCCCACCCCTCTTCACTCACCTCCACGTCCAGCCTAGGCCATTATCTTGACTTTCCAAGATCTAGGTGTTTATGATAGGGTTCGTGTCCCAGCTCTGCACTGCCCAGGGCACCTGGGCCTCCAAGAAGAGAGTAACATAGGCATACCTAACAAAGTGTCTCCCCTCATCTCCTCTAAGGTATCCACTCAGCAGGAGTTTACTGATAACCTACTGAGTCCTCAGAGCCCACTTGTGGCCTAATATCAAAGCTCTATCTATCCCCATCTCTTAACTGCTTGCCAACTCCTTACCCTACAAACCCAGCCCAAATAAATTCTGGGGCTACCCACCCACCTAGATTCCACTCTGCTGTCAGAGGCCCCTGTAACAACCCACCTACCCCATTAACCCAATTACCTCCTTTTGGTTTGTTGATCCCCACCCCCCACCCCCATCCCCAAGACGAGGTTTCTCTGTGTAGCCCTGGCTGTCCTGAAACTCATTCATTAGACCAGTCTAGACTAGAAATCAGAGATTCAGCCGGGCGTGGTGGCACTTGGGAGGCAGAGGCAGGCGGATTTCTGAGTTCGAGGCCAGCCTGGTCTACAAAGTGAGTTCCAGGACAGCCAGGGCTACACAGAGAAACCTTGTCTCAAAAAACCAGAAAAAAAAAAAAAACAAAGAAAGAAAGAAAGAAAGAGAGAGAGAGAGAGGAAGGAAGGAAAGAAGGAAGGAAGGAAGGAAGGAAGGAAGGAAGGAAGAAAGAAAGAAAGAAAGAAAGAAAGAAAGAAAGAAAGAAAGAAAGAAAGAAGAGATTCATCCGCCTCTGCCTCCCAAGTGTTGAGATTCAAGGCCTGCACCATGATGGCCTGGCCTTTATTCACCCCTCGAGCTCCTGGAGGAGAAAACTTATTCTGCTTACCTGGATTCTCCAGGTGGCCCAAAGCGTGGTACATAAATGTCTGCTCAATCAAAAGTAGAGAAAAGCCTGACTCCTTATGGTCTATCAACAGTGTAGACCGTCTCAACCTGGTTCTGATCTCAAACACATGTCAAGTACCTAGCAAGTGCTGAAAAGGGGCAGCCACCTTTCTGCACACCTCCCTCTTATGTGACATGAGGGATTCTCCCAAGTCCCACGGCAAGTGATGACAAGACAGGTTCCTTGGAGAGCCGCTGCAGAATGAGGAAGGAAGTAATGGGCAACAGAAAGAAGTGACCTGGGCTCTCAACGAGGCGGGAGGCAGGCCGTTGCTTAGGCTCCGGCTGGGCCCATGCCCTGGAGGAAGACTCTCCCAAGGCTTCTCACTGTCAAGATTCCTCTGAGGGTATATGGGGCTCTGCTACCTGCCTCTTCTAGTTAGTTGGTACACCTAGTGTAACTATTCGTTTTAAGGCTACTGGCTGGGTGAATCCAGACCAGCTGCCTAACACTCAGCTGCCTTCTTCCCCCCCCTCCCCCTCCCCCCCGTGCCTAAGAGTGAGAACACCTGCAGAGGAGAGAAGGGTTGGCAAAAGTGACAGCCATGGGCCCAGCACTCACACTGGTAGTTTTCTGCCTGGCCACTCTGCAACACGATCGCCAGCAACAGCGTGAGCTGTGGCGTCGCCTCCAGGAAACTGTCAAAAAGCTTCAGCATGCTGATGTCCAGGGAGAGAAAGTCTGCATAGGCCAGGTCACACTCGGATGGCGCCTCCTGGTAGCACATGGCCACCCCTAGATGCATTCCGTGCAGACACCTAGGCAGAACACACAGGTGCCCGGAGGGCCAGGTCAACCTTCCATGATGTCGTCCATCTCCTACCTCTGAGTGCACAGAGGCAGACTTCAATCCTAGCTTGTCACTTAGAAGCTACAGAACCTGGAGCAAGCCACCTAACTACCCTCATGGAACTTGCTTCCTCGTCCGTAAAGTGGGGGAAATTCAACTTCTACTCTTGCTGGTCAGGTATGATCCCAGGCACATCACAACCCTGTCCGACCTACTCACAAGAGCCCCACTTCAGAGATGGGAGATGGAATTAAGAAGCAAACAGAGAGGCCTGAGAGAGGGCTTACTTAGCTGTTAGTCCCATCCACAGCTCCTGTGGAGGACCAGAGTTTGGATCCCAGCACCACATGAGGTGCCTCACCTGTAACTCTAAGGGATCCGACACCTCCTTCTCTTGGGGCCTGCCTGTAATAACTCTCCTTCGCAGCCTTCTGAGCTGTACTCAAGATGATACAATTGTTCAGGCAAAATGCAAACATTCAATAGGTCTCTCCCCACAAGCTGGAGACTGTATACAGCTTTCCCAAGATCTGAGACTTCCACAACAGATTCCGGATCCATCCACCCTAGCCCAGCCCCACCCACACCATGAAGCCCTGCCTTCATCACAAGATTCTGAGCCTTTGATTTCGCTTTCTCCCATCTAACAACCCAAGGGACTAGTTACAGTTGGGGGGGTGAGGGCGGGGAAGAAAAATTTCTCAGGCCAGCACTGCCCTAGGGACTGTCTCACTGTCCTCACTTTAGACTGACCCTGGGTCCTCCCCAGTTGAGAAAAGCACACACATTTTCCAAGAACCAGTCTGTGTCTAGTCCTGACTGGCTCCAGAGACACGGAGGAGTCAAGCAGGACCCTCTTCAGTCCTTGACGGGGAAGCAAATGTTCTCAGAAGACAGAAATGAACAAGAAAGATGAGGGGCATCTCTGACTCCAAGACCCTGAATGCTCCCTTCCTCTGTTCCTGGCCCCTCCGCCCAGGGAAAGAAGACTGAACTGGCTCTGACGGCTGTCAACCCACTTTTCTCAAAGGGCCGGGCACTCACCTATACAGGTAGCCGAGCTGCAGCAGGTGCAGCAGAGCCAGGAAAGGACGCGAGAGCTGCGACTGGTGCAGCTCCGCGGGGTCAGCTGTCAACCAGAACCAGCTGAAGAGCTGCAGCAGCACCGAAGCTTGGCCCAGTAGGGCCAGTACCAGAGCGGCCCACAGGTAACGGCCAAGGAGCACGTACTGGACAACGGCCCACACGTCGGCGATCAGATCCAGCAAGAAAGACAAGATACTCACCAGGCCTACAACCACGTCTAAGGCTAAATGGTGGCGCACGGTCAGAGGCATGATCCTCTCCAAGCAACCACACAACCGTGGACCTGCCCTCCCGCCCCGCTAGTCAGGGAGGAAGGGGGCGGGGCAGTCGTCCGGGAGGCTGGGCTGCTGGGCGGAACTTCCCCATCTCGCCCCGTCCGGGGTGGAGCGAGCCCGCGGCCACGCCCCCACACTGGTCCCACCACCCAGACCCCGCCCCCAGCCCGCCCTGTTCAGAGGCCGGCTTCTACTGGTTTGGATTCTGCTTTTGAGGCTCAAGGAAACAAGAGTGGTCATTAAGAAAGACTAGAACCTTAGAGTCCGGGCCGCGGCTGTGATCCCTCACGGTTGCACTGTTGCGAAACCAAATCAGCAAAGTCTTTTATTTAAAAGTACTAAGGGGTTTTGCACACCACGTGCGTTCCCAGTTCAGTCCTTGAGCAGGGACTACATCGATGGCACAGAATCTCCAGGGCCCATCTTCCCGCCGGCTCACTTCACTGTAGTGATCAAGTGAATGGTGGTTTGATATGTTTGTATTAAAGGGAACAATGCACCAAGACATGTACCGCAAACGAGTTTTGTGGCTAAAACGTGAAACTTGGAAGAAATGTGCTTCTTAGCGCCCCTCTCTGGTGAATCCAAGTTATCCCATCCCACTTTACTCTCCACAGACGCGGGAGACTGATGGCAAAAGTTCATCTCTCCATCAGGTAATGTTGCCCAATTTTACCGGGAGAAAGATGAACCAGGTCAGTGGATGGGGTGGCAGTGCCTACAATCATAGCACCTCCAATATGTGCAGGCTTGGCAGCAGAGTCAGTATGAACAGGAAACCAGGCACGAGCTTGGCACCAAGACCATGCAAGCAGGTAGCATAAGTGTTGAAAGCCACGTGTTGTATGGCACAAACGTGCTCGATGCGGCAGCTGTCCTCACAGGTCAAATGGTTGTAGCTGACTGAGTTATAGACGTAATAACGTTGCAGGATGTGCGGCTCACTGGCAATGCAGGTCAACGCCGTGTGCATGGAGCTGATGCTGGCATCCGGCACCTGGTAGGCCTCCGTCAGGCGGTACTCCTGCTCCCACAGTGGGATCTCTTGTATATTCGCCTGCCTCAGGTTCAAGAAGTAAGTCACCATGTCCTGGATTAGAGGCGCAGGGTATGTCAGTAATGAGCAGTTGATCAGATCTGCCCACAACCCAACCTCTCCCCAGACTCTCTAAATTGATCAAACAGCTGCTGATTGTTCCAAACTGCGCTTGGTTCCAATGAGGTGACTGCATCTGAACACCCATTTTCCTGGTGAAGACGTGAGGCCTTAAAGAGGTCATTATGGTTTGAATCTGAAGTGCCCCACCCCCCACTTCATTTTGAATGTTTGTTCCCCAACCGGTAGCACTATTTTGGTTGGCTATAGCATTTTTAGGTAGTGGATTCCAGCTGGCAAAAGGAAACCTTTGAAGCTGGTTCTGGACCCTGACCAATGGCGATATGAGGGGCCCCTGATACATGCCACAGTGCTTCGCCACCATTAACTGCCACGCCTTCACATGTTGGTATAGCAATCACAGCATTGCAAAAGTAATGTTACCTTCTCAGGGTCTGCAAGCATTCAGGGGCAGAGCGGGATTAGGACGCAGAATGTTCACCTCATTATGCTTATGTTTCCTGTCCTGCCCAACTGGCAGGCACCACACGCTCTTCACAGAAGCTCTAATGCTCAGGAAATCTTCACAGAGTGAAGGGGAATAAAAATGGTGGCGGCAGAGGTGGGAGGAAGCGGCAGCGGATAGGGGTGGGGGTTGCCTGGCTGGCAGATGTTATGAAATTGTAGCTGATAAGGGTTTCCGGTTCAAACAGGACTCAGCAGTGCCTTCACACAGACAGGTAAGAGGAGCTGGGTGAATGGGTGGGACCTGCATGTGCCAGGCACATGGCATTGCTGCACTAAGTCCCCTCAGTCCTGTGACTTCCAGAGTACAGAGAAAGCAGTGAAGCAAGCGGGTAGACAATAGGCTAGACTCTTACAAATCCTCAGGCCTGAGGTCAGCAAGATAGATCCCCAGAATCCACACCATGGCATGATAGATAGAAGGCAAGAACTAACCTTGTTAAGTCACAGACTCAGACACACAGACACACACACAGACACACACACACACAGAGTTTTTTTCTTTTTTTTTCTTTTTTTTTTGGTTTTTCAAGACAGGGTTTCTCTGTGTAGTCCTGGCTGTCCTGGAACTCACTCTGCAGACCAGGCTGGCCTCGAACTCAGAAATCCACCTGCCTCTGCCTCCCAAGTGCTGGGATTAAAGGCGTGCGCCACCACTGCCCGGCTGTAAATATATCTTGAGTCTTGAGTTTCTGGGAGCAAGGGGTTGAGAGGAAGAACCAGGACCTAACTACAATTTAATTTTTAATTTTGTGAGGCAAAGTATATGCACAGGGGTGCAGGTACCCACAGAGGCCAGAGGAGGGTGTCAGAGTCTCTGGAACTGGCTCTACAGGCCATTGTGAGCCACCTGATATGGGTGCCAGGGACAGAACTTGAGTGGTCTGCAGGAGCAGTATACACTGTTAACCACTGAGCTACCCCGCCCACGGACACTTCATCTTCTTTTTTTTTTTTTTTAAAGAATTATTTATTATTATAAATAAGTACACTGTAGCTGACTTCAGATGCACCAGAAGAGGGTGTCAGATCTCATTATGGGTGGTTGTGAGTCACTATGTGGTTGCTGGGGATTTGAACTCAGGACCTTCAGAAGAGCAGTCAGTGCTCTTACCTGCTAAGCCATCTCACCAGCCCCCAAGGGCACTTCTGCACAACTCTGAGGAACCTAGTTTATATCCTAGCTCACCCCCACCACCTTCACACACACACACACACACACACACACACACACACACACACACACACACACACCCCAGATCAAGCAGGGCGCTGTGGCTCATAGCTGTAATCCCAGCTCTCAGGAGACTGAGGCAGAAAGGATGTATCAGGGCTGGAGAGATGGCTCAGCAGTAAACAAACCAGTAAAGACCTGTTTCAATTCCCAGCACCCACATGGCAGCTCACAACTGTCTGTAACTCCAGTTCCTGGGGATCCTACACCCTCACACAGACATATTACACACAGGTTATTTATTTAATGTGCATTGGGAAAAACACCAATGCACATTAAATAAACAACCATTAAAATTTTTTAAAAGATGGGGCTGGTGAGATGGCTCAGTGGTTAAGAGCACTGACTGCTCTTCCAGAGGTCCTGAGTTCAAATCCCAGCAACCACATGGTGGCTCACAACCATCTGTATTAGAATTTGATGCCATCTTCTGGCATGTCTGACGATAGCTATAAAATATATAATATGTAATATATAAAAAATATTATATATATATAAAATTGAAAAAGAAAGGTTGCATCTGCCAACACATGCTGGCTCCTCTGCCTCTGAGCCACCTTCAGGCTCAGATGATTCTCTGCAGCCTGGCCCAGCCACCACCCTTTCCAGCAGGTGTCCTTACTTCCAGACCTTGGTCACAGAAGTCTGCTCTTTGCCCAGCAGACAAGGTGATTTTGTGAAACTGTGAATCAGAACAGTTTGCACTTCTGTCCCGTGGCTCTTCAGACCCAGACCTTGACCTGGTCCCAAGCCTTCCACCTTCCCCTCCTGCTCTCTGGGGTCACTTGGTCTCCTTGCTCTTCCAAGACACTTCCCGCCCATGCCCACGCCACCCTCGGGACATCTGACTTGCTCTTCCCTACAAGCCCAGCTGCCTTCTCAGTTTACACAGAACTCAAATGCCTCCTTACTTAGGACATTTCCCATCTACTTAACACATCTCACACACACTCCAAAACCATCTGCACTTTCCTTCCCCACCCCTTCCTCCCTTCTTCCCTCTCTCCTCCCCTGTTCTTTCTTCAGTGTTAGAAATCACCCGTCCACCATGCTAAGCCAGCACTTGGCTGCTGAGCTGCAGCCTCAACACCCCCCACCACCCACCCATACCCCTCCTGAGACAGGGGCTTCTTGCTAAGTTCCTGTCTGGTCTTGAACTCACTATGTGGTCCAGGCTAGTTTTCAATTTTAGTCCTGTGTCTCAGCCTCCCAAGTGCCTGGTATTACAGTCCCATGCCAGCAGGCTCAGCTACCACCCTGCCTTTCCTGTCTCCCATGTTAAATTGTATGTAGTTATTTACTGCCTTCCTCCTGTAGGGATTTTGGCGCAGGAGAGTGGTTATTCTGTCCTTTGTTTCTGCATCTCCCAAGCTTTGAACAGAGCCTGGTGTGCATGTGCTTAGTGCATTCTGCTGAATGAATGAAGTAGTATCTCTTTCACCATTTCTACAATCCCCGCACATCCTAGGAAGTAAAGTGTTCACGGGATTAGGGTATGGGTGCTAGTTGGTGAATGGAGCAGGGGCAATGGGCTTGAACTCAAACTGCAACAAGTCTTCCATACCAGCCTCAGGAGAGACAACTTTATCTTGAGGGCTCTTGGGAGATCTTTAAGGTTTGTGAGTTGCAGAGAGGCAAAAATGAAGTCAATGTTTTAGGAAGATGAATGTGGCAGCAGGGAGACCAGGCTGTCACAGTAACCCGGGACAAGAAGGACATGCTGTGGGGAAGAATAGATCTGATTTGGTGGCAGGTGACTCCAACGTTCTAACCAAGATTCCCTTCCATGGTTTGAATATGGTTGGCCCAGGAAGTGACACTATTAGGAGGTGTGGCCATGTGGGAATAGGTGTGGCCTTGTTGGAGGAAGTGTGTCACTATGTAGGAGGGCTTTGAGGTCTCCTAGCACTCACGTTCTGCCCAATGCGGAAGAGAGTCTCCTGCCCATTCTGATCAAGATATAGAATTCTCAGCTCTTTCTCCAGCACCATGTCTGTCTGGGCTCTGCCATGCCTCCCACCATGATGATAAATGGACTAAACTTCTGAACCTGTTAGGCAGCCCCAATTAAATGTTGCCCTTTATAAGGGTTGCCTTGAAGAGGGTGTCTCTTCACATCAATGAAACCCTAACTAAGGCATCCTCCAAGGCTCAGTCAGTGATCACTAGGTTAGCTGAAGGTTAGAAAAGGTGGTGATTGGCTTAGATTTCCCCAACCCAGCAGACCCAGACTCCTAACCTTCAAGTTGAGTGTGGCTCGATCATACTCGAAAATGCGTATCCCTGGATTGTTGGCCCCATCGACCACTCCAGGTAATGTGGTCTTCCACGGGGTGACCCCAGGTGTGAGGAACATGACGCTTATGGGGGCACCTTTAGGGGAAAAAGACAGCAGGCTGAAGAAGAGTAAGGAAAGAAGAGGCTGGCAGGTGGCCAGTTCCCTCAGGATGGAGTACCTGTGTTGTCATAGAACATTCGGAAGCTGTCGGTATGGTGGTGTCCAAAGAACTGCCCCGCTATGACACGATGGTGCTTCCGGATCACCTTCAGATACTCCTCATTGAAGCTCTCTCGGAACCAGGCCTTGTTCTGTGTCTTCTCAAAGAACCCTGGGGGCACGTGGCCAATAATGAACACCTGCAAGAGAGAGAGGGGGGGGTTCTGGGATCAGAGATGCTCTCTCTAGCCCGTTTCCACCTTCCAAAACCTGCCCACGTCCTCCCTCTGAACATAGACCCAGAGCACATCTTCCTGAAACTCTTCCTGATCCTTCAAGGAGTGCTCGTTGATTGATTCCCAGAGCTAGGGCTGATCCTGCATGGCTGTGTGAGAACGCTATGTGGTCCTGTGCATTCCCATTGCAAAATGTAGAACAGGGGCATGTGCTTAGCCAGGGGTAATGACTCACACCTTCAAACCCAACACTTGGAAGGCAGAGGCAGGCAGATCTCTGGAAGTATAAGGCCAGCCTGGTCAACATGAGACAGACAGAGAGAGAGAGAGAGAGAGCGAGAGAGAGAGAGAGAGAGAAAGTATATTTAATGAATGAATGCTATATCTGCATGTACACCTGTGTGCCAAAAGACAGCATCAAATCCCATTACAGATGGTTGTGAGCCAGCATGTGGTTGCTGGGAATTGAACTCAGGACCTCTGGAAGAGCAGTCAGTGCTCTTAATGCTTAGCCATCCCTCCAGCCTGAGAGTTTATATTAAAAATAAAGAGCATGGTCGGGTAGTGGTGGCGCACGCCTTTAATCCCAGCACTCGGGAGGCAGAGGCAGGCGGATTTCTAAGTTCGAGGCCAGCCTGGTCTACAAAGTGAGTTCCAGGACAGCTGGGCTACACAGAGAAACCCTGTCTCAAAAAACAAACAAACAAACAAACAAACAAAAAAAGAGCATGAATGAGCTTTGACCTCTAACTTCAGCTTGGACACCAGCTGCATGCCATCTCTCGGAGCTTCAAGTTTCTCATCTGGAAGAGTCTCTACTTGGTAGAGCTTGCTACCAAATTTAAAGGGGATCTGCCTAAAGCACTACATGCCTGCTGCTGGCGTGGTGAGCGCTCACCAGCACTAGCCACAGAGCCCTCCTGGGGTTTGCTGGGCAATGCATGGGCTCACACAGGAGCCACTGTGCCTGTCCTTAAGTAGCTGCTGGCTTAGCAGACAAGACGGACACACCTAACATCCACGCACCTCCTTGGGTACACAGTGCGCACTACTGCTATGCGTGTGGTGATGACGGAAAGACATCGGAACTTAGAGGTTCTAGGCTTTTGCTTGCTGTGGGATGAGACCATCACAGCCTCCTGAGGCCCTAAGACATGCAGCATGCTTCAGGGCCTCAACTCACAGGGTGGCTGTGGTCAGAAGTCTCTCCTGGGGCTAGGTTGCTGCAGGACGCTCAGGGGGTGTGAATGTCCCCAGTGGGTTGTAAGTCTGTGCCTGGTGGAATATTTCTATCAAGAAGTCTCTGGGCACATAGGAAGAAGCAGGAGCGCTTACCATCTCCCCATCCTGAGATGCATTGCTCAGGACATCTCCCAGCCACTGGAACTGCTGGCCAGGGTCAGCCATGCCAGCCGTCTGCTCGTTGTTGCTGTAGTACAGATTGGTGTTGAGGACCACAAT
This sequence comes from Mus minutoides, assembly GCA_902729485.2. NCBI lineage: Eukaryota > Metazoa > Chordata > Mammalia > Rodentia > Muridae > Mus > Mus minutoides. The sequence continues at coordinate 1,716,504 of LR753330.1, read as the reverse complement.
GCGCCCCGCCCTGCTGGGACCCGGCAACTTCTCAGAATAGAAGGCACCTAGGAGGTCACAGTTGGGAACAGCCTGAAGTGGGGGTGCCTCAGCCACCCTGCACCTCATTCTGACCTCTTTCCCTGGTGCCCTCCCTTCCCATTGGAGAGGCATCTGGGGATAAGAGCAAAGGTTCTGCAGCCCAGTTCTAATCCTGACTCTATCATTCATATAACTGTGCAACTTGGGAAAGTTGCTTCACCTCTCTGCTCAGTATTCCCCATCTGGATAATGGACTAACAATGATGTGTGATCTCTATCCACTACTGATTCTCTTCCATCCAGCTCTCTGCCCCCGGAGTTGACCTATTTAGACTAAATCAATGTATGGGCTCCTGTGCCCATTGGGCTATGGTCTGACCCACGAGGAGTCCCAGCAGTAGGAGACCAGGGCCAGGGAAGGAAGTAGTCAGGGAAATGTCGGCCTGACTATGTCTCTACACCCGTCATTCTTTTTTATTTATTTATTTTTCCTACACCAGTCATTCTTAACTGAGCAATGTGGCTCCCAAGAGACATCTGTCAACATTCAGAGGCACATCTGATGGTTACACTAAAGATGCCACTGGCATCTAGCAGACAGAGGTCAGAGACACTGCTAAACACCCTAGAATTCTAGAATTTGGGCTTCTTTAAAATATAAAAATAGCCGGGCAGTGGTGGTGCATGCCTGTAATCCCAGCACTTGGGAGGCAGAGGCAGGCGGATTTCTGAGTTCGAGGCTAGCCTGGTCTACAGAGTGAGTTCCAGGACAGCCAGGGCTACACAGAGAAACCCTGTCTCGAAAAGAAAGGAAGGAAGGAAGGAAGAAAGGAAGGAAGGAAGAAAGAAAGAAAGAAAGAAAGAAAGAAAGAAAGAAAGAAAGAAAGAAAGAGGAAGAAAGGAAGAAGGAAAGAAATACTGTAATATGCCTTCGTCTTAATCCCAGGTACATGGATGAGGGGCTGCTTCGGACTGCCCACAGCAGCTATGATTTGGCTCATGCGCTAACACAAGCATAGTTTTGCCAGCTGCAGATAATTTCTGCCATTGTGTGATGCTTGGAATGCTGGGAACTTTTCAGAGGGTCCATAAATTCCAGCTCCCCAAGAGTCAGTGCCAGTGGCTGTTGGTCATTTAGGGGGGTTTGTCGAGGTTTGCTGGTAGCCATGATCAAAGATGAAACAAAAGGAAAGAAATTAGATTCAGGGAGTTTCTTCTTAATTCCTCTCTTCCCTCTATTCTTTTTTTTTTTTTTTTGGTTTTTCGAGACAGGGTTTCTCTGTATAGCCCTGGCTGTCCTGGAACTCACTTTGTAGACCAGGCTGGACCTGAACTCAGAAATCCGCCTGCCTCTGCCTCCGGAGTGCTGGGATTAAAGGCGTGCGCCACCACGCCCGGCCCCTCTATTCTTCTTTCTCTACTATCTAGGGTTAGAGGGTAAAACCAGAAGATAAAGGGTGGGAAAAAGAACTCCCTTTGTAGCTAAGACTGGCAACACCTGCTTTTGTAGGAATAGAATAGCTCTGTGGGAGATGGAGCCCACCAGCCAGACTACAAGGTCAGGAGTTGCCCAGGTTCAAGTCAGTTTGATCCCAGAGCTGTCCGGTGGTTGCTAGGAGGGTCCAGCAGGATGCCTGGCGCCTGCTGGTTTAGGATCACCTTTAGTGCTCTGAGTTACATACAAGGGCTTTGGAAGCCGTCCTGGAAGCCAAGCTGTGTGACCTCTGTCTCATTCTCTTCTGTAAAATGGGGATAAATTCTGTACTTATCCCAGGGCTTGCTGTGAAGACGCAATGAGATCATACCCCGCCTGACATACGGAACGTGTCCATCGGGTAACAACCGCCATTGATACCTCTTTTGAAGAGCGCGTAGGATTCGTTACTAAGCCAGGGTCTCCACAGTTCTGCCACCTGGTTATAGATGTGGTGGCTCTGTGCTGGGAACTGGTTCTTCGGGTGGAAGTCATGATTTCCCAGAGCAGCATAGACTTTAGTGTCTGCAAGAAAAAGAAGAAGAAACATTAAGGAAATGTGCAAAAGCACCCAGCTATCTTCAGCAGGCACTGGGCCTCCACGCCAGTGGGGAAGAGAGAGAACGCAGATGAGGAGAAAAGCAAAGCCAGGCAGAAAACTACATCAGGTAACATCTGGCTGAGAGACACTTAGGATGGGGAAGGAAGAATCATGAGCTGCCTGGTCCCATTTCCCAACCCTGTCCTAGCAGGGAAAATCCTGACCATTTCGAAAGGAGGCCCCTCAGATGACCAGGGGGGAAAGCAATTCCTTATGGTGATAGGCCACTTTTATTCTTATTAATTACAGATCATCTTGCTTCTGGGAGGAGGTCAGGCTCACCTCGAGAGGCCTCAGGATTTCCCCTCATTCAGGTGAGTCAGCAAACATTCCGCTGCACACCTGCCCTAGGCCAGCGTGGAGCTGGGAGCGAGGCTCTCAGACCCGGAAGCATGGCAGTACCATAGAAAGTGCTAACTAGGTATGTGAGCCTGTGTGCTGTGGGAGGGGTAACCAAGGTGGGGAGAGGAGGGCAGGAGTCTCTCCATCAGGGGGCCTATGGATGAGACTAAGAGGTGAAGGGGAGCCCAGAAGACATCCTCCCTAGAGACACCCTCGTGCTTGCTTTTTATGTTGTGAGTTGTGGCGGGTTATGTTTATTTGGGAGTTTTTCTCTGAGACATGTACTGTTGAAAAGCCCCAGCTGACCTTGAACTCTGCATCCTCTGCCTCCTCCTACTGAGTCCTTGAATTATAGACCTGCTATAGCACCTCCGACTCACTGCCACTTTCATTTAGGCTCCGGGTCTGGCACGCAGTAAGGGCCCAATAAATAACAGTGAACAACAACAGTAGGAATTCTTAGAAAAAGCTGAGCACGGTGATGCACACCTTGGATCCCAGCACTTGGGAGGCAGAGGCAGGCGGATCTCTGTGCAGGGGAGGCCAGCCTGGTCTACAGTGCATGAGTTCTAGGTCAAACAGGGCTACACAGAGAAAGTCTGCCTCAAAAAACCAAGAAGAAGAAGGAGAAGGAGGAGAAGAAATTATTAAATATTGTTATTTAATAATTAATATAATTAGTTATGAAATAATAGTTTTTATTATTATCATCATCATAGCTATACAAGAGGCTGAAGTGAGAGGTAACAGAGTGTCTGCTTCACCTAGCAAGAATCCTTAGATTCAGCTCTAAGACCTCAGAATGAGGGGGAGGACCCATCTGAGAGAAAACACGAACCCCTGGCAACCCAAGTGCTGATGGGAAGGGAAGAGTCGCTTACCCTGTCCATCACTGCTGCTGCGGGCCAGGTTCCACAGAAGCAAAGGCTGTGTGAAGGCCCGACCTTTTCTGTTTAGTAAGAATACTGTTAGCTTGGTAAGAATCTGTTTGCTGATTGACTGAATGACTGAAGAAACTAGCTTGTTTCTGAATAGACTAGCTTATCTCATCCTCAGAACCAAGCCATGGGGGCAGGCGTCTCCATTTCCCCTTTTTTTTTAAAAAATTTTATTTATTATACGTAAGTACACTGTAGCTGTCCTCAGACACTCCAGAAGAGGGAGCCAGATCGGATGGTTGTGAGCCTTCGGAAGAGCAGTTGGGTGCTCTTACCCGCTGAGCCATCTCACCAGCCCCTCCATTTCCCCATTTGCACAGGCGGCAGGAAACAGTTGCTGAATGGGATCACCTAGCTGAGAGCAGAGGAAAATCTGAGGTCTGTTTGGTTGCTTCCCTCCTGGTCTCGCCTTGCCCACCTATGTTCTCGCCTCTTCGATACTTTAGAGAGGCGAGGCCAATGTGCCAGGTGAAGGTAGGAAACACAGGTGCATCCAAACTGGAGAAGCAAAACTCCCCGGGGCGGCCTCTCCTTCTCCAACCCAGGGCCCATGTGTGCATGGCAGGCAGGCCCTCTACCACTGAGCCACACTACTCGTTTTGAATGAATTCTTTGATCTCTCTCTATCTGCAGAATGAGCCAGGCCAATGCTTTAACTCTCTCTCGTATCTTCCACTATGGTCTCATTTTAACATCTTTCCAAACGAGCTGTGTCTTCCCACTGATGCTGTGAGTGGGTACCGCATCATTCTTTAACGGGAGCAGCTTTTCCTCAGGGCCACATCACAGTCAGTGACACCTTCACCATTAGCAGTTTTAATAGATGTCACATAGACTTTATAAAAATCTATTATGTACACACACACACACACACACACACACAATGTCAAGTCATGGCCAGTGAAGTGTTCTCTGATTTTGTGTGTGTGTGTGTGTGTGTGTGCACAGGTGTGCATGGGTACACTTGCCCATGTGGATGGAGGCCTAAGGTGGACAGTGGATGCCTTCCCCAGACACTTCTCTACCTTACCTTATTTTTTGACTTTTCTAACTGTCATCTTGGCTAGGCTGACTAGCCAGCAAGCCTTCTAAATCTATCTCTGTCCCCCAGTGCTGGCATTACCGATGTTGCTGCTGACCCTAACTTTAATGCCTTTGTAGGGGATCTGAACAGACTCGGGTCTTCATGCTTGTGTGACAAAGTACCACCTCACCATCTACCGGGTCTCAGGAAAATGCTTCCCTGTCCATTATTTCATATTTACTCTAGAAGTGCTGTGTGGATCAGAGGAAAGAGGCTTGGGATTGATTCATCACTAGAAAGGTGTGGGAACTAAAGGGGGCAGGGGAAGAGGTGGGAGGGAGGATAGCCCGCGCCTGCCAGAGTTCCTTCTATGCGCCAGAGTTCCTTCTATGCGGGAGGGCTGCCAGCACTTTCCACTTGGCCCCGGGTGGGCATCTAAGCCACTGACCCCACTCAGCGGGGGGGGGGGGTAGGAGGTGGACAAAGGTCAGCCCCTGATGGGGCCCCCCCGGGGTGACACCCTGTAGCCCCGAGGTTATAGGAGAAAGGGCTAAGGGAGAGAGGGTCCCACGCAGGTGAGAGTAAGCACAGCAGGCCTTGATGAACAGAGACAGTCTTATGGTTTTAGAGCTTTATTGTAGAAAGGCAGGGAGAAAGAGAAAGTGGAAAGAGAGAGAGAGAGAGACTGGTCATGGCCAAGAGGAGGGAAGGGGGAGAGAGAGAGAAAGAGGAAAGGCTAGAGAGTAAGAAAGAGAAAGAGGGAGTAAGAGAGTGAGAGGAGAGGAGAGAGGAGAGTAAGGGAAGTAAGAGAGTGAGGTGGGGCCAAGCAGCCCCTCTTATGGTGAGCTGTTGTCTTTACTGTTGCTAGGTAACTGGGGAGGAGTTTAGCCTGAAGGTCAGAAGCTTGGGGCATTGTCTACGTGACTACTAGCCATGCTTCTCTTGTGGGGGCCGTGGGGGCGGTAACAGAAAGGAGCCTTGAGTCCAGGAGATAGGAGGGAACACCTACTGTCCCATGTAGGTGAATTATCACCACCGGGTCCAGGGGTTGAGCTCTCAACTCAACTCGACTGGCAACCAGACTGTCTTTGCATAGCACGATGCAACACAGAAAGGGACTCCTGAGCCACCATCCCCTAACTGCATTGTGGGTAATAATACCTATAGCTGGAGGATTGGATCCCAAGTAGCAGCCTTTGCTGGAAGGTGAACAGCGCTATCTTTGTGGAACATGCCAGGCTGAGACAGATCCAGGCATCTTTCTGGCAGACGCTGCTTGCTGTCAAGGGAGGAAACCATGGGAACAATGCTCAGATGGGAGCACAGAGCCCCCATGCTTCCACATGACCTTGATCAGTTGACTTCATGCCAAGACTCACATTCCTCATTAGGAAAACTAGAATAGCTCCTGTCTGTGGGTTGCCATGACAATGGGTGCACTAAAGTCTGCCAAATCAATTAGAGGAGTTCCTGGTCCCTAGCACTCGATAGATGCATAGCTGTTGATTATTTTCAGCATCGTGATTCTGTTCGAGGGTCCCGGGGGCCCATGACTGTGACCTTTAGAAGGAACAGAGGGAGATGGGGTGGATACTGATAGGCTGCTATCTCAGGTTCCCAGATGGCAGCCTGTGGGCCTGATTCAGCCCTCAGGACCTTCTGTTTTGCAAGGCCTGTTTAAAACCATCTTCAAGGGCCAAAAGCTGGAACACACAGAGCCTCTTTTCCCTGTCATGTCCCTTAGGGTGGCTCACACGTTCCCATTCCCTGCCCGTTCTGCGTTGCTTGAAACACTTAGGAAGCACCGAGCAATACCACTTTGGCAGGCAAGCTGCATCTCTCAGATGCCTGGCAGCCAGATGTGTGAGGACAGTAGACACCAGTGCTAGTGTCAGGGCAGGACACAAGGCCCTGTGTCAGCCTGGGTGAGGCTTGCCCAGGGACACCTGTGTGTAACTGTACACACCATGAGATATAAGACTGGCATTAGAGAAGAGTGTAAGACACAGAAATGTCAGGCACCTCTTTAGTGGCCGCCTGTGTTCCCACGGGCCAGTGAGCTGGGGCGACTGTGCAAAAAGTAAGAAACAATTGCTGTCATGCATTTGAAAGCTGGAGGCGGCCATTGTTGTCAATGAAGGTTCATATTCCAGCTCTCCAATCGCTGCTGTATCCCCCACTCACACCAGGCCCCCCCAGGGGATCAGGGAACACTGGGATTCAGACAGTGAGACCTACCTGGAAAGACTTCCTTGATGAGATCTGTCACGCGTTCCACAATTGCCAGCACAGCTGCCTCTCCTAGCCTCTCATTGGGGACGTGCGGTGTGTCGTCCCTGTAAAACATCAGTGAGACAGTTGGGTCAGGACAGGTGCAGGAGAAAGAGACGACAGTGCGTTGTTGCTATGAGCCCTGCACATCCCCATCCATGACCAGAAGAGACAAGCTACAGGGCAGCCAGGCAGGACAGAATTAAAACCCACATTCTAGCCGGGCGTGGTGGCGCACACCTTTAATCCCAGCACTCGGAAGGCAGAGGCAGGCAGATTTCTGAGTTCGAGGCCAGCCTGGTCTACAAAGTGAGTTCCAGGACAGCCAGGGCTACACAGAGAAACCCTGTCTCAAAAAAACAAAAAAACAAAAAAACAAAACAAAACAAAACAAAAAAAACCCAAAAAACCTACATTCTGCCATTTCAATGCGGGCTATGAAAAAAAAAAAAAGAGCACTTTAATCCCAGCACTCAGGAGGCAGAGGCAAGCAGATTTCTGAGTTCGAGGCCAGCCTGGTCTACAGAGTGAGTTCCAGGTCAGCCAGGGCTAAACAGTGAAACCCTGCCTCAAAAAAAAACCAAAACAAAACAAAACAAAAAAAATCAATGCTGGATATGAAGCCCTGGGTAAGTTGGTAGCCTGTCTGAGCTCCTATTGGCTCATCTGTAAAATGGATCATAACAGGTACCTAACCATAGAGTCATATACTAAATAAAAATAAAACATCTGATTTCTACACAGCTCTCTGGGAAATGTCTTTATAACAAAAGAGCTCATTTTCCAGAGGCATTCATTCAGCGCTGTAAGCTCCTAGAGGCTTCTAGGAAAAATGCTGCCCCTGGAGAGGGATCACAGGTTCTCCAGTGTCTCTCTCAGAGTCTGTATTTCACAGTGTTACACAGTTTTTAAGGGCCCTTCCCCCCAAGCAAGACCCCTCGAAGAAGTCTGTTGATTTCTGGGCCCAAGAAACTGAGGACTGGCTGGGCAGTGGTGGCACATGACTTTAGTCCCAGCACTCCGGAGGCAGAGGCAGGCAGATCTCTGAGCTCAAGGCCAGCCTGGTCTACAAAGAGAGTTCCGGGGGCTGCTGAGATGGCTCAGCGGGTAAGAGCACCTGACTGCTCTTCCGAAGGTGATGAGTTCAAATCCCAGCAACCACATGGTGGCTTACAACCACCCCCCCCCCCCACCCCCCCCCCCCCCCCCCCCGTAACCAGATCTGACACCCTCCTCTGGTGCATCTGAAGTCAGCTACAGTGTACTTATGAATAATAGTAATAAACGAATCCTTGGACCGGAGAGAGCAAGTGGGACTGACCTGAGCAAGCCGAGCTGACCGGAGTGAGCGGGGCAAGACCAGAAAGAGCAGGGTTGACCGGAACGAGGAAAAACAAACAAACAAAAAAACAAAGAGAGTTCCAGGAAAGCCAGGACTACACAGAGAAACCCTATCTGTAAACAGAGCCCCACCCCAGCACCTGCCACTGAAACAAAGAAACTGAGGATTGACTAGTTCCTCCTGACACATTGCCATATTCCTTAAGGAGGTTAGCCTTTCCACTCCTCATGCATGGAGCCCATGGCTTGGTCACTCCCATCTCATAAAAAAGGGACAGTCAAGCACGTCATGGGTTCATCCCAGCTCCTAGAATCATCCACTGAGACTGGCAGAGGGAGCACCTGGAACTGTCCTTGCACCTGGTCCTCGCACCTGGTCCTCACACCTGGTCCTCACACCTGTCCTCACACCTGGGTCACCACATCCTGTAGGTCCTTTCCTATCCTGCCATGTGGATCAGGTTCCTTGTACAATTCCCACACCCCCCACTGGCGCCTCTCTGCTGGCTGGAAAGTTATGGTCCCTGGGCTCTCCTGGATCCTCTGGAAGCCTAAAAGCCCTCTGAAGGCCAGCCCCTGTCTCTGCCACCTCAGTCCCCCAGTGTCTACTCCAGGACTGAGCAAGTGACAGGCTGATTGGCCAAGTTCTCTAAATCCTGGATGTTCACCTGAGATGAAGATTAAAAGAGACAGAGGAGGTGAGGGGGCCCCAGGCTCGCAGGTGGAATACGATTGCTCTTACCCTGTCCAGAGAATGAAGTCTGGCTTTGGTTCAATCTCCCTCATGGCATACAAGGACGAGTTGATAAGGGCCCAAGGAGAATCGCAGAGGTAGTCACCCCAGGGGCCAGCATTTAGCACAGGCTGGGAGCCGGCTGACGGGCACACCTGGAGGGGGTCTTTGGATACGGTGTAGTTGGGGTCCAGATGCAGGTCGGAGATGTGCCAGAATCTCCCTGTGGTTAAAGAGAACCTCCCTCAATACTGGATGAGGAAGCAGCCCTGAGATAAACGCAGGCTCCTCTGAACACCAGGTTTCCAGAAAAAGTTGTACCAACCAGCTCTGTCCAGCCAGTGACCTTTTTGTCAAGATTCTTACCATTTCCCATCCCTGTACCCACAGAAGCTGCATAAGAGGCGGGGTCACGTGACCCTCAAAGTGCTGAGCCGAGTGCTGGTTTGCAAATTAAGGTGAGAAAAGTGTATCGGTTTGATCACTCCACCAGGGAGCTGGATGGCCTTGGGCAAGCTCAGCCACTCAGAGAGCCTATCGCTAGGTCCAGACCGTGCATACCTCTGTGAGATGTGAGCAAAAAAAAAAAAAAAAAAAAAGTCAAAATCTGACCCGGGAGAGAAGGCTTACCCACAAATGAGTTGGGAGACCTTGAAACCCTGGAGAGTGTGTGTGGGAATGAGAGTGGAGCAGAGCAGGGAAAGATGGACTGTCCAGTGGGACGGTGCTCCACACATGGGTGTGCTCACCATGACAGGACATCAGCATGCGCTGTGGGAGGCATGTTTGTCACAGTGGTTGACAGGATTTTGCTCCAAACCAAGGGAATCTAGTGTAACACAGAGAAAGGAAATAGAAGCCGCAAGGTGGACCATGGGGCTGCATAACCAGTCTCTCTCTCTCTCTCTCTCTCTCTCTCTCTCTCTCTCTCTCTCTGTGTGTGTGTGTGTGTGTGTGTGTCTGTCTGTCTGTCTGTCTGTCTCTCTCTCTCTGAGACAGAACTGGCTTTGAAACCAAGATCCTCCTATATCAGTCTCCCAAGTGCTAGGACTACCAGTGCACACCAGCGCACCCAGCTCTCGATGACTGCATACTGAAAGTAGGTCCAGCCTCTGCCCTCAATCCAGTGTTCTGGGCTGGCGTAGAGAGAAGGGGGGGGGGGATTACCTCACCAGCCACCGCCTATGTAACTTCCTCATCCACTTCCTCAAACTCAGAATGAACAGTCTGCATCCTTCTCCACAGGAAGCTGAGCCTGAGGCTGGGACCAGAACATGAATGTGGAACCAAAACAGGCCCTGGCTTCTGTCAGTCCTAAACTTCTCTTCCCAGGTGCTCTCACGAGCTTAGGGAAAAAAAAAAAAAAAAAAAGACCTTGCCTGCCCTTCTTGACCTATGCCTGATTTGTGGAAAGGACCTAAAACTTGCTTACACTAAGGTATGAATGTCTGATTAAGCAAATTGTTACCCCTCCCCTGTGCTGTACTGCTGCCCTGCCCACAGCCCTGGGAAGTTTGGATTACGGTGTTCACTTTCCTGATAAGGAAGCAAAGTTCAGAGGTCATGTGGCCAGTGGGTCCAGTCCTATGGCTCAGACTCTCTAAGGAGATGTGATTGCTGTCTGTCTGGTGAGCCCAGTACCCTACTGTCTTAGATGGGTGGCTCAGTTGACAGTGTGAGCCTACATTTTTTTACCTAAATGAAATTTTTGTTTATAATGGGAGGGAATTTATCCTTTTCATACAGATTTCAACCCCTAATAGATTTGAAGTAATTCCTACAGGAGCAAAACCCTAAGTCAGGGTAAAGGGATTAAGGACCTCATTGTAATCAGCAAGTGGATGGGCTAGTATACCTTCCGAGTGTCCTGGCATCTGCTAGCTCATGCCTGTGGCCATGCGTTAAGAAAGCTGGCCAGCCTAATGCTACCAGCCTAATGCTACCAACTTCTGTCTGGTGTCCTCAGAGGACCCAGGCAGAGGGTCCTCAATACTTTACCTCAAGGATGATCTTCTTCAGTTAACCACAAACACTTGGTCTCTCTGATGTCAGCCACAGTGAACATTTCTTCATTCCAGAAAGTCCTGGCTAGTGGTGAGGCCACACCAGTTGTCAGTAACTAGTAAAAATGAAACTACACCCAGAGGACCCAGCACTTCTGAGTGGGGTGTGTGTGTGGTGTGTTGGGTGTGGTGTGTGTGTGGTATGTTGGGTGTGGTGTGTGTGTTTGTGTGTGTGGTGTGTTGGGTGTGGTGTGTATGTTGCTGTAAATCAAACTTAGGGCGTCCTGCATGCTCTACTACTGAACATACTCCTAGCCCTCCCCCCACTGCTTTGTTTTGAGAAAAATCATATTAGGGTGCTCAGACAGAGGGCACGAGTTCAGGTGATCCTTCCCCCAATCAGCCTTCCAAGTAGCCGGTATAAAAGGTGTGTGCCACCACTAAGGAGTTAAAGTAAAGATTTTTTTTGAGGGGGTTAGACCATAGGTGGGGCTTTAAGACAGGGCTTTCCTATGGAGCTCTGGCTGTCCTGGAACTCACTCTGTAGCCCAGGCTGGCCTTGAACTCAAAAATCTGATGATAACTACAGAGTACTCACAAATAGAATAAATCTTTAACAACAAAAAAGGATGTATTAACCATAAAAAAGTCAGGGGGAGGGGCAGCCATAGTCATGCCCAACTCTTAGCCCCGAACTTGGGAGGCAGAGAGGCCAAGAGCAGGAGTTCAGGGAGATCATTCAGTGGTTAGATCTAGTGCCTGAATAACAAGCTGGACAACCTACTACTTTGTTGGGAGTAGAGACAGGAGGATGTCTGGGGCTTGTGAAAAAACCCACAAGCCCCCTCTTGAAGGAGAAACCCTGCCTCAGAAGAATAGACAGAGAGTGACAGAGGCAGACACCTGACACTTGCCTTGGACCTCCACACACCTGCACTTACACTTACATAGGCACAGGTAATTAGTTAATTAAATCTTAAAAAAATAAGAGCAGCTGGGCAGTGGTGGCACAGGCCTTTAATCCCAGAATTTAAGAGGCAGAGGCAGGTGGGGCTGGTGAGATGGCTCAGCAGGTAAGAGCACCCCACTGCTCTTCTGAGTTCAAATCCCAGCAACCACATGGTGGCTTACAACCATCCGTAATGAAATCTGATGCCCTCTTCTGGAGTGTCTGAAGACAGCTACAGTGTACTTACATATAATAAATAAATAAATCTTTAAAAAAAAAAAAAAGAGGCAGAGGCAGGTGGATTTCTGAGTTCAAGGCCAGCCTGCTATACAGAGTGAGTTCCAGAACAGCTAGAGCTACACAGAGAAACCCTGTCTCAAAAAAAAAAAAAAAAAAAAAAAAACCTAAATAAATAAATAAATAAATAAGAGCAGAGACCTCAGGCCAAGGATCTTGTTAGAATTCAGATGCTTTATACAGACTTACACTGTTTGAATAGGGAATGAACTATTAAAAAGGAAAGCAGCTATCCCATGCAGTGGCAAACATCTGTAATCCTAGCACCCAAGAGACTAAGGAAGACCACACACAACTGTAGGTTAGCCTTTTCTACATACTAACTTCCAGGCTAGCCAGGCAACATTCCAAAGCCCTGTCTCAAACAAGCCAACCAAAACTAAACCACGCGTGGCTACTGTTCGTGAGTCATTATTGCTAATGGTTATTGTTAGTTAATTATTATGGATAGAAATAAGCCTGGTTCAGTGAGAAGCTGAGGGTAGGTGTGGGAAGTAGGAATTCTAGGTTTCCTGCTCGCTTGCTGCATGGATGAGGGTGGCTTTACTCTGGTTTGTCTCTGCGAAGCGTCTCGTGGGTAGATGAAGATGGCATCAGGGGAGGTGGGAGAAGCATGCAGCAAGTGGGGTTAGAGTCAGGTACTTTGCATTCAGTCTTTGAAGGGGTCTGAAAGTCTTCCTCTCACTGCAGAAGAGGACACATCCTGCCTCCCCAGTGTGTCTCCTTGGGACTGTCCCCTGCAGGTAATGAGGCCTATTTGAAAGAGGACAACAGAAAGACTGATTTTTGTCTTATTCTGGTTGGGCCTACAGACCCAATAGAACATCTCATGTTCATTTTAAAAGTTTAGACCAGTAAGATGACAGAGCAGCTGAGGCCACCAAGCCTGAAGACCTGGAGACCACTCTCCAGAACCCACATGGTGGAAGGAAAGAACCAGCTCCCCAAGATGGTCCTCTGGCACCCACAGACATGCAGTGGCACATATGTGTGCACATGCATACAAAAAAGTAAATTAGTATCATTTTTAAAGTAACATAGAATTAATCTTTAAAAAACAGAGAAAGGAGCCGGGCAGAGGCAGGCGGATTTCTGAGTTCGAGGCCAGCCTGGTCTATAAAGTGAGTTCCAGGACAGCCAGGACTACACAGAGAAACCCTGTCTCAAAAAACCAAAAACAAAAACAAAAACAAAAACAAAACCAGAGAAAGAGTTGGGAAGTGGTGGCTCAAACTTTTAATCTCTGCACTCAGGAGGCAGAGGCAGACAGATCTCTGTGAGTTCGAAGCCAGCCTCTTCTGCAGAGTGAAGTCCAGGACAGTCAGGGCTACACTGAGAAACCCTGTCTTGGAAACAAACAAACAGCCAGAAAAAAAGAAAAAGAAAGAAAGTTTGGCTCAGTCCAACTCAGCTCCTGGTCTTCCTCCTATGGACCCACAGTGCTCCAGGCTCCTTTATCCATTACTGATCATAGACCCAGAGCCCAGGGCATAGTAAAATATCTATGCCCTAAAAAGAGAAAATGGAAACTACTCTATCAAAATTAAAATTTCACTTCAAAAACAATATTTAAAAATTCATTGAGGCCATAAATATTGTGGGATAGGGGCTGGTGAGATGGCTCAGCGGGTAAGAGCACCCGACTGCTCTTCCAAAGGTGATAAGTTCAAATCCCAGCATCCACATGATGGCTCACAACCATCTGTAAGGAGATCTGGCGCCCTTTTCTGGAGTGTCTGAAGACAGCTACAGTGTACTTACATATAATAAATAAAATAAATATTAAAAAAAAATATTGTGGGATAGGTTTATTGTTTGTTTATTTTTGAGACAGAGTCTCACTATGAAGCCTTGGCTGTCCTGGAACTCTGTAAACCAAGCTGGCCTCAAACTCAGAGATCTACCTGCCTCTGCTTCCTGAGTGCTAAGAGTAAAGACTCTGCCACCACCACACTTGGCTGTCCTCACCATCTTGACCCTGTCTGCCTGAGTCCCCAAGTGTTGGGATTACAAAAGGCAAGCCCAGTTTCATCCCTTAATTCTTCTTCTTCTTTTTTTTTTTTTTTTTTGGTTTTTCGAGACAGGGTTTCTCTGTGTAGTCCTGGCTGTCCTAGAACTCACTTTGTAGACCAGGCTGGCCTCGAACTCAGTAATCCGCTTGCCTCTGCCTCCCAAGTGCTGGGATTAAAGGCGTGTGCCACCACCGCCCGGCTCCCTTAATTCTTTTATCAAATTATTTTAATTATATTACTTGTTTATTTTGTATATCAGTGTGTGTGTTTTGTGTGTGTGTGTGTGTGTGTGTGTGTGTGAGTGCATGCACGCGCGAGCGTGCCAGTGTATGGATGGCAGTCAATGGACAACCTTCAAGAATCTTCTTCCATCATGTGGGTATCCCCAGGGATTGAACTCTGGTCCTCAGGATCAGAGACAAAGACCTTTTTACCCAGGGTCATTTCATCTGCCCCTTATTTACATGGAGAGGCTTCAGGACAACTTGCAGAAATTGGATATCCCCTTTCACTGTGTGGGACCCAAACTCAGTTCAGGTTGACAATAAGCAACTTTACCCTCAGCCATCTTGCTGGCTCTCCTTAAGCTTTTCTGGCACTTCCCTGTGCACAAGCATGGCCTCCCCTAACACATTTCTAACATGTTAATTGCCTTTATTCTGCCATGTGTATGTGTGTGTGTTTGCATGACTTCATCAGTACCACATGCATGCAGGAGCCTGTCAAGACCAAAAGACAGGGTTGGCTTCCCTAGAACTGGAGTTGCCACTGGTTGGGAGATGCCATGTGGGTACTGGGAACAGAACCTGGGTCTTCTGCAAGAGCCACAAGTGCTCTCAACCACGAGTAGCCACCTCTCCAGCCCCTAAACAATCACAGTGAACTTCCCCCTCTACCATCACCTCACTTTTAGATCATGAGAGGGACTCCTGGTCCCATAGGTTTTCAAAGGTAAAGGTCACACCTGTGACTCCGGCCTCAGGTTTTCTGAGGCAGGGGATTGTTTTTTGAAAGGAGATTAATGATGTTTGGAACTAGGGAAACCACACACCTTTGTTTTTGAAGCCAGGCTCATCCACACAGGCAGTGGTGATTTGAACTAGGAACTTCCCTAGCTGAGCCTTGGTTTCCTCTCTGTGAAAGCAAGCATAAGGAAGCCCAGAGGAAAGGATACAGATGAAAGTGCTCTTCTGAGAAGCCTGGAGTAGAGGTAGGAGTGGAGGCTAAGACGTCAGCCTCAGGACCATTCCCAGACCCACACTGGTTCTGGAAGTGGGCCTTCCTCTCCCCTCTCTTCCCTCTTAGGCCTGTTTCCCATGGTGTAAGATGATAATATTGCACAAGGTCCCTCTGCGATTCCAGGTCCTCTGACTCCAAGATCTGTCCGTCACCATGGTAACCCACACCACAAAGTGCCCTTGCTCTGACTTCAGTCCTTTGCTGTTGACATTCAGCAATGATCTAAAGGACATGATGGGTGCCCAGCACGTAGACAGACACCGGCTGTCAACCCTAAACACCTGTGTTCAATCCTAGGGTTGTACGTGGTAGATGGAGAGAACTGAGTTTTGTAAGTTGCCTTTTGACTTCTATGTGTGCACCCTGACACAAGCTCAAGTGTCACACACACACACACACACACACACACACACACACCAAATAAATAAATGTAATACATTTTTAAGTACCTCAGTTGTAATTCCTTCTCTATAAACTAAGATTTGAGGTAAACAGGGCAGTGGTGGTGCATGCTTTTAATCCCAGCACTCGGGAGATAGATGTAGGCAGATTTCTGTGAATTTGGAGCCAGTCTGGTCTACAGAGTGAGTTCCAAAACAGCCAGGGCTACACAGAGAAATCATGCCTCAAAAAAAACAAAACAAACAAATGAAATATTTGAGGTTCCTCTGCTAACACTAACATGTCCTGCTCCTGTGCTAACTACATAACCACCCTGAAACAGCTCCCCACTTAGGTGTACCCATCCTGTCTCACAGGTGAGGAAGCTGCTGCCATCCCCCTGGTCAGTGCTAACCAGTCCCTCTCCCTCGACCCTGATGCAGCCTTCCGGACATTCCCAATGTTGCTGAGCCACACTGGTGGGACTTGTCCTTCTCTGTGTCACATGATGCAGGGGAATAGGTGGTGTGCTACACGGGCTGCATGGGGGGACAAGGAGCTGCATGATAGGACAGCACCCCAACTCTTGGGTAAGGATGGTAGACCACACAGCTGCCCACAACATGGAGATGGCTGCTGTCTGATCGGGAACTCGGCAGTCCCCTGTGCACCAGGAAGATCCTGAAAACACTTGCAGGTGCTGCTATGGGATCCTGGTTTTTTTGTTTTTCTTACAAATTTCTTTTTGTTATTTTTAATTATGTGTATGTGAGAGTATTTGTTCACTTGTGAGTGTAAATGCTTGTGGGGTCCAGAGGTGTGGGATCCCCTAGGGCTGGAGTTACAGGCAGTTGTGAGCCTCTCAACATGGGTGCTGGGAACGGAACTGTGGACTGTGGTCCCCTCTGCAAGGGCAAACACGTGCTCTTAACCGCTGAGCCATCTCTCCGGCTCCTGGAATTTTTTTTTTAAAGATTTATTTATTTATTATATGTGAGTACACTGTAGTTGTCTTCAGACACACCAGAAGAGGGCATCAGATCCCACCACAGATGGTTGTGAGCCACCATGTGGTTGCTGGGAATTGAACTCAGCACCTTTGAAAGAGCAGTCGGTGCTCTTAACCACTGAGCCATCTCACCAGCCCTGGAATTCTTTTTTAAGTCTACTTTCTGTTTTAAAGTTATACATGTGTGCATTCTAGCAAATTTGAAGAAAATAGAAAAGATAGTCTTAAAATAAAAGAAATCAGTCCACAGTTCCAGGGAAAACACAGAAGGGCATTCAGCTTACAGCAAATAAGCAACGTTTGCCCTGACCATGGGGTCACAGACAGGTATTGTGTCCCTCAAGCTTCCTGTGAAATGAATATGGTGGCAACAGCACCCAGCCTCCTGAGAATATCCAGATGTGGTATGTGCCGGTGGTGCTGGCTACTAAGGAGGTTCTCAGGGGCTCAGGGGAACCACTTAAGCTCAGAGGTTCAAGGTAAGCCTGGGCAACACAGGGAGCTTCCTGAGACTGAATAAACTGTACAGCCAGATGGCCCAGCAGTGAAGGAACTGCCATCAAGCCTGGTGACCAGAGTTTCATCCTTGGGACCCACGAGGCATGAGGTGGAAGGAGAAAACTAACTCCTCCAAGCAAGTTCTCCTCTGATCTCCACACAGTATGAGTGTGTGTGTAGGCATGAGATTATATATATATCATATATATTACACATATATCACATATATATCATATGTGTGTGTGCATATATATATATATATATATATATATATATATGATCAAAACTTTTATTTTTTTCATTTTCAAATAAGTTTTAAAGAGACAGTTTTCCAAGAACCTAATGCCAAGTCTAGGGTCACTGAAAGTGCTCAACAATGGCTAAGTGCCCCTGGCCTTCCTTAGTGGGCTACTCCTGAAAAGTACCATATTACACTTGGAGCACAACAGCTGGACAGCCTGCTTCAGGTCCAGACTCAGCAGCTGTGTAACCATGGGCTAGTTACTCTTTCAAGGTCTTTTTTTTTTTTTTTTTGGTTTTTCGAGACAGGGTTTCTCAGTATATCCCTGGCTGTACTGGAACTCACTTTGTAGACTAGGCTGGCCTCGAACTCAGAGATCCACCTGCCTCTGCCTCCCAAGTGCTGGGATCAAAGGCGTGCGCCACCAGGCCCGGCTCTCAAGGTCAAATTTTCTGGGTAAAACGGAGATAGAAATACTTCACAAGGTAAGTTATTGAGAGGACACATTATGTAAATCATGTGTACAGGGGTTGGAGAGATAGCTCAGTGGTTAAGAGCACTGGCTGCTTTCACAGAGGACCCAGGTTCAATTCCCCAGCACCCACAACTGTCTTTAACTCCAGTCGCAGAACATCTGATAGCCTCTGATGGCCTCCATGGGGCAGCAGGCACACATGCGCACACATGCAGGCAAAACACTCACACAGGTAAAAGCAATAAACTTTCTTAGGCGGTGGCTTGCAGATCTTCCAGACTACATCTACCTCCTGTTCCTGAGTTGTAATTCAAATAGCAAGCATAACTTTTGACTGGTGTGATGGCCCACATTTTCAATCCCAACACTTGAGAGACAGAAAGAAGCTGGTGGATCTCTGAGTACAAAGCCAGATTGATCTACATTGTAAATTCTAGGCTAGCCAAGGCTACACAGACCATTATCTCAAAAAAAAAAAAAAAAAAGCCTTCAAGGTCACCTTGGAATACTACGCCTTTAAAAAACAAAAACAAAACCTGGATTATTGTGATTATTGTGTCGTCCCAGCTGAGAGAATGTTTCTTCTTCCTTGAAGTCCTGATTTTTTTTTTTCTGCTTTCTTTCTGTCTTCCTGGTTCCTACACTCATCCAGGGTACAGAGATGGGCTTTTAACTAATGCTTTTATTTTTATGTTTGAGGTTTGGTTTTGTTTTCTTTTACATTTATCTATTGGGTGGACAGACACCACAGAAGACAATTTGCAGAAATAAGATTTTTCTCCTTCCACCATATGGGTTTGGGGAACTGGGCCTCCGTTTGTCAGTCTCTGTGGCAATGTTTTGTATGTTTCTTTTCTGCAGTCCCAGAGATGGAACCCACTCATTTGAACAACCAGCCACTGTACCTCAGAGCCTTCAATCAGAGGGTCCTGATTGAGTTCGGGAACCTTCCCAGGCTAGCTTTCATGTACTAGATCCTTAGCTAACTCTGTCTCCCTGGCAAAGTCTGTGTCTTGTCCCTGGCACCTAAAATCCCCTGGGCACAAGGAGCCTTTTTGGTTTGGTTTTGCTTTTGGAACAATGTTTCATGTATCCTAGGCTGCCCTTGAACTCTTGTCTCCCAACTGAGCTACACCACACAAATAGCCTTGATGGCTAAGTCTCTGCGCTTCAACCTCTAAGCTACTTTCCTTTTTCAGCCGCGGTCTGTGAACGGTTCCCGGCAGCACAGACCCCAGCCCCAGTTCCTAGTAGGAAACAAAGACCGAGAGGTTTCCCCGCAGCCCTACCTAGTTCAGCCCCTGCGACTCCCCAGGGGGCCAGGAATATCAGCCACCCGAACAATGTCATCCTCCGGATCACCCCGCGGCGGACGGCCGAAGCTCCTCCAAGTCCGTCTGCGCCGCAGGCTCCCACCTTGTGGCCAGCCACGTGTCTGGGCAGAACTTCTTGTTTGGCTGCTTCCAGTGTTCCAAGTTATCCTTGGCGGATGGCCGCTCTTGCTTTTCCTCCCTTGCCCAGCAGGGCGTGCGCTTGATTGGAGGAGAGACGCACCAGTGAGCGCTGAATAGCTTGCAGGTCTCTGTGGAAACCGCATCTGTGTTGCAAGATGCTGTGCTGGAGTCTCCCGACTTTTCGAAAGAAATTCGGAAGTACTTAGGAGCAAAACGATAGGATCTTCGAGGTATGCTTTCAAGTTTTCTAGTCGAATTGAAGGCATTTCGGTTCAGTCAGCCTCCAGAAAATGCAGCAAGCACCATCGACTCATTGTCTTCTCCTTGCAGAACTGCAATACGGGTGAATGAATTAGCTGTCTGTGGCAACCAAAGAGACTTAAAAGCTAGCCTTAAAACCAGATGTGCAAGCCCTCACTCAACGATAGCCCTAGCACTCTTGAGGGGGAGGCAGGAGGATTAGGAGTTTAAGGCCATCCTAGGCTACTTTGATGACTTTGGGGCCAGTCTGGGCTACCTGAAACTATATTACAAACAAATAAACAAACAACAAACGGAGTTCTTCGCTGATCATGCCAGGAGCTGAGGACAACTAGAAACTGGGCAAAAAGCTGGGCGTGGTGGCACACGCCTTTAATCCCAGCACTCGGGAGGCAGAAGCAGGCAGATTTCTGAGTTCGAGGCCAGCCTGGTCTACAGAGTGAGTTCCAGGACAGCCAGGGGAACACAGAGAAACCCTGTCTCAAAAAAAAAAAAAAAAAAAAAAAGAAAGAAAAGAAAAAGAAACTGGGCAAAAGGGAGATAAGATGGTGTTGTCCCCCTGAACCTGCCTTGAGAGCCTGAGGGCTGAATCACTCCTTAGCAAGTTACCTAACCTGAGAAGACAGAGAGCTATGACTCAAGTCTGAGGAAGGCGATGAGAGGTTTCTGGGAGGAGATGACCTAAACTTACTCCCTTTGTTTTGATTTTTTTTTTTCCCTTGCAGTTAGGGATGATTTGGGTTTTGTCTTTTTGTGGTTTATTTGTTTATTTTTTGTTCTTTTTGGTTTTTTGCTCCTGTTGTTGTTTGCACGGGGATGAAACCCAGGTCCTCACTCAAGCAAGGCAAACTGTCTAGCTCACAGCCACACTCCCACGCCTAACCAGCTTGAACTTGAACGCAGGAGAAAACAGGTTGTGTGGGGGTGGGAGGGGAGCGTTAGTGAGGCAGGAGGAAGAGTGGAGGGGGCGTCTAAGGCTCTGAAGCAGACAGGCAGGAGCCAGGCTGTGCTTAGATGTTTGAGCTGGGAGCTTTGCGGAGCCAGGAAGAGGATCAGAGGCAAAATTGGGGCTGGAGAGAGATGGCTCAGCAGTTAAGAGCACTGGCTGCTCTTGCAGAGGACTCAGGATTGGTTTCCATCAACATAGAGGGTAAAGGCGGTCTTTAACTCCAGTTCCAGAGCATCCAGTGCCACTACACACACAGTGCATATGTATATGGAAAATACTCATATACATAAAACATAATTTTTTCTTTTCTTTTTCTTTTCATCTTCTTCTTTTTTCCTGTTTTAAAGACGGTTTCTCTGTAGCAGCGGTGGCTGTTCTGGAACTCGATCCATAGACTAGGCTAGCCTGGAACTCTCAGAGATCTGCCTGCCTTTGCCTCCTGAGTGCTAGGATTGCCTCCTATGCACCATCATGCCCAGCCTAAATAAATCTTAAAAAAGAAAAGAAAAAAGACAGTCCAATTTGCATCTCAGAAGGATGAATAGGGGAAGACAAGAGCAAGGTGTCTGAGGTACAGAAGTTGTCTTGGCCCATTTTCTGTTACTATAACAGAAGACCTGGGACTGGATAGTTGTAAGGAACAGAAACTTATTGGTTCCCATTCCTGGAATCTGGAAGTCTATGTTCAGGGTGCTCATGTGTTTTAGGATGTCTGCAGGTATTACTGTGGCAGAAAACCAAACCTTAAAGGTACCAAACCTCAGTACAGTCAGATTTGGTCAATGAGACTGCATGGAAACTACTAGAGAGTCTGATCCTATGGTTTGATTTTCTTTTCTTTTCTTTTCTTTTTTTTTTTTTTTTGAAAGATTTATTTTATTTATTTTATTTATTATATGTAAGTACACTGTAGCTGTCTCCAGAAGAGGGCGCCAGATCTCGTTACAGATGGTTTTGAGCCACCATGTGGATGCTGGGATTTGAACTCATCACCTTCAGAAGAGCAGTCGGGTGCTCTTACCCGCTGAGCCATCTCACCAGCCCCTTCTTTTTTTTTTTTTAAAGATTTATTTTATTTATTACATGCAAGCACACTGTAGCCGTCCCCAGACACTCCAGAAGAGGGCGCCACATCTCGCCACGGATGGCTGTGAGCCACTACGTGGACGCTGGGACCCGAACCCATCACCTTCAGAAGAGCAGCTGGGCCCTCCCACCCTTGGAGCCATCTCACCAGCCCTGGTTTGATTTTCTTACACTTAAACATCATAAAACTTTGGGAGGAAAAAAAAAAACCCTCTCCACACAACAATTCTCACAACAAAGTTTCAGGGTAGCTGCATCAAAACTCCCTTGTAAAATATCCCCACTAAGCCACTAAGCCGAGCGTGGTGGCACACGCCTTTAATCCCAGCATTTGGGAGGCAGAGGCAGGTGGATGTCTGAGTTCGAGGCCAGCTTGGTCTACAGAGTAAGTTCCAGGACAGCCAGTGCTACACAGAGAAAAAAAAAAACTAAAAAAATAAATACCCCCACTAGAGCAAATTACCTGAGACCTTTATCATAAGAGTGAGTTCTGCCTGCCAGGAGGTGGCGGTGCACGCCTTTAATCCCAGCACTCTGGAGGCAGAGGCAGACAGATTTCTGAGTTCAAGGCCAGCCTGGTCTACAAAGTGAGTTCCAGGACAGCCAGGGCTATACAGAGAAAACCTGTTTCGAAAAACCAAACAAAAACAAAAACAAAAACACGGAAAGGAAAGGGGGAGGGGGAAGGGAGGAGGGAAAACAACCTTTGCCCCTTGGAATAGTTTAGACTCTGTCCTGTGAGTAGAGTACCAACGGTTAAGTTCTGTCCCCATTCAGAGCTCTGAGTCACCCAGAGGAAGCCGGTGTCAAAATGACTACCAAATCTGAATTTTCTGCCAGCGAAGAGAAAGAATGGAATTCAGAGAATGAGTGCTGTTGACTTAGTCTCAGTGACACAGTGTGGCTCTCCTTTGAGTCAAAGTGCTGGCAGGTGTCCGAAGCATGCTGGGACAGGGGACTAGGAACTGAAGCATGCTGTGACATGGGACTAGGGACCAAGGAGTCAAGGGCTGCTACCTCCAGGGCTGACAGGGAGTCAGCAATCACTAGGGCTGGAACTGTAATGAATGGGGATGGCTCCTCCTCAACCCATCTTGGGGGGGAGGTGCTAGAGAGCCACACATCTTCTGGCCAGGTGCAGTGTCTTCTGGTCTTTATTAGTTCACGCACAAAGCCAGATCACCCTCACCGCTAACCCATAAGACATCATGGGCACATAGAATAGGTCTTATTTTTTGCTTTTTAGTGTTCTCCAGGGCAAGAGGTGTAAGGCAGATGGTGCTGCAGTAACAGGCGTTGTGAGCTGCCCAACACAGGTCCTGGACACTAAACTTAGGTCCTCTGCAAAAGTTGTCAATTCTGTTAACCGCTGAGTCATCTCTCCAGCCTACCTTCCCTAAGGTTTTTTTTTTAAAACATTTATTTGTTTTTTTTTTTTTGTTTTGTTTTTTTTTTGGTTTTTCTCTGTATAGCCCTGGCTGTCCAGGAACTCACTTTGTAGACCAGGCTGGTCTGGAACTCAGAAATCCGCCTGCCTCTGCCTCCTGAGTGCTGGGATTAAAGGCGTGTGCCACCACGCCCGGCTTATTATTATTATTATTATTATTATTATTATTATTATTGGTTTTTCAAGACAGGGTTTCTCTCTATAGGCCTGGCTGTCCTGGAGCTCACTTTGTAGACCAGGCTGGCCTTAAACTCAGAAATCCACCTGCCTCTACCTCCCGAGCGCTGGGATTAAAGGCATGTGCCACCACGCCCAGCCCAGATTTATTATTATCCATAAGTACATTATAGCTGTCTTCAGATGCACCAGAAGAGAGCGTCAGATCTCATTACTCTTAACCACTGAGCCATCTCTCCAGCCCCCAGTTTGTTTGTTTTTTAATTTTTTTTCCCTTGTTCAGGTCAACCCCGCTCGCTTCCTGTGGCTCTGCTCGCTCCGGGCAGCCCCACTCGCTCCCGGCCGCCCCCGTACGGCCGCTTGTTCTAGCCAGCCCCGCTCGCTCCAGTCGGCCCTGCTTGCTCCAATTGGCAACGCTTGCTCTGGTTGGCCCCGGTCGTTCTGGTCTTCCCCGTTCAGCCCCACTCGCTCCGGCCATCCCCGTTCGGCTCCACTTGGTCTCTCCACTCCAAGGATTCATTTCTTATTATTCTTTTTTTTTTTTAGATTTATTTTATTTATTATATGTAAGTACACTATAGCTGTCTTCAGGCACTCCAGAAGAGGGCGCCAGATCTCATTAAGGATGGTTGTGAGCCACCATGTGGTTGCTGGGATTTGAACTTATCACCTTCAGAAGAGCAGTCAGGTGCTCTTACCCACTGAGCCATCTCACCAGCCCCCCTTATTATTCTTCATAAGTACGCTGAGCTGACTTCAGACGCACCAGAGGAGGGCGTCAGATCTTGTTACGGGTGGTTGTAAGCCACCATGTGGTTGCTGGGATTTGAACTCATCACCTTCGGAAGAGCAGTCGGGTACTCTAACCCGCTGAGCCATCTCACCAGCCCTTGTTTTTTAATTTATTTATTATTATACATAAGTTCTTCAGACATACCAGAAGAGGGTGTCAGATCTCATTAT
The DNA here is from genome assembly GCA_902729485.2 of Mus minutoides. Lineage (NCBI taxonomy): Eukaryota > Metazoa > Chordata > Mammalia > Rodentia > Muridae > Mus > Mus minutoides. The sequence continues at coordinate 1,692,318 of LR753330.1, read as the reverse complement.
GGGTGTTTGTGAGCCACCATGTGGTTTCTGGGATTTGAACTCAGGACTTCATAAGAGCAGTCAGTGCTCTTACCCACTGAGCCATCTCATCAGCCCTTCCCTAAACTTTTTGGTTTTTTTTTTTTAAAGATTTATTTTATTTTATTTATGTAAGTACACTGTAGCTGTCTTCAGACACTCCAGAAGAGGGCACCAGATCTCATTACGGATGGTTGTGAGCCACCATGTGGATGCTGGGATTTGAACTTATCACCTTCGGAAGAGCAGTTGGGTGCTCTTACTCGCTGAGCCATCTCACCAGCCCTTCCCTAAACTTTTATATGAATAAAAAAGGATGTTCTCATCCCAAGCAGACACAGGTGGACCTCAGACTGAATCTAGGGGAGTAGGGTTTCTGTCCTGACTCAGTCCTCAGTGGTTATGGTGTTTCCTGAGCTGGAACCAGGTGGCTCCTTTTATGATTGACTGGAAAAGGAAGTAGATTAAAAAATCCACGTGCTTTGGACTTTGCTTTCTCAAGAACAAAACAGCCCTGATCTACAAAGTGAGTTCCAGGACAGCCAGGGCTATACAGAGAAACCCTGTCTCAAAAAAAAAAAAAAAAAACCCAAAAACCAAAAAAAAGAACAAAACAGCCTCTGTTAGAAACTGGCCTGATCCGACAGAGTGGATCGGGACTCCAATCCATGCGGCTCTCTTTGAGACAGAGAGTTAGGAAGAGTCTGTGCTGGGACTGGACAGCTCTTCTTCATGTTCCCTGTCACATGAGCTATACTGAACTACATGAAGTGACATGAGACATCCCAATACCCCTAAGAAGTTAAAAAACACAAAACAAAACAAAAAAACAGACTTTCCTTTTGTTCTGGGAATTTTTTTTATTTTTGTTTTTGTTTTTGTTTTTTGTTTTTCGAGACAGGGTTTCTCTGTATAGCCCTGGCTGTCCTGGAACTCACTTTGTAGACCAGGCTGTCCTCGAACTCAGAAATCTGCCTGCCTCTGCCTCCCAAGTGCTGGAATTAAAGGAGTGCTATGTTCTGGGGATTAACCTGAGACTTTCTTAGGGGATTCTGTCTGAAGAGTGTTTTCTCTATAAACAACCTCTGCTGCCCCCTCATCTCTCTCATAGTGTCTGTCTGTCTGTCTCTCTCTCTCTTCCTCTCCTCCCCTCTCCCCTCTCCCCTCTCCTCTCCTCTCCAAGCTAAGATGCTTAGATAGCCACATCTTATATCATTTCTGTCTAGTGCTCTCTGTCCCACCTCAAAGCATCACGACCATGAGCCCTTTTGTTGATAAAGATCATTCCTAAGGGAACTTACATATGGGTTTCCCTTTGAGGACCAAACTATTGCTGCTATTTTACTTGTTTTTTAACACTGGCTCTTAAAAGGACTCCCAAGTATGTGTGTGACTCCTAGTAACTGTAATTTCCGCAATCCCCATCAAGCTAAGGGGGGGGGGGCTTGTTGGGGTTGAAGCTGATAAAAGAGTCAGATATGGTAGCCCATGCCTATAATCCCAGCATCTGGAGTCTGTGGCATGGATTTAGAGATAGCCTGGACAGCAGCCCGGATGTGAGTTCTCTCCGGGGACATTTCCCATCTCCCCCCACCCCCCTTGCCCAAGCCCAGAACCTGAACTCTGCATAGAAAGTAAACACCTGCTGACAACGTCCTCATAGATGTGGAGAGAAAGCAGCCCTCACGTCCAAGTGACCTTTGGTCACATGTAGCCTCTGATCTGGGGATCAAGTCCACAGAGGACTTAATCCAGGAAGAAATGATGAATGATGACGACACTAGGGTTGAATCTACAAGAGCTGATATCTAACCTGAAAGGTGAAAACCACAGGCAAGTTGCCCTTCTGCACTCATCCGTGAAACACTCTGTTCACTGGCTCATTTGATAAGTATTCAGTAAGCAGCCTCTTCGTGCCAGACACTGCTGGGTGCAGGAGAAACACCACACAGCTGACAGTTTAAGGAGAGATGTAGGCTTTGCACTGATTCATACAGCTACATATAAACTTATAGTGGTCGTGTTCCTAGTTGGGATGCTGCTCTAAAGATCTTGAACTCGGGGATGGTGAGGTGGCTCAGCGGATAAGAGCACCCGACTGCTCTTCCGAAGGAGACACTAAAAGTCTTATTTCACAGAAGTGAAATGATCATAAAATAATTGTAAGGGAGCCTACAGAGATGGGCCCACAGCTAAGAGCACCAGGTCTTCCAGAGGACCTGGATTCAATTTCTAGCACCCACCTGATGGCTTATATATATAAAACTGTCTGTAACCCCACTCCCTGAGGATCTGATGCCCTCTTCTGGCCTCCATGGGCACCAGTCACATGTGCAGGCAAAACACTCCTACACATAAAATAAATTTGGGGGTTGTTTGTTTGAGACAAGGTCTCTCAACATAGCCCTAGCTTGTCCTGAAACTCACTATATAGACCAAGCTGGCCTCAAACTCAAGAGATCCAACTGCCTCTGCCTCCCAGGTGCTGGGATTAAAGGAGTGAGCCGCCATCACCTGGCCTTTACTTCGTCTTTGAGCTCCTGAAGGGTAGAAAACTGATTTGGATCACCTGGGATCCCCAGGTGGCCCAATATGTGGCACATAAATATTTGCTTAATCAAAAGTTGAGAAAATTCTGCCTCCTTGTGCTCTATCAACAGTGTAGACCGTCTCCACCTGGCTCTGTCTTCTTTGGCTACTGGCCAGAACCCTGGGACCACGTGCTCTGATCCTCTGGACATTCTCATTCTTTCTCTGAGGGCCTTGTCCCCATCCACCTGCTCACCAACCTTTACTACTGAACCTTTCTTATAAGCCTGATTCAAGGGGCTGGAGAGGTGGCTCAGCGGTTAAGAGCACTGACTGCTCTTCCAGAGGTCCTGAGTTCAAATCCCAGCAACCACATGGTGGCTCACAACCATATGTAACAAGATCTGACTCCCTCTTCTGGAGTATATGAAGACAGGTACAGTGTACTTACAAATAATAAATAAATAAATAAATCCAAAAACAACAAAAAAAAGCCAGCCTGGGCAGTACAGGGAGCCTGTAACAAAAGAAGGAAAAAGGAAAAGGAACCTCAGAAATTCTGAGCTTGTCCCAAGAAACAAGCCCATACTAGACAAGTGATCTTCCACTAAACTACAACCACAATACACATATACATATATATATATATATATATATATATATATATATATATATACCACATATATACATGTACACATATACACACATATACACACGCAAATGCATGCATATACATACATATATATATACACAACACACCCCAGTACACTTATTTACACACATGTACATGCATACACAAAATACATATAAACACACAAAAATGCATATGCATACACACATATACATATCACATACATCTAGATATATACATATACTACACCTGTACACACATACACATATACAAATACCACTATTACTACACACAAATAAACTCATATACACATATATATGCATGCACACCTACATACATACACACCCCTACACACATATGCACACATACCTACACCTATACACACATACACACACACACACACACACCTATATGCACCTACACACATTTAATGGTTTGAAGTGACCTTTGTCAAATGTGTGAGACGTGGTGCACACGTGGAAGACAAAGGACAACTCTCAGGAAGCTTGTACTTGAGGCCTCTTCTGTTTCTGCAGTTACACTCTAGAGTAGTCAGCACAGGAGTGTCCTCCTTGTCACCAAAGTGCTGGGATTGCAGATGTGCCATTGCGTTTGGCCTTTTGTGCATTCAGGGTTTAGAGCTCAGGTCGGCAGGCTTGCTCCTCATGTGCTCTACCCAATGACCATTAAACAACTGACCACACAGAACTGGAGGGATGGCTCCAGGGTTAAGAGGGCATGCTGCTCTTGCCGACCACCTAAGTTAGCATTTCAGAATGGACACCGTCATGGCCAGGGGACAACTGCCTATAACACACCTAGGGAACCCCAAGACCTCCTCTGGCTTTAGAGGCACCTAAACTCATGTGCACGAACCCACATTATTTTTAGAAAACTAAACACATGCTCTAATACTCTATCAGCTTTTAGACCAAGGTGGGTAACTCATATAATGATTCATTGAAGTCACAGGAGAGGACAAACCCTGATTGGACTGGGAGGGAGACAAAGCTGGGGGCAAGACAGCAGGACATCTTTGGATCTTTTTAACTGTGGCCATGAGGTTTCTTTTATTTGTTTGTTTTCCTTTTTTTTTTTCCCCCAAGACAGGATTTCCCTGTGCAGCCTTGGCTGTCCTAGAACTCACACTGTAGACCAAGCTGGCCTCAAACTCACAGAGATCCACCAACCACTCTTAACCACTGAGCCATCTCTCCAGTACCCCTCCACAAGGTGTCTTACAGGCTCAATGATCATGGAGACAATCTGTGACCCTACAGGAAAAATTAGTTTTCTTTTATTTCATTTTTTGAGGCAGGGTTTCATCATGTAGCCTTGGCTAGCCTGGAATTTACAATGCAGACTAGACTGGCCTCCACCTCCCAAGTGTTGGGGTTAAAGGCATGTGACACCACCACCCCCAGGTAGGATTTCTTTCTTTGAAAACATGAGCATGCATATCTATGCCCTGGATACAAGCCTGTGTGTGCATATGAACATGTGTGCTCGAGTATGTGCTTGTGTGTGTATGTAGAGAACAACTTGGAGGAGTTGTGATGGAGCAGCCTGCCTCCAGCTTAAGATCTGAAGCCATCTTATTATACCATCAAAGTAAGTCCATTCCTGATTTGATTTAATTAAATACATATACTACACCTATACACACATACACATATACAATTAATTAATTTGACTAGGTCTTGACCAACTTTCTGAATTTCGATAGGTTCCACACCCTATACCCTGATTTCAGCCTGATAGATGTTCTGCCAAATAATAATGAAATGTTTGGCCAAGTTCCTACATAACCCTTGAAAATGTCCATATTCTTGCAGTTTGGGGGGCTAATATAAACCTCACATTTTGTGTTCAATGATGTTTTCTCAAACCCCAGCTTAGGGAGACAGACATCTCTGACAAAATAAAGCTTGCTTAATTTGACCAAAAATTAGTTAATCACTCATCTTTACTCTTCTTGAGTGGGACGAACAGTTGAGCCTCTCCTTCCACCACCATGTGTAAGATCCAACCAGAAATACCCCTATTTCAAACACGGGCTGTTCGTGCACCCCACGAATCACGAGACCTATCTTGATGCAAAAAAGCATGAGGATTTTTAATCGGAGCTCCGGGACGACCCATATCCCACGCAGGGGACAGGGGGATCGACCTCGTGGCTGGAAAATCAGGAGCTTTTATAACAATGGGGTAGGGG
>LR753330.1:1374169-1403511 GCA_902729485.2 Mus minutoides | reverse complement strand
TTGTTTTTTTTTTTTTTTTTTTTTTTTTTTTTTTTTTTTTTTTTGGTTTTTCGAGACAGGGTTTCTCTGTATAGCCCTGGCTGTCCTGGAACTCACTTTGTAGACCATGCTGGCCTCGAACTCAGAAATCCGCCTGCCTCTGCCTCCAGAGTGCTGGGATTAAAGGTGTGAGCCACCACGCCCGGCCTCCGACTTTAATTTCTTATAGAGAATAAATAATCCCACAAGGTCCTGTAAGGCTATTACTGAGTCTCTGAGGTATGCAAATGGAGCGTCACAAGTAAGCACCAACGTCGAAAGTAAGACTTCCACTACAGGGCCTGAGATTCAGATCCATCAGAAAACTGGCAGTTTGGCGGGAATAGTGGGCTAGGGAGCGACGGAAGTGACGTAGGTCGCACACTTGACGGGGTTAGGGCGGGGTGAGGAATGCTTTAGGATGGTCCCGGAAGCATTGTTTTGATTGGTTGTTTTCTTGAATACTGGCCTAGCGGAAGTTTGCCCTCAGTAAAAATGGCCGCACAGGCTTCCATTCCTTATTGGGGCCGTGTGTTTTTCCTAAGCCTGGCCTTGATACCGAAAAAAAAGGGGGGGATTCGTGAGTTCTAATTGGCTGAAGGTAGATGTGTCCTGGACGCTGATTGGCTGGCCCTTCGCGGGAAGGAGTTTGTGGCGCCAGTGCAAAGTAGCCACAACGCCGCCACGCCGTAGCAGCACACAGTTCCCAAGTGTTCTTGTTTTTCGTGTCCGACGTTCTTTGGCCGCTCTCTCAGAACTGCGACCAGGATGTGGAATAGTAATGGCGGGCGTGGGGAGAGTCACGAGAGGGTGTCGGGAGTGGGCGAGTCTCGCGTAGGAAGGCCGGGACGGAGTGATAGGCCCGAAGCGGGATGGGCGGCGTTCGCGGGGTGGCAGCGGGATTGTCGCAGCTGGGGCGGTGGGGACAGCGTTCGCCAGGTATAGAGCTGGGGAGCGCAGCGCAGACTCTGACGACTGTCGTTCCCCTTCAGGCGGATTCGAAAGCTTCAGCAGCTCCACCTATGGTGGAGCAGGCGGCTACACTCAGTCCCCCGGTGGCTTCGGGTCGCCCACACCGTCGCAGGCGGAGAAGAAATCAGTACGTAGACTGACCGCTCCGTTCTCATTTGTGTCCTGGCCGGGAGGGAACGTGTTTTCGTGCGGGAGGGTGGCACACCCCAAGGTGTCAGAAGCTGTCCGTTACCTACTTTCTTTGTCTTTAGTACGGTCAAGTGGGGAACAGGTGTTTTGGTGTTTTTTGTTTGTTTTTTTTGTTTGTGGCAAGCGTGCAGTGGTTGGCCCGGCCTTCATTTTCCTGGTCCTACCACTCGAAAGTATGCTTTAGCAGAGGTTAATGTCCCTGTCCCCAGGCCACAGCTGGGACTACTAAAATCCCTGAAGAACAAGAGTCCACTGTGTTCAGAACAGGTTTGGGGTTATTTCCTGTTGGTATCTGACAGGAAGGACACTATAAGCCTTAATCTGCTGGGCTTTTTCTGCCTCGTACATAGTCATTGTATGACCAAGTGTTTGGGGGGGGGGTTGTTTGTAGCTCTGGCTGGCCTGGAACTCAGAGATCCACTTGCCTGTACACTGTAGCTGTCGTCAGACACACCAGAAGAGGGCATCAGAGCCCATGTTTGTATGTCTGTGTGGTTCTGATGTCGAAAATTGCCGATAAACATTTCTGAGATCCCAAATGGGGCGTTTCCTGACATAATGTATCAGATGAGGTCTTTTGTTTACATTACTTCTTCTGCTAAGGCAGAAATAATGTTGAGTTGAAGGCTTATCTTTTGTGATGTTTCCTTTGTTTTGGAGGCAAGTTTTTACTCTTCACATGTGTGTGGCCTGGAACTTGCCATGTGTAGATCATGAATTTGTGGTCACCTTGTCTCCTGAGTGCTGGGATTATTACATCTAGGACTACACAGAAAAACCCTGTATTTTTTTTTTTTTTTAAAGATTAATTTATTTATTATATTTAAGTACACTGTAACTGTCTTCAGACACACCAGAAGAGGACATCAGATCCCATTACAGATAGTTGTGAGCCACCATATGGTTGCTGGGAATTGAACTCAGGACCTCTGGAAGAGCAGTTAGTGCTCTTAACCACTGAGCCATCTCTCCAGCCCCTCTGAATAAAATTTTATTTGGAGCCATCTCTCCATCCTAAAAAATCCTGTCTTAAAAAACAAACAAATTACATCGCTCATGGACTGCTTAGGAGGTGATTGTCCTCCCTGGATGCTCTTCTGCTCACTCCACTATCCCTTTATGGTGCCCAAAGATGACCAGCTTGGCTAAACTGTCTCTTCATTTCTCAAGCCTTTTCACAACACCCTGTTGTCTCCATGGTGTCCTGAATACTTTGCTCTTGCTATGTCTGGAATATGCTCTTTCTACCCCCACTTCCCCACATCTCTGAGACTGTTTTTTTGTTTGTTTGTTTGTTTTTTGTGTTTTTTTTTTTTTTTTTTTTTTTTTTTTTTTTTTTTTTTTTTTTTTTTTTTTTTTTTTTTTTTTTTTTTTTTTTTTTTTTTTTTTTTTTTTTTTTTTTTTTTTTTTGGTTTTTCGATGCAGGGTTTCTCTTTATAGCCCTGGCTGTCCTGGAACTCACTTTGTAGACCAGGCTGGCCTCCAACTTAGAAATCCGCCTGCCTTGAGCCGGGCATGTTGGCGCACGCCTTTAGTCCCAGCACTCGGGAGGCAGAGGCAGGCGGATTTCTGAGTTCGAGGCCAGCCTGGTCTACAAAGTGAGTTCCAGGACAACCAGGGCTATACAGAGAAACCCTGCATCGAAANAAAGAAAGAAAGAAAGAAAGAAAGAAAGAAAGAAAGAAAGAAAGAAAGAAAGAAAGAAAGAAAGAAAGAAATCCGCCTGCCTCTGCCTCCCGAGTGCTGGGATTGAAGGCATGTACTACCATGCCTGGCTCTTTTGTTTGTTTTTTTGGTGGTTTTTTTTTTTTTTTTTTTTTCTCCAGACAGGGTTTCTCTATATAGCCCTGTAGCCCTGGCTGACCTGGAACCTACTTTGTAAACCAGGCTGGCCTCGAACTCAGAAATCCTCTTGCCTCTGCCTCCCAAGTGCTGGGATTAAAGGTTTGTGCCACCACCACCCAGAGACGGTTTTGTGTGTTTGTGTGTGTGTGTGTGTATGTGTGTGTATCCTTGGCTGTCCTGGAACTCACTCTGTAGACCAGGCTGGCCTTGAACTCAGAAGTCCACCTGCCTCTGCCTCCTGGGTGCTGAGAATAGAGCCATGGGCCACTACTGCCTAGCCCTGGGATGCGTTCTAAAAACAAGCTATCCTATGTTGTCCTGACTCTGGTCCAACCTTTTCTTTGTGAACCCACAATCCGATAAAAACAATATATTCAGCCGGGCGTGGTGGCGCACGCCTTTAATCCCAGCACTTGGGAGGCGGAGGCAGGCGGATTTCTAAGTTCGAGGCCAGCCTGGTCTACAGAGTGAGTTCCAGACAGCCAGGACTACTCAGAGAAACCCTGTCTCGAAAAACCAAAAAAAAAAAAAAAAAAAAAAAACAACAACAATATATTCACTTAGAGGTCTAGCATCAGATCCATGTGGACTTGAATTCAGAAGTGTGGCATTTGCTGTGTATAATAGCACACACTCTGAATCCTAGCACTTAGGAGGGAGAGGAAGATGAATCAAATGTTAACTTTCTGGCCTTGTTTTCTATTTCTTTAGAAGTAAGGAGAACTTGGTTTTGAAATTCCAGGAGTAGTATATTCAAAGTGCTTGACACATGGAAACATTAAATGACTGTTACGCTCCTAGGTTGACTTTGTGCTTACTTTTTCTTTTCAGAGAGTTCGAGCCCAGAACATTGTGCCCTGTACAATATCTCAGCTGCTTTCTGCTACTCTGACTGATGAAGTGTTCAGAATTGGAGATATTGAGATTTCACAGGTCTGTAAGATTTTGTGGAAGAACCATTTAGGGATAGGAAATGAGGGGTTGGAACGATGTCTGTGCAAGTGTGAGGACCAGTATCAGATCCATGTACAAGGCCAGGCTCACTTCCCCTGGGGCCTGTAACCACAAAGGTCAGAGACGGGAGGGTCCTGGGGGCTTGCTGGCTCAGGGTTCAGTGTGAAACTCTGTCTCAAGGGAAAAAAGCAATAGTGCTAGACCTGGACAGCCAATGTCCTCCAGCAAGGGCACTGCACATCTGTCACATCTGTCTCTCATTTGTGCATTCTCTTCACGCAAAGAAAACGGAGTAAGACTTGCTTAATTGGAAGGTATGTAGCTAGTAACTTGCTCTGTGGCTGAAAGTGCTTGGGCCTGATGACCTAAGTTCAGTCTCCACATTCTACATTAGAAAAAGAACTATCTCCCTAAAATATCCTCTGACCTCTGGACCATGGCATACATACACACAATGGTAAAATAACAATATTTTTGTGGAAAGTTTTTTTTTTGGGGGGGGTGGGGGGGTTCGAGACAGGGTTTCTCTATGTGCCCTAGCTGTCCTGGAACTCACTTTGTAGACCAGGCTGGCCTCGAACTCAGAAATCCGCCTGCTTCTGTCTCCCAAGTGCTGGGATTAAAGGTGTGCGCCACTACGCCCAGCTTGGAAAATATTTTTTAAAGCTGGGCAGTGGGGGCTGACACCTTTAACCCCACCAATGGGGAGGCAGAGGCAAGTGGACCTCTGAGTTCAAGGCCAGCCTGATCTACATAGTTCCAGGACAGGCCTGCACAGTGAAACCGTATCCAAACAAACCAACAAACAAAAAGTATCTTTAAAAAAGAATATGAGGGCTGGTGAGATGGCTCAGTGGGTAAGAGCACCGACTGCTCTTCCGAAGGTCCTGAGTTCAAATTCCAGCAACCACATGGTGGCTCACAACCATCTGTAATGAGATTGGATGTCCTCTTCTGGTGTGTCTGAAGACAGCTACAATGTACTTACATATAATAAATAAATAAATCTTAAAAAAATAATAATTAAAAAAAAAAGAATATGAAGGTATTCTCCCCTTGAACCCTTTGTTACTTGCAGGAGTTGTTTCTCAGTTTTCCTTAATAAATATGTTCTGTTCAGATAAATAAAAAGTAAGTTTTAGACTGAACATGGCAGCACACACCTATAATGTTGGCACTTAGGAGGCAGGCAGGAGGATTACCACAAGTATGAGGTCAGTCAGGCCCATGAAACAAGTGAGATTATCTCAAAAAAGAAAAGTTTATAAGTTGTTTGTGTATATATGTCCATTTTGCTTTGATTTCCAGGAAAATCAGGCTGTGTTTATTTTCTTCCTCTATCCTAGGTCACTATTGTGGGAATAATCAGACATGCGGAGAAGTCTCCAACCAACATTGTTTACAAGATAGACGACATGACGGCTGCGCCCATGGATGTCCGTCAGTGGGTTGACATAGACGTGAGTGTCTTCTCGTGGGTCGAGGTGGAGCAACTTGGGGGCTTTGGATGTTTAGCTCGTACAGTTTTAGCCTGTTAAAGGTTTCTCTTGGTATAAACATTCATAAGCAAGATAACAAAGGTAAAAACCCATAAAGCGAGAGCTTAATTGATTTGACCACATAAAAATTTAAAACCACGGAAAATACTGTGTAGGAGAGTAGAAAGTAAATTCTCTTAAGAACAGTTGTTCTCTTGGTCACTGCTATCCCCAGCACCTAGAATGGTGCCCATCACACAGTGGGCCTTCCCGTTTAAATGTATGGGAACCATACTAGGGCATATTCAGTCCCTTTAATCAAAAGCTCTGGAAAGTGAAAACAAGTGGCTTCACCTTAAGAGAAATGTACAAGGCCCAGCAGTGGTGGCGCACACCTGTAATCCCAGCACTCGGGAGGCAGAGGCAGGCGGATTTCTGAGTTCGAGGCCAGCCTGGTCTACAAAGTGAGTTCCAGAACAGCCAGGGCTATACAGAGAAACCCAGTCTCAAAAAAACCAATGGGGCTGGTGAGATGGCTCAGCGGGTAAGAGTACCCACTGCTCTTCTGAAGGTGATAAGTTCGGATCCCAGCAACCACATGGTGGCTCACAACCATCTGTAACGAGATCTGGCTCCCTCTTCTGGAGTGTCTGAGGACAGCTACAGTGTACTTACATATAATAAAATAAAATAAATCTTTAAAAAAAAAGATTTATTTATTTATGTATATGAGTACACTGTAGCTGTACAGATGGTTGTGAGCCTTCATGTGGTTGCTGAGAATTGAACTTAGGACATCTGTTTGCTCCGGGCCCTGCTCCAGCCCTGCTTGCTCTGTCCCAAAGATTTATTTATTATTATATATGTAAGTACACTTTAACTGTCTTCAGAAACACCAAAAGAGGGCATCAGATCTCATTATGGATGGTTATGAGCCACCATGTGGTTGCTGGGATTTGAACTCAGGACCTCTGGAAGAGCAGTCAGTGCTCTTAACTGCTGAGCCATCTCTCCAGCCCTCAGCTGGTAAACTTAATGATAATCTATGTGATAGGAGGAAACCAAGTTCCCATATGTCTTCTGACCTCCATTCACTCACCAAGGGACACACGCACAAAATGTAGGGGGAAATGATTAAACATTGTTGACCAGCCTGGGTTGCTCGGTTCCTGTGTAGTATATTGGCAGTCGCAAAGCTGATTCAGAAGGATTTTGCCATAAATTCTAGACCATTCTGAGTTACATAGTTCCAAGACACGTAGATTGCATTTAGAAGACCCTCTGTCTGTCTGTCTCTCTTGTTTGTCTCTCTTACACCTTAAGGAAGGGTAAAAACAAAAAAATAAAAAACAGTAACAAAATTACAGGCAGTTCTATATCTGGCACCAAATAAGTTGTGGTTTTTTTGTTTGGGTTTTTTTTATTGTTTTTTGTTTTTTGAGACAAGGTTTCTCTGTGTAGCCCTGGCTGTCCTGGAACTCACTCTGTAGATCAGGCTGGCCTTGACCTCAGAGATCTGCCTGCCTCTGCCTCCTGAGTGCTGGGATTAAAGGCATGTGCCACCACGCCCAGCTACCAAATAAGTTGTGTTTAACACTTACAGGGCTGTACTCCAGTCCTTGGTAGGTAGAAACAAGAAGTTCAAAGTCATCCTTGGTTATCTATGTATTAGGTTTGAAGATCATCTGTGTTACTTGAGACCCTATCAAAAAATTAAAAGTAGGGCTGGTGAGATGGCTCAGCAGGTTAGAGCACCCGACTGCTCTAGGCTTCCACTACTCAAGTTTAGGGTCGTTGGTGTACCACCGAATGTTGGTGGGCATTGTTCTAGACTGCGGGAGGAGACCACGCAGACTTCAGTCGATGTCGCATGAATACTTCTTATTATTCTTTACTTAGGAACCTGGCCTCTCTGGTTGGGGAGCAAGCCAGGCTGTCCGGAGCGAGCGGAGCCGAACGGGGACACCGGAGCGAGTGGGGCCGAACAGGGACGGCCGGAATGAGCAGGGCCAAACCAGAGCAAGCGGAGCCGATCAGAGCGAGCGGGGCTGGCTGGAACAAGCGGGAGCCGTACTGGGGTGGCCGGGAGCGAGTGGGGCTGGCCGGAGTGAGCGGGGTCGAGCAGAGCGAGCGGGGTTGACCGGAACAAGGGAAAAAAAATTAAAAGTAAATAAAAAAACAAAACAGTGACATGTTTCTGTTTTATCTGTCAGGATGCCAGTGGTGAGAACACCGTGGTTCCTCCCGAAACATACGTGAAAGTCGCTGGCCACATCAGGTCTTTCCAGGTAAAGTCAAGTAAAATGGTGGTGCACACCTTTAATCCCAGCACTCAGGAGGCAGAGGCAGGCGGATTTCTGAGTTCGAGGCCAGACTGGTCTACAGAGTGAGTTCCAGGATAGCCAGGGCTATACAGAGAAACCCTGTCTCGAAAAAAAAAAAAAAAAAAGTGAGGTTTACCGGACTTGTTAGCGCATACTTGTAAGCTCAGCACTCCTATGGAGAGAGAGGGGTGGGAACAGTCCCTAGAGCTCACAGGCACGCTGCCTTGACACACAAATTGATGAACAAGAAGAGAACCTGTCTCGTGACGTGTGGTGGTGGTGTGCTCCTTTAACCCCAGCATGAGGGAGGCAGAGGCAGGCAGATATCTGTGAGTTCAAAGCCAGCCTGGTTTATAGAGTGAATTGTAGGATAAAGTGAATTGCCCAACTGCTGGGCTATTGGGCAAGTTCTGTCTGGAAAAACAAAAAATAATAAAAAATTTCTGAATTATGTCTTCATGAGAAGAATGGGTAATTATACTTAATAATCAAGTCTGCATATTAAATGAGAAGATATTTTGTTCTTTTCATTGAGAGGAAATATCTAGGTTCTATCTTAAAATAGACATTAAAGCCATGTGTGGTGGCACATAGGTGTTTTCCTTTATCCCCAGGACAAAAAAGGCAGATAAATGTCTGAGTTTGAGCACACCGTAGTCCAAACAACCAGGGCTACACAGTGAGACCCTGTCTCAAAACGGCAGTTCTAGGTCAGCCTGGTATACATGGTATGCTGCAGTATAGCTAAGGATAGTGAAACCTTTCCTCGCAAAAGAAAATTAAGTAGAGCTAAGAGATTGCCCACTGGGTAGCTAACACATGTCATGCAAATGTCAGGGACCTGAGTTATTGAGTTCAAATCCTCAGGAGCTGTGTAAGCCAGGTGACTATCCAAAGCCTCTGTAGTGCATCTCTGAGGAGTTGGGAGGCAGTCAGGAGAATCTCTAGAAGCTTTGGGGCTGCCTAGTTGGTTGGGTGTACATACTAGAAAGACAACGTGTTTGAGGTGGGAAGTGAGAATTAACACACCAAGTCTACCCTCTTGACTTCCATTGCATACAGTGGTACATGTGCACACATTCACATTTTTAAGTCTAACAGGCGTTTTGCCCAGAAAGTCACTTGAATATGTTTGTCTTTTACTTATATTTTTCTCTTACTTATAATAGAACAAAAAGAGCTTGTTGGCCTTTAAGATCATTCCTCTGGAAGACATGAATGAGTTCACCGCACACATCCTGGAAGTGGTCAATTCACACATGATGCTCAGAAAGTCCAACAGCCAGGTGAGCAGCTGCAGCCAACTCCTCCTTTCTGGGAAACAAACGTAACATTTATATTCTTGTGTCTGTGTGTGGTGTGCGAGGGATTCCCTGCAGGTAGGGCTACAAGCTGTTTGCCACCTGCAACCAAATTCAGGAAGAGCTCAAAGGGCTCCAACTGCTGAGCCATCTCCAGCCATCACGTGGTCCTCAACACATTTTCTCCCTGAGTTTTGCCTTTAAGTGAAACACTCATGTTTCTCAGAATTTCAAGTTGTGCTGTGTGGTGGTGGTGCACGCCTTTAATCCCAGCACTTGGGAGGCAGAGGCAGGCGGATTTCTGAGTTTGAGGACAGCCAGGGATACACAAAGAAACCTTGTCTCGAAAAACCAAAGGAAGATAAAATAAGTAATTAAAAAAAAAAAAAAGAATTTCAAGTTGTTTCTTACCCAAGATAGCTGGCCAAAAATTTCAAAGCCAAACTGCATTTTGTGTCCAACCTGTGCACCATAAAAACACCTCAGCAGCAGATGTCATGGACGTTTGACTGGGTCATCTAACAGGATAGGGTCTCCTGCTGTGTTTTCACACTGTGTTAAAGCTACAAGACTTACAGGATGCCCTGCTCATCAGGCACTGCAAAGAGGAAGGGTTCTCAGAAGGTGCAGTGGGAGTGGAAACCTGAGAAGCCTGGAGGGGCACACTGGGGAGCAGCGGGCAGCCATGTCCCCTGCTAAGAGGTCAGATGTGACAACCAAAAGGCTGAAGCAGCCGGGGACCTGAGACGCTGCTAGAACTTGATTCAGAGGAGGATTTGAGATAATCCAGATAGTGGTACACAGAGAAGGGAGTGACCTAAAAGAGGGTGGAGCATCTGCCTCTCTTGGCCATATCCATATCCATAGCTGGCAAGCTCTCTGCCAGGGATCTGTACCCACAGGCAAACCTGGGCTCTTTTCTTTCCAAACAGGGTTTCACGATAATAAATGCTAGCTTGAGCGAATCCCAAGGAAACCACTATATCTTGCATGTGAAATCGCAGTGCCAGAGCCTCCTTTTTGGGGATAGAGAATGTGTGCCTCAGGAGGTTATTTTACTTAGGAGATTTCATTGTTACAGCTTTCTTATATAGTTACTAGGAAAACTGATTAAATTGTTTCCTGCTGTTTATTAGTAAGTTATGTGAAGTAAGGTCGATGTGGTGGCTTTTCTAATGTTCTGATCTTGTTCTTAATTCAGGCCTCTGCAGGGAGACCATCTATCAGCAGCCCAGGAATGAGTGATCCGGGAAACTTCAACGGGAATAACTTCATGCCAGCAAACGGCCTCACTGTGCTCCAAAACCAGGTAAACCGCTTACTTACCCCTGCAGAGCATGGGCAGTCTGATAGTTTGTTTCTTCCCAAATGATGGAAGGTTATCTTGCATCAACCAACACCTCCCTCCTTTTTAACTTGTGTGTGCTTGCCTGCTTGTACAAATGTATGTGTGCATGTCCACAATGCCCAATACCAGTAGAAGATAGAGAGGGTGGAAACCCAGGGTCTCTGCAAATGCTCCTCCTGAGCCATCTTTCCAGCTCCTCTTTGTTTATGAAGTGATGGGGGCTGGGTAAGTAAGCTGATGCCCAGTAGTTAGTTGCTAAAGTCTTTTTAATTTGAACTGTCAGGTGCTGAATTTGATCAAGGCTTGCCCAAGACCTGAAGGGTTGAACTTCCAAGATCTCAGGAGCCAGCTCCAGCATATGCCTGTACCCTCAATCAAGTAAGTGTGGTTGTCCGTGGCCTAGAGGTCCTTGGCTCTGTCCACAATCTTCTGCTGGCGAGGAGTGTCAAAGGTGAAGCCGGGTCTGGTTTTGCTGGTTCTCATCTCTAATCTCAGCACATGAAAGGTAGAAGCAGGAAGATTGGGAGTTCAGAGCCAACCTGGTCTGCCTGAGACTCACACAAGGAAAGGTCAGCTGCAGCCTGTTGAGCGAGAAGTTGAGCAGCTGGGAAGAAAATGGAAAAGCATCACAAGTGGCGCTGCTGCCTGCTTGCTGATTTGTTGGGACCTGAAGGCATCAGGCAGCCCTTCTTACTCCTTTGATGTGATTTCTATTTTAGGCAGCAGACTCCTGATTCCATTGCAGCGAACTGAGATGAAGAGAGAGAGAGAGAGAGAGAGAGAGAGAGAGAGAGAGAGAGAGAAAATACATTGCAGCCAACTGAGATGAAGAGAGAGAGAGAGAGAGAGAGAGAGAGAGAGAGAGAGAGAGAGAGAAAATAGTACTCATGATAACATGAGTTCAAGGCCAGCCTAGTTTACATAACAAGTTCCAGGACAGCTCTGACTACATAGAGACCGAGACCCTGTCTCAAACAAGGATTTGGAGGAGTCACTTTCTTTCTTTTTTTTTTAGAGTTATTTTATTTATTATATGCAAGTACACTGTAGCTGTCTTCAGACACTCCAGAAGAGGGAGCCAGATCTCGTTACAGATGGTTGTGAGCCACCATGTGGTTGCTGGGATTTGAACTTATCACCTTCGGAAGAGCAGTCGGGTGCTCTTACCCGCTGAGCCATCTCACCAGCCCCCAGGAGTCACTTTCTGAATACCTTTCCCTTCCCACTACTCTACTGCCCATAGGCAAAGCAAAAGGCAGTTCAGTATATGATTCTGGGTCCTGAATCCAGGGAAGAGAGATGTAAGACCCCTGTGTACATCTCATGTGCAAGCTGACTGTAGCTTCCGGTTCTTATGTCACCTTAGATTGGCATTTTAAGTGAAGCCCTGTTTTATTTTGGAATTTGAGGCCACCAGTATCCAAAGCAGCCCTGGTAGCCCTGGTCTGCATGAATAACCTCAATCCTTAGGTTGTATCGTCATTTCTCTGCAAGAGACTTCCATGAACAAAGTGACTGAGTAATTCATAGCTAAGAGAGGTGCACAAACGAGTGATTTTTGCTTACTTAGCTGTGTTCAAAAGGCACTGGTTAATGTGGGGATCCCCCCCGCCTTTTTTTTTTTGCCTTTCAGACAAGCAGTGGATTTTCTGTGCAACGAGGGCCACATTTACTCTACTGTGGATGACGATCACTTTAAGTCTACAGATGCAGAGTGACGAGTTGCCTGCATGCCCGAAAGTCAGTCCAGCTGGGCCTGTGTTCATCTGTGGCCCCAGCTCTGCGAGCTTTGGCCAGAGGCTTCTAGGACAGAACTTTCCTGTAGAAGCTCTCAGCTGAAGTCCTTTTGGAATTTATTGCTCTATTTGTCGCTTGTTGTTTAGAGGTTCAGAGGGAGATAGACAGTTGAGAAGGAAGTAAACTGGAACGCTATTTCTTGAAAGAAATTCCGATAAGCTAGTCAGGACTCCAGGATGGGTGGTCGGAATTGAAAGAGGAACCCTGCCAAGATGGCAGGGCAGTGCTGCAGCTCCCTTGGGAACTTCTGTTCTTGAAAGGCTTCCTGATGAACAATGCTAGGGCCAAGGGCCAAAGAACCTACCACCCTCTGCCAATTTGTGCCACCCTCTGGGTCTGCGGTATTACTTTCAGAATTGCACTTTCCTTCCCCTTGTCTTGCCTGAAGTTGAAAGGAGGTTTAAGTGAGCATGAGGTTCTGATCTGGAAGCCTTGAGGGGCAGAGAGAAAGAAATGTTACTGCGTGGTTTGTAATATAAATGTTCATATGTTTGATAAAACAGTTCGATTGTAATAGCTTCTGAAATGTTGGTTTTATTTTTAGTGCTTACTTATTGTGAGTATGGAAGTCAGAGGACAGCTTGGTGGAGTCTGCTTTCTCTTTGTACAGTGTACAGAGTCACCTTCTATTGTGTTTTTCGAGACAGGGTTTCTCTGTATAGCCCTGGAACTCACTTTGTAGACCAGGCTGGTCTCGAACTAAGAAATCCGCCTGCCTCTGCCTCCCAAGTGCTGGGATTAAAGGCATGCACCACCACGCCCGGCTAACAGCTATTCTTTTTTTTTTTTTTTTTTTTTTTTTTTTGTAAGTACACTGTAGCTGTCTTCAGACACTCGAGAAGAGGGCATCAGATTTTGTTACGAATGGTTGTGAGCCACCATGTGGTTGCTGGGATTTGAACTCAGGACCTTTGGAAGAACAGTCGGCGCTCTTAACCACTGAGCCATCTCGCCAGCCCATAACAGCTATTCTTGAAGGAGAGGAAATAGGCTCACAGATGTCAAAGGTCTTGAATGGAAACTAATTTGGGAGTAGAGTTCATGATGTGGAACATGCAAATAGGAACTACCTGCTCCTAATTGAGCTCCTACCCTGATTGCTTGTGGTAAGCACCTGGCTGCTTACTAGACAGACTAGTTCCTTCTGAGCAGCTGCATCTCTAGGTAAGGCTCAGCTAACCAGTTATGCTATTAGTTATGGATCTATTCTTAGAAATGACTGAGAAAAAACAAAACATGTTCCAGTATGGGTTGTATGATGATACTTTCACAGGTTCCCAGTTTCCTCTAGTTACCAGTTTTGTGGTTTTGTGCAGAATTCCATAGAATTCAAATCACAACTTAGGCAGAGGCAGGTAGATCCAAGCTCTGAGGCCAATGTGGTCTGCATACCAGGTTCTAGGCAACCAGGATTACGTAGTTGAGACCTTGCCTCCGGGAGTGGGGATATGGGGGCAGGGAGACCTAAAGAAATGACTCTGATTAAGAACTCCTGCTGCTCTTCCGGGGGGGGGGGGGGGGCCTGAGTTCAGTTCCAAGCATCCGAGTCAGGCAGCTCACAACTGTAACTCCCTCCGGTTCTAGAGGTTCCAATGACTCTGGCACTTGCTTGAACATACACAAGTTGTTAAATTCTTTTATTGGATACCAAATCGAACCATTCAGGAACGGTGACACAGGTATCTCCCTCAAACGTATTGCTGAGATAAGTTCATACACTGGACTTAGAACTTGCTGCTTCAGTTAGCCCAGCTGCCCAGCAACCCTGAGATGGCTGTTTCAGGCCCCCAACTCCCAGTGTTGGGATTACAGGTGTATGTCACAAGGCCTGGCTATTAAAGGTGCTAGGGGGCCAGGCATGGTGGCGCATGCCTTTAATCCCAGCACTCGGGAGGCAGAGGCAGGCGGATTTCTGAGTTCGAGGCCAGCCTGGTCTACAAAGTGAGTTCCAGGACAGCCAGGGCACACAGAGAAACCCTGTCTCGAAAAACCAAAAAAAAAAATAATAATAATAATAATAAAGGTGCTAGGTCCCCACTCAGGTCATCATCCTTGTACAGCAAACACTCTGCCCATTGGATACCTCCCCGGTCTCTGCTTTAAGCACAGCTTCCAAGCTAAAAAATCGCTGCCTTTCTCTACACTGAGGTAACTTGACTACTCGGGAATCCTTTATTTTTATGTGTGAGAGCACTTTGCCTAATGTGTATGTGCATGTTTGTGCAGAGCCAGAAGAGCAAGAGTCCCAGGAACTGATGGCAGTTGTGAGTGGCTGGGTGGGTGCTAGGAACCAAACATAGGCCCTCTACAAGAAAACTATCTCTCTAGGTCCAGAAATCCTATTTTAGAGGAACTGGTCTCCCTCTTTTCTGCCCTCCTTTTGAGGCTTATTCAACTGTGTGCCAAGATTGACCATATGTAGAAGTGAAAGCCAGAGGCACCTTGGCTGTTAGTCCACACCCTGGTAGTCAGAGCCAGGAAGAAACTTCCTCAAGATCTTGCTTATTGCTTCTCTAGGGCCTGTCCCTGGGTCTTCCAGGACAATAAACACTGGCTTCTGGGGAGAGGTGAGTAGAAGCTGGTGCATGAGGTCCCCAAAGTTGGGACTGGCCAAAGCTTGTAGGAATCACCT
Source organism: Mus minutoides (assembly GCA_902729485.2). NCBI lineage: Eukaryota > Metazoa > Chordata > Mammalia > Rodentia > Muridae > Mus > Mus minutoides. The sequence continues at coordinate 1,388,653 of LR753330.1, read as the reverse complement.
GGAGAACTCCATTCCAAGGTATAAAGGTCAGGGGACCTTCAAGGACAGGTCCAAGCAGCCCAGAGAGGAGCAGACACAGGAGCACACAGAACAGCTGTAATCTTTTTATCTGTCCCCTATCTTCTCTGGTGGCCTACAGCTAAATTCTGTGGCTTCCCTAGCTTGCAGTTCTCACATGTCCCAGGATGTGATGGATAGCTTCACCCAGCACGCCTAGACCAACCTTGGAAGTTGCATGGACAAAGTTTGTATTTGTCCTCTTGTCTCCAGTTCTGAGCTCAGTTTAAGATGCCCTGTTAAGAGTCCAGGGAACCAGCGGGTTGATTTGTTTTTTAACACAATGACTTCCATGAGGAGATGACAGGCTTGGAAAGCAGAGACTGGAGGGAGACACAGCTGTGTGACCTTGGTTAACAGTGATACTGAGAGTATAAGGTACTAAATGCCTCCTAAGTACCTCAGCTGATCCTTGAATCCTCAAACCCATGTTTACATGTCAGGAAACTAAAGCCTAAAGTGAGAAACTGCTGGAATCTGCAGCTGCTCCATGGAGAGCTGGGAACCCCAATCCAGACTGTTGCATTTGGAGCCCTCTCCTTAATCACTGGTCTAGTCTACCTCCTGGACCATTGGTCACTAAGCCTGTTGCCCAATCTAAAAATCAGGCAGCTGTTTCTTTGTAAGAGTTCAAGGTTTGGCTGGGCAGTGGTGGCACACGCCTTTAATCCCAGCACTTGGGAGGCAGAGGCAGGCGGATTTCTGAGTTCGAGGCCAGCCTGGTTTACAAAGTGAGTTCCAGGATAGCTAGGGCTATATGGAGAAACCCTGTCTTGAAAAAAAAAAAAAAAAAAAAAAAAGTTCAAGGTTTGGATGTGGTTTCTGAAAAGTCTGTCTGGTGCACAGATAAGACAATACATTTCACTCAGACAGAAGCATGTGTCATTTTTATTCTGAGGCTTTAGCATAAGACGACCTTGGGTAATCAGTCACCTAACAGCTTTCTTTAACAGTGTCAGAGCACCACCCAAGGCCTGCCAGATTCCACAACTTTGGGTCTCTAGAGTTTCTTGATTTTGTTTAATAAATAAATACGTAGATCAGGCTGACCCGGAATTCACGGATATCTACCTGCTTCTGCCTTCAGAGATTAAAGGTGTACACCACCAAACCCAGCTTTAAATGTTTAAATTGTGTCTAATTGTGGAGGGTTGCAGGGGCTAGGTTGTACACATGAACGGAGTGCTCAGAGTCCAGAAGTAGGTGTCGGATCCCCTGCAGCTGGAATTACAGGTAGTTATGAACCACCTGATGTAGGTACTGGGAAATGAACTTGGATTCTCTGTAAGAACAGCAAAGTGCTTTTAACCACTGAGCCATTTCTCCAGTCCCTCCACCTTTGTAAATTAGCTCTCTTAGTTCCACTAACAGATTTGGAGTACTGGTGTCCTACCTAGGATTTTATTCTTGGAGGCAGATTCCCACATTCAGTAACACAAGCCCATTTACTGGGTAATATTGATCATGAGCTGGGTTCTAGCAACAGGAGAATACTGTCTGCCCCTAGGCACAGAGCCTGCACTGCACAAGGGCAGAACAAACAAAGGAAGTGGCCTGCATGGAGTGGCGCAATCAGAACTGAGTTCTCTTTACTGAGAGGCAGGCAATGCTGAAACTGGTGGCCCTTGATTCTTCTCTGTGCCTAGTAGTGGGACAACTGATGGGCATAGGAGGCCCCAGAACCTGAATGGCTTCTCTGGACACCAACGCTCTAAGGTTGAGAGTGTCACATGCAACTTTCTGGGACCAAGCCAACCTGGAACCCAAAGAGGCAGGAATAGCATCTGTCCCATGCCCATTGGAGTCTAAGTCCCTTGAGACTTTGCCCTAGGTCCTCAAGAGTTAGCTAGTATCCCAATCCTGGTGGTGGCAACTGGAAGTGTGGCTTCCCCAGCACCTAGATGACTTTTTCTAAACATGCTCAAATTTCTTCATAGTCGTGGTCATCCTTATCTGGGTCAGGCACACGTGACTCCGTGGTGGAGTGCTTGCCGAGGGAGCTCGAGGTTTTGGCTTTCATACTCAGCACTGAAGAAGAAAAGACAATCCAGGTCATTCCAAATCTTTATCTTTAGTTCCTTCCCCGCTTCAGTGTCATCTCCTAAACAGGGATTGGCCTGACTGTAACTCAGAAACCACAATTCACTTTCCTTGAACACTGCGGCCGTTTTACTATGCTGTTTGTCGCAGAGGGCATCATGTCTAGGTCTGAAATCTACAGAGAAAGACTAGAGAGACCTTTCTACCTGTCCCACTCCATATTAGCTTGGCTCTCAAACTAGGACCACAATAGTGTCCCCTGGGCAGAGCTATCAGAGATGGGTTTGATGGGCCAAACTCACCTGGATTCTGTGTTTGGGGGCTGGATTTTTGATCTTTCTTGTGGACAGAAATCTTGCTGTACACATTTGATTTGTTCTTGGGAGGGGCTTCCAAGGTCTTCGCCTTGAGTTGAGGCTGCGGGCAGGATTTCTGCGGTTCTACAACTTGAGTCTGAGCAAGATTAAAAACAAACAAACTAGAAAGCAGTAAAGGTTCAAGAATCAGCTGCTGAGGCCACCAGACAGAGTTACCCTACAATGACAACCTGCTGTGCGCTTTTCTGGGTCGGGCTTCTCATGGACAGAAGTCCCTCGTGAGACTGAAACTACTCAAGGACTCATCTTTTTATCCACTGCCACGTGACTATATGATAATAAATCCAGGCCTCCTGAGGTCCTGAAACAGTATACCTGTTCTGTTGAGTTCACCACGCATACTTTAGAGAGCTCACTTAGACACACTGGCTGTGGAGTCAAGGCTGAGTTCCAAGTCAACCCAGCCTTGCCATCCTTCTAGCTATGAGAGATCAGATGATTGGATTCTCTTAGCTCAACTGTAAAGAGAATGCTGGTGCATGTGTCTGTGTGCCTGTGTGTGTGTGTGTGTGTGTGTGTGTGTGTGTGTGTGTGTGTGTAGGAGGGTGGGTGGGGTCAGCTACCAAATTGGCAAGCTATACACAAACAGGAAGTCACTAAAGGGCTTGTGGGAGAGGTCCTAGCATGTCAATCACTAAGACAGATGGATGCCTAAAGAGGTAGCCTAAGCCAGGGTCCTCACTCTCCTATCTTTGATTCCCTTTGACTCATTCAGCAGAGCCCACCAGCCTTGAAGAGGTGGAATTTCTGCCCCTCCCCCCATCCCCCATATCCTGCCCGGCTCTCTTTTTAGGAAGGCAGAGAGTGAGTGGAAATGGCTGTGGACACAGCAGTGAGGTGACAGAACAGGACCAACTCGGCCCAGGAGTCAGGGCCTCGCCTCTTCCGGAGCCTGAAGAAGGAATAAAGGTCCTAGCCGTGGGTCTAATGGGTTGCAACAGGCCAAACCAGAGCCTTGCAGTGGCAGGAGTGGGAAGCAGGAAGTAGTGATGGGAGGTGGCCCAAGTATGCCAGGCTGCAGTCAACTCATGAGGGACCCTGATGCCATGTGGAGCCGCTGAAGCTCTGAACTCAGTGCCCAGGAGGTGACCAGATGAAGATTTAGGAGCTATGTAGGTTAGTGTTAACTGTTAACTTATCATTCCTGGACAGAGTCTTAATGAGGAATTACCTAGATCAGTTAGGTCTGTGGGTTTATCTATGGGGGATTTTCTTGACAGCCAGTCAGCTTAGGGTAACTGAGCCCACTGTGGGTGACACTTGCCTATGCTGGATTCTGAATTCTGTGAAAGTAAGAAAGTCAGCAAGACAGCTGGGTGTGGTGGCGCACGCCTTTAATCCCAGCACTTGGGAGGCAGAGGCAGGCGGATTTCTGAGTTGGAGACCAGCATGGTCTATAAAGTGAGTGCCAGGGTTGTACAGAGAAACTTTGTCTCAAACAAAACAAAACAAAACAAAAAAAAGAACGCTAGCAGGCCATATGCATGTACCCAATCTTTCTGCTCCCTGTGTCATGTGTCATGGCCAGCTGTCTCGAGCCCCTGCCTCTGTGCCTTCCCTACAGTGAACGGCTGTAACCTGGAATTGGGAACCAAAATCCTTCCTCTAAGTTGCTTTTGGTTGGTGCATTTTATCACAGCAACATAAATGGAACTAGGCCAGGAGGCCACCCTAAGAGCCATGGGGGAGGACTGCCAAGGTCTAGGGAAGAACAGACGATGCTCCACTGGGAAGTGGCCAGAAGCTGACAGAAAGGAAAAGCACCAGGAACTTGAAATCAGAATGTCCACACTCAAAGTCAGGCCTTCCATTTAGTAACCCTGACCTCGGATGCCTGTCCAGAGTCTCCGTCTTCATTTTCCCCATCATAAAATAATGAGAACTACACCAGTTTTAACATCATGAGGCCCAAGTGGGAATAATTGGTACAAAGACTAGAACTTACTGAGCTGCAGGTTCAATACAACTGAGAATCATCCCAGGCGAGAAGCAAGAGAAGGACCCAGGCTGAGCCTAACAGGTGACCCTCCCCGGCCACGAGGTTCTGTCCATACCTTTACACCGCTCTCCTTACAACTCTGTATGCTCTGCTGCTTCTTATTGATACCCTGGCTCTTCGGGGGCCTGGGCGGCGGGGCTTGGCTCTCGGAGGCTGGCAGCTTCCGGAGACTGTAGTAAAAAGCTTCCGACAGTTCCTCCACCGGATCGACAGACAGCGGCCCAGCCACCTGGGCTGGCTGTCCCTCAGCCTCCACCACAGTCAGGTCCAGCCACCGGGGAGGAATCTCAAAGCATATTTCTGGCTGGGAGTCCAGGCTTACCACCAAAAAGGGTTCTGTGAGCTTCTCCTCCAGCCGCAGGCCAGGGAAGGAAGCCAGAGGGTCAGTGGGGTGACGGGTATCCTTGGCCACCACCTTGACCTCACAGGGCAGGGAGTACTGGGCCGTGAGATCTGCTAGGCTATAGCGTCGGCTGTCATTCACCTCTTCCACAAAGCTCCCAGAGAGGTAGAGGGGTAGCAGAATCTGTTCTTTGTCCTCTACCTCCTCCTCGTCCTCCTCCAAATCCTCCTCTTCCTCTCCAGACTCTTCACTCAGCCGCTGACATATCAGGACATCTATGTCCTGGCCTTTGGTCCCACAGACCTGGCCTGACCTCAGTACCTCCAGCCGATCGCCCACAGTCAGGAAAGAAAAGTCAGGATGCTCTTCCTCGTTCCCATCACAGTCTTTTGTGGCTACCACCCGGAGGGGCCGGCCTGGCTGGAGAGCACCCAAAAGGTCATAGGCCGTGGGGAACTCCCTTGGCCTCCGCTTGAGCTTGCCCTGGTAGGCCCCAGAGAGCATGAAGTATCTGGGCACTTTTCGGCTCTTGCTTGAGGCCACAATCCGCCAGGGTGGTGAGGCTGGACCATAGATGCAGAGCCTCTGGCCTTTGCGTAGGAAGCTCACCCATGGGCTGAGGAAGATGGGCGGACCCTCAGGAACCTCCAGGATCTCCGTGGACAGAGGGAAGGGGCCTCCCCCGGCCAACACCTCACTCAGCCTCAATGGTTTGAAGAAGTGGATGTGTTGGGAGGTGGCAGTAACGTCTTCTACCTCCACCTCCAGCGTAGACGGGATCTTGACGATACTGCTGCGCACTGTGGGGAGAAGGCAGTTCAGGGACCTGGCACATGCCACCTAGCTCAGCTCTAACTCGTTCTTTTCTGCCAGCCTTTTCTATTCTATCGATTTTTTTTTGTTTTGTTTTTGTTTTTGTTTTTCAAGGCAGGATTTCTCTGTATAGCCCTGGCTGTCCTGGAACTCACTTTGTAGACCAGGCTGGCCTCGAACTCAGAAATCCACCTGCCTCTGCCTCCCGAGTGCTGGGATTAAAGGCGTGCGCCACCACGCCCGGCTTTATTCTATAGATTTTTTTTTTTTTTAACTAAGTATGGCCGTAGTGGCACACACCTTTTTTTTTTTTTTTTTTAAGATTTATTTTATTTATTATATGTAAGTACACTGTAGCTGTCTTCAGACACTCCAGAAGAGGGCGCCAGATCTCGTTACGGATGGTTGTGAGCCACCATGTGGATGCTGGGATTTGAACTTATCACCTTCGGAAGAGCAGTCGGGTGCTCTTACCCGCTGAGCCATCTCACCAGCCCCTANGGAAGAATAACATGAACTAACTAGTTCCCCCTGCGCTCATGTCTCTAGCTGCATATATGGAAGAAGATGGCCTAGTTGGCCATCATTGGGAGGAGAGGCCCCTTGGTCATACAGACTCTATATGCCCCAGAACAGGGGAATGCCAGGGCCATTACGTGGGAGGGGGTGGGTAGGGGAGCAGGGCAGGGACGCGGGAGGGGAAGGGAAAATTTCTGAATAACATGTGAAATGTAAATGAAGAAAATATCTAATAAAGAGAAAAAAAACCCAAAAAACAAAAACAAGTAAACAACAACAACACCCCCCACCCCATGAGCCTGGTGTGATGGTGCATCATTACAGAGTCGGAGCTTGGAGATGGAGGCAGCAGGACAGTCAGGAAGGAGTTCAAGGCTAGGCAGGCTACAGGAGATGTCTCCGAAATTAAAAAAGCCATGCTAACTAAGGAGGCCATGGGAAGGGTCAAAATATCACTGAAGGGTAATTTAGGGGGGTGCTATGTTTGAGGGAAGCCAGGGAAGGCAGAGTGAGGTGCTTAAATGGAAACTTTGAGGATGAAAAAGGTGACCAAGTTAGGGGTGGTGTGAACTCAGACAGAGAAAGTAAAATGGCCGTGGTAGGAAAAGGGACACCTGGAGCTGCTCGCCTCTGCCTCTTCAAGAGTGACCCGGAAGAGTATCTGCTTTTCCTTTTCTTCTCCATAAACAAAATAAAATCTACTTTATCATGCCAATAGGTATGCATCTTTAAACAGGGATAACTAAGTTTAAAAGCTTTGGATTTGTTTGTTTTTTAACCAGGTATGTTGCCACATTCAGATACTCCAGCACTTGACTTGGGAGGTAGAGGCCGGAAGATCAGGGATTGGAGACCAGCCTGGGCTACATGAGACCCTGTTTCAAAAAAAAAAAAAAAAAAAAGTTGCACTTAAAAACGTTTCTTTTTGTTTTATTTATTTTGGAGAATGCAGGAGATCAAGAGTTAGCAAACACTCTACCACTGAACCAGACCCCAATCTCTTTTTTTGTTTGTTTTTTGTTTTTCGAGATAGGGTTTCTCTGTATAGTCCTGGCTGTCCTGGAACTCACTCTGTAGACCAGGCTGGCCTCCAACTCAGAAATCCGCCTGCCTCTGCCTCCCGAGTGCTGGGGTTAAAGGTGTGTGCTGTCACTGCCTGACCCCATTCCCCTTTACTGATTTTACTCTTTTTAAAAACTTTGGGGCTGGTGAGATGGCTCAGCGGGTAAGAGCACCCAACTGCTCTTCCGAAGGTGATAAGTTCAAATCCCAGCATCCACATGGTGGCTCACAACCATCTGTAACGAGATCTGGCGCCCTCTTCTGGAGTGTCTGAAGACAGCTACAGTGTACTTACATATAATAAATAAAATAAATCTTTAAAAAACAAAAAACAAAAAACAAAAAAACTTTGCTTTCACATTTGTTCATTTATTTGTATGGTTGTGTGTCTTTTTGTCTGTCCACCTATATACGTATAGGTGTGTGTTCATGCCATGGTGTGAGAGTGGAGGTCAAAGGACAACCTGCAGAAGCCATTTAAGGTCCCAGCGATGAAACTTGTGCATAGTAGTGGCAGTACCTCTATCTGCTGAGCCACTATCCCAACCCTGCTTTAAAAAAAATTAATTTGCCGGGCGTGGTGGCACACGCCTTTAATCCCAGCACTCAGGAGGCAGAGGCAGGCGGATTTCTGAGTTCGAGGCCAGCCTGGTCTACAAAGTGAGTTCCAGGACAGCCAGGGCTATAAAGAGAAACCCTGTCTCGAAAAACCAAAAAAAAAAAAAAAATAATTTATTATTGGCACGTGTGTGCACATGCCAAAGGGAACATGGAGGTCAGAGGACAATTTTCAAAGCAAGTGCTTTTATGCACTGAGCTGCCCACCCCCGATAATTAATTAATTAATTAATTAATTGTTTTGCCTTTCAATTTTTTAATTTTTTTTTTAAGATTTATTTTTATTTTTTTATTATATGTAAGTACACTGTAGCTGTCTTCAGACACTCCAGAAGAAGGCGCCAGATCTCGTTATGGATGGTTGTGAGCCACCATGTGGATGCTGTGATCCGAACTCATCACCTTCGGAAGAGCAGTCGGGTGCCCTTACACGCTGAGCCATCTCACCAGCCCCTTGCCTTTCAATTTTGAGACAGCATCTATGCGGCTGTCATGGAACCTAACCTTGATAAAGCCTCTTTTATGTGTTTATCCCTTTTTCCTGTCTCTTTTTACACCACATCTCCGGTTTCATTCATATTATGTTACATTGCAGACATTGGGTAAGCAATCTGGAGCCCCAGAGTTGGGGGTATCTTCGGTGGTACAGCTCCTGGCCACTCCCACTCCTGCCTCCCCAGGTAACTTACTGTGCATGATGGCTTGGAGCATATACTGGGGTTTTAGGATCACAGAGTCCCAGGGTAGGCTGGGGCAGCTGAGCATGATGTCCTTCAGAGCTGGGTCCTGCAGGATTTGGAGCAGGGTTTGTGGAGCACTGGGCTTGCATCTCCAGAAGGGTCCCTTCTGGGAAAGGGGCAGATGAAGGAGGAGCTCCTTGGTCTTTGAGACCTGGATGCAGCGAGCATAGCGGGTCCCATGGTGTATTTCCACAGCCTCAAGTCTAAGGGGCTGATCCTCAGGCACCACCCTGGCCTCGGTGACAATTCTCTGAGTTGACTTGAAGTAAATGGGCCACTGGGTGGAGTTCTGGGGCATGGCAGAGACAAGATCCTCCAGGGTTCTGTAGCTCCGCAGGCTGGTGAGTGGGCTGAAGAGGCCTGTGGGATGAAGCAGAAGGAAGAAGAATGTGGAGGGAGGGTGCTGGGACAGGCTCTGTAGATAACCCAGCCAGAATCCCTCCCAGGACAGGCCTCAGGGATGGACATTGAGACTAAAGGTCTCAGGATGGAGGCTAGATGACAGTGTGGGAATGGTAAGGGCAGAAATGGTGACACAGGGACACAGGGAACAGAATCAGGGCACACTCTTACACACACCCGCGCGCGCGCGCGCGCGCGCACACACACACACACACACACACACACCTCCTGAGCTTTCCCACTTCCTGACTTCTGTCTTTAACTTAGCTACTCCATAATTTTTTTCCTTAGACACCTCCCCCATAGCTCCAAGCCCATACACCCAGTCTGTCTCTACATCTTAGGGTTGCACCATTGTCTCTTTCTCCCAAATTAGAGCCCCAGGATCTACTATCCCAGGGGCCCTCTGACACCCCACCCCTCTGTTGCTCTGCCAGGACCAACCAATGGCTTGCCTGCGGTTCCTGCCACTCCCAGAAGTTCTGCTGGAGAGATGGCTCAACAGTTAAGAGCACTGACTGCTCTTCCGAAGCTCCTGAATTCAAATTCCAGCAACCATATGGTGGCTCACAACCATCCTTAATGAGATCTGATGCCCTCTTCTGGTATGTCTGAAGACAGCTACAGTGTACCTACATATAATATATAATTTTTTTTTAAAGGCGTTGATCTGGATTTTTCAACAACAACAACAACAACAAAGTCCAAATGAAGACAAAGAAAGTGTAAGGACACATCCCAAACTGAAACAGACTAAAGGGACAGAAAGCAGACGACATCTGTTAACTGAGTTTGCTCTTGGGCAGAGGGAGTGCGGCAGGCAAGGAAGGGATGATTGGTGGGCTTTGGATTTAAACTGTGAGTTAGACAATAGCATGGTATTGAAATTAAGTCGCCTGGCTGTGATCACTATCCTCTTAGTGGTTCTGCGAGCAAATGTTCTCTAGGGGAAATGGGACCTGGAAAGAGGTGCCACACCCACAGGCTACAGTCAAAGCATCCCAAGGAAACATGTCTGCATGCCCATGTATGTGATCATGTGTATGTGTATGCAGGTGTGGACCTGTATGAGCATGTGTGTATAGCTGTTGGACCCACTTGCAGGTACTTGAGAGCTGGAAGAAGTCTTCTGTAGAAAACAGAGCTCTCGGGGCTGGTGAGATGGCTCAGCGGGTAAGAGCACCCGACTGCTCTTCCGAAGGTGATAAGTTCAAATCCCAGCATCCACATGGTGGCTCACAACCATCCGTAGTGAGATCTGGCGCCCTCTTCTGGAGTATCTGAAGACAGCTACAGTGTACTTACATATAATAAATAAAATAAATCTTTAAAAAAAAAAAAAAAAAAAAGAAAACAGAGCTCTCAAAGCCTTATTTGTTTCTTGTTTTTGTTTTTGTTTTTGTTTTTGTTTTTGTTTTTTTGGTTTTTCAAGACAGGGTTTCTCTGTGTAGCCCTGGCTGACCTAGAACTCACTCTGTAGACCAGGCTGGCCTCTAACTCAGAAATCCGTTTGCCTCTGCCTCCCAAGTGCTGGGATTAAAGGCGTGCGCCACCACCGCCTGGCTCAAAGCCTTATTTAAATATCTGAAAAGCCTCCTCAACACATTCACAGGAGAAGATGTGTCAGTCCAGCCTAAGGGATCGGCTTCTGCTCATGTCCAGCTGCCCGCCAGAAGCATGCGCATGTATGCATCTGATGTGCACCGATGTGAGTTCAGAATGTGCCTGCTCTGTGCCAGCCCCTCCTCTACTCTGTTACCTCCTCAAAGCTCACATCAAGTCCATGGACTCCCAATACAGGAGGAACCTGAGGTGCCTGTCCAGTGTCAGGCTTTCCACCTACCCTGCTCCCAGCCACAAACCACACACCTCCTGCTTTGTAATAACTGAACCCCTCGGGGTTCATCTTCTCTGTGCTTGCTTGCTTGTTTTCAAGACAGGGTCTCACAGATCTCAGGCTAGCAATGAAATCCAAAAAGATCTTTTTCTTTCAACTTATATATTTTTATTTCATGTGTGTTTGTGTTTTGTCTGCATGTATGTCTGTGTGAGGGTGTCAGATCCCCTGGAACTAGAGTTGCAGACAGATATGAGCTGCCATGTGGGTGCCGGAAATTGAACTTGGGTCCTCTGGAAGAGCAGCCAATGAGCCATCTCTCCAGCCCTCGAAAAAGATCTTTCATTTTTCTTTAAGTTTAAAAAAAAATCACATTTAAGCCAGACATATGGCAGTGCACGTCTTTAAGTCCCAGAATTCAGGAGTCAGATCGTTATGAGTTTGAGGCCAGCATGATCTACAGGGGGATCAAACAAAGCTAGACAGCGATACCTTGTACCAATAAAATAAAATAAATCGCATTTGTTTTAGTGTGTGCATGCATGCGTATCCCACAGCACATGTGTGGAACCCAGAGGACTATTTGTAGGAGTCCCTCTCTCCTTCCAGCATGGAGGTGCCAGGAATTGAACTCCGATCATCCTGTTTGGCAGCAGCATCTGCCACTGATATCTCCCAGGCATGAGACCTCCTCCTGCTCCTCCTGCCTCTGCCTCCTTTCTAGGATTCCAGGCACGTGCCACACACACAGCTGGGTTATGCAGTGCTGGGGATAGGACCCGGGACAGTGTGTACTGTCAGTCCAGAAGGGCCTAGCTCATCCTGAGTCCACACACCCAGCTCCCCACAGGACACATGGGTGTCAGAAGATGTTTGATGAGTGAATGTGTAAGCGAACCCAAAGACCCAAACCTGAAGACCTAGCAACAGATGTGATCAGAACAGGGTGGGACAAGCCAGACTCAGGGCATCCTCAAGATTGCCGTCTGAATATGCCCTTGGCCTTGTGGCTACCTAATAGTAGATATGTCACCCTTATATGCAAAGCCAGAGGGGTGGGCATGCTGCTGAGAATGGCAAGCCCTCCCGCATGTGGCTCAAGACACACCTACAGGATGCTGCGGCACCAGGGGAGGCGGAGTGCATGCCTTACCTGTGAAATTGGGGTTGAGCTCCAACGTCTGACCCGTCTCTGGGTACTCGCACACAACCTTCTGGAGGTGAACATGAGTGACCTTGATTAAGTCTCCCGTGGAGAGGCAGCACTCATTCCCAAAGAGCTCGTAGACAGAACCTGTGGAAACACAGACTCAGTTTCTCCTTTTGGCAAAGGCCTGGGCAGCTTGTACCCTGTTCTGTATAAACTCTACTCAGCTCTTCCTGCCGCCATCTCTCTCTCTCTATTTCAAAGTACTGGGGACTGGACCGGGTTCCAAACCTAAGTATTCTAGCCCCTCACCAGCCCCCTAGCTGTAGCCTCAGGCTTCTTCCTTACTTCTCCCTGCTAAAGGGCAGCTGGCTCAGCTAGCCATCCTCAGACAGCTTACACAGTCTTCACTGACTACGGCAGGCCTGATGGCGCCCTTTCTCCCAGCTCTCCTGGAGTGTGTGCACGGTCAGGGCAGGTCCCTTTCAACATCCTTGTAGCTTCTGGGGGTAGATTCCACCCGTGACGCAGTAACTAGCCAGTGACTCCCTACTCCCTCCTGTATTACAGTTACAAAATTAGGCTCAGGGTAGGTAGGCTTCACATAGATATAGCTCTTCCCACACCCTGCTTTCTGTTTCAGATGAGTGAAACTGCAGGTGACAGGACCTTTTGGCCACCCGGAGCCCCTTTCCCAGGGAGAGCCTTCGGAGAGCTGCTCCCAGGGTCAGGAGAAACTGGTGTCAACCTCACCCTAACCCCTCAGGAAAGTGCACACATTTGCTCAAAGGTGGACCTCGAGGAAGAGTGGCTTGTTAGTCATGGAGTTATATATACCTGGCCCTGTGCTGTATGTTACTGGCGCTTCACTGCCCTGAGGATGCATGAGTGCCCTTCCAGAACAGGCCAGCAGTTTCCCTTTTCTAAATAAATAGCAACAGCAGTTTCTCCTTCCTAAAAGTGAGAGCTCAGAGAGGTGGTGTCAGCTCCTCCAATGATTGGTAAAGAGGAAGGGTGGGAGCTCAGGCTCACCCTTGGCTGAACAGGGAGTGCCAGGTCAGCCTCAAAATTAATGGAAAAGAGCCAGCAAGATGTCGTCAAGTAAAGACTCTTTCCTCCTTAAGTCCCATGTGGTGGAGAATAAAGAAAACAAAAGTCCTGAGACCTTCACATGCATACTGTGACACATGTGTGCACCCCCTCCCCAACAACCAATCAATGTAAGCAAAGGCCTGGAAAACCAGCTGTGGTGGGCACATCTGTAACCACAGGACTCTTAGTCGGCAGAAGTCTGGGCTACACAAGAAGAACTTGTCTTAAACGGAAAGAAAGAAAAATGCTAAGGATCTTAGCTAAGAACTAGCTAGAGTGCTGGTCTAGGATGTAACATGGCCCAGATCCCATCTGCAGCAGGGCAGGTAATGTGGGGGTGGGAGGAGACAGAACGTGGGGTATCAAGCTTCAAAACTGGAATCCCATGTGGTCAGGAATTCCACCACACCTTGCCCTACCCTCCCGTTCACCTCATTTGCATACAGACACTCCGTGACATCCGTCTGTCCTCACGTCACCCCAAGTCCTTCCACTTCCCATCACCCACCCCAAGTCAGAGCAGATGAGGAAATTCGGGTATTGTGACACAGGTAAGCAAGAGACGCTGGGAGGATGTTCTGAGCTGGAGAAAGAATGACCAGGCTCCCAGAGCCCTACTTCTGGGACCCATCAGATTCTGATGGACCAGAGAGACTCACTGTGGTGGCCCTTGTGTGATCCTCCTAGGTCAGTCTACAACCCACTTGGCCATCAGAACACTTTGCTGGTGGCTACTGTGGCAGAGCCTAGCTCCTTCACTCCAGGGAGCAGGATGAAGCAGGCATCCATGAGAAGCTTGCTCTCTGAGGGAGAAGTCCTGAATCTCAGCATCTCCCTCCACTCTCTCCTCTGCCCAGCACAGAGCAGCCTGGTGGGTCCCTTTTCCTCCCTCCTTTACCCAAGTGGTCAGTCCCTGGTCACTGGCTATTTGGCCAGTAACTGGTGGTTGCGTCCTGATATGGCCATCTCTCCTATCCTATGAGTTGGGGAAAGCCATAGGCAAGGAGCAAATGTGCAGGCAAAAAGCAGGGAAGGATCCCCGTGGTAGGAGAGAGGGAGAGAGAAAGAAAAACCAAACAGTGAACCAGGCATGGCAAATTCAGGCAGAGGCAGACAGATCGTTGCAAATTTGAGGCCAGCCTGGGCTACAAAAGAAGATCCTCTCAAAACATCCCCAATAACGACAGTGAGCACCCTAGTGCCTGTCTAACACAATGGACGAGTTATCCTCACTTATCCTCCATTTATTGTTATAATTGTTCTTGTTGCTTGAGACAGGATCTCCTAGGCTGTTCAGGTGGCCCCTGCCTAGCTGCCACACAATTTCTGTTAGCATTACCAAGGAGCCTCAGTTGAGAAGAAGCCGAGGTTAAACTCAGGACTTCTCATCACCCGCGGGGACAAAAGCTGAAACGCAGGGAGGTGGCACCTTTTGGTG
>LR753330.1:1286669-1364169 GCA_902729485.2 Mus minutoides | reverse complement strand
AAGCCCTTGCTGTCCTGGAGCTCACTCTGTAGACCAGGCTGGCCTCGAACTCAGAAATCTGCCTATCTTTGCCTCCCAAGTGCTGGGATTAAAGGCGTGTGCCACCATGCCTGGCTCCCAGTGTTATATATTTTTTAAATGGGTGGTAGAGGCAGGGCATGCTGGAGAGATGACCCTTCAACTAAGAGCACTTTCGGATATTTTTTTTGGTTTTTTGGTTTTTGTTTTTTTTTTTTTTTTTCAGATATTCTCTATTTTCCCCCCCCCCACCCAGGTCCCAGGTCTGCTTCCTGACACAAGGCCAGTCACAGTTACTTTTAACCTTGTGCTAACTTTCTTTATGTAACCTCATGGCATACTGACTACCGCTAATCTTAGTGTAGAGATTTCTTCTTGTAACTTTGTTTCTTAGTGTTCCCAACAAGGTTATACAGTTATTCCCTCCTGACTTGTGTTCTGGATCTTTGCCAACTGTTAAGGGTTTACCCTCATTCCTTGGATGAATTCTCTTCTGAGCTAGGCTAAGGGCTACTGCCTTCCTTGCCTTTCTGTTAACCTTGAAGCAGTTACTGAGTAATCTACACCCCTAAGCCGCTAAAAGAAGTTTGGGTGACTTCTAAAAGGGGGCTAATGGGCCATTGGGCCACCCACTCATCCATCTTCTTGCCACTCTGGACATTGTTTTAGGGACGAGAAGTGAAACAGCTGGGCTGAAGCTTTCAGGTATCCATGAAGCTCCCAACAGCTCTCCAGCAGCCTGTAGCAGACCCGCCATCAGCTTCAGCTCCTCGGCTGCTACAGAAAGGCATCGGTGCCCTCCTCGACACTGTTTACACACCCACAGACTCTGAATGGTTTGAGATGGAGCCTAGAGACAGGGACCTGAAAAACTTCAACTTCAACCCTCCTTCAGTGTATGGGCTTCCTGACCCCTCTCCTCTGACTCTCCCCCGGATCACTCTTTCCTTACCAGGGTCTTCATACTTAATTTTATAAATATTTTACTTACTGACCTTCATCCTATACCCAAACAAAGTGTCCGATGCCCAAAAGCTTGCTCAGTGGGACAACGTTGCTATGATCATCATATTGCTACCTTGTTATGACCATTTTGCAACCATGTCTTTGTTTCAAAAGGTTGTCATGACCACCTCCTTATGTTTATATTCTGTGTTTGAACCCCTAACTATTTGCCTGCCAAATCCCCCATTTGGAAACCTCCTACTTCTGAATTATACAAAAATCCTTATTTCCTCTATGCCCAAGGCTGATCTCTGGAACCCCACCTTAGGAAGAGACAACCCTGTGTACATGAATTTAAAAAAAAAAAGCTTACTTGGATGAATTTGGCTGTGTGCTTTGGGTCGATGGTCTTTCTCTTCGAATCTGTGTGATTAACAAGAGCCTTGCAGGTTTAAGTCAGAAGGGGTCTCATCCCTAACCAAAGAGCTATCTCCAATTGACATCTGCCCGCAAAGGAAAATTTAGTTTCTCCTACTCGGACTCCCTGGCCAGTAGTAAATGACCGATAAAAAAATGAACCCAGTGGTATTTTTAAAAACAAAAGAGCCTGAGTCAAATTCTTGGAAGCCACATGATAAAAAGACAGAACTGACTCTTGCAAGTTGTTATCTGACAACCTGCCACAATCCACCCCCAGGAAAGAAAGAAAGAAAGAAAGAAAGAAAGAAAGAAAGAAAGAAAGAAAGAAAGAAAGAAAGAAAGAAAAGAGCTTCCTTTGGCTAGCAATATGGCTTAGTGGGTAAAGCCTGACACTGTGAGTTTGATTGGTGGTTCCTGCATGGTAGAAGGAGAAAACTGACTCCAGTTAGGTGTCTTCGGACCTCCACCAGGATCCTGTGACACCTGTGTGCACATACACACACAATAAGGAAATGTCAAAATTGTTTGTGTTACATGTTTTCCCTACATGTAACTTGGTGTATCACATACATGACTTGTATCCAAGGGATCCAGAAGTTCCCCTGGGACTGGAGTTACAAATGATCATAAGTCACCATGTAGATGTTGTGAATCAAACCCAGGTCTTCTGGAAGAGTAGCCACTTAACCACTGAGCTGTCTCTCCAGTCCCTTAATTTTTTTTTAAAGGAATACCTTCTTCCTAGCACTTAGGAGGCAGAAACAGGCAGATCTCTGAGTTCAAGGCCAGCTTGTTTTACATTACAAGTTCTAGGACAGTCAAGGCTACACAGAGAAACCGTGTCTCAAAAAAAAAGGGGGGGGAAGAAAGAAAGAAAGAAAGAAAGAAAGAAAGAAAGAAAGAAAGAAAGAAAGAAAGAAAGAGAGAGAAAGAGAGAGAGAGAGAAAGAAAGAAAGAAAGAAAGAAAGAAAGAAAGAAAGAAAGAGTGAAAGAAGGAAAGAAGGAAAGAAAGTGCTTGCTTGAGGACCCCCCCATTTAAAAAAAATCAGCCTGGCATTGGGGTACACCTCTGGAGGCAAAGGCTTGTGGATCTTTTCACGAGTGTGAAACGAACTTGTCCACATAGCAAGTCCCAGGACAGCCTGGGCTATGTAGAGAGACCCTGTGTCGCTCTGTGTATATATATGTGTGTGTGTGTGTCTATATTTGGACATGTACATTAAGTGCAGGTGTCCACAGAAGCCAAAAGGCTTCTCCTCTTCTGTAACTACAGGCTGTTTGACTCAGTTGCTGCAAACCAAGCTTGGGTCCTGCAAGAACATTACAGGATCTTAACACCGCATCGTGCCTCCAGCCTCAAGTCCAGAAGTTTGAAGCCAGCCTGAGCATCGAGCATCACAATGAGACCATGTTTAAAACAAAAAAAAGACCAACCAGCCAAACCCACAAACGAGACAGCAGATCTCCCTAGAGAGAAGATGAAGTTCCTGTTTCTGGTTCTCACTTGGGAGTGTGGGGGAGGGACGCAGGGGTGATTGTGGAGCGAGAAAGCAAAAGGCAGTGCCCTCCCAGCTCCTTCTTGAAGAGGCAAACTTGAGGTCTGGGTGTCCTGTTTCCTCACCACAGGACATCCACTCATGCATCATCTCTGCTGGAGTCTGCACCAGCCCTAGCTGGTCACCTTGTTATGCTTACAGTTTCAACTTATGCATCACCCTTTGAGCCTCTACCCAGAGCACACCCCCTCTTTCAGCCCAGTGCGGTATTATGACCTCTCTCCCACACTCTCCTCAACATCCAGCATGTACATCTGTGGTTTCTCTTCTCACTCTGAGAGCTCCTGAGGCCTGGACTTTTTCTTTTATTCCTTGACTCACAGAGCCTGGTGTTTTCCTGGCTAGTGGATGGGAAGAGTCTGGGATGTGAGGTCTCCCTCTCCACACACCTTAGCGTGACTCCCCTGAGGGCACAGTGATGGGATTTGTGGCATCTGGAGCCTGGGTACCTGTCCTGTCTCCCACCCCTTTCCCAGGGGACCAGGCTCCAAGTAATGCTTAGGGTCAGTAACAGTTACTTTAACCTCTCAGACTCAGTTTCCCCAGCAGCAGACAAATGGGACTGACACTGAAAATCAAGGATCCCTTTCCCTCTGTCCTTTAGGATTTCTCAGAGTAAGCCAAGGCACAGCAAAACCATCAAACCCCGGGTCACACCATACGTTGAAAGAAGGTTTATTTGGGGAAAGTTCAAGGCTTCCATGGCCGCCTCTGAGGGGCTGAGAGAATAACAAAAAGGATGAGGAAAGCCTTGCCGGTTAGAGAGGAAACAGGCAGAGACAGAGACGGAGCCTGTGAACTGGATCAGCCTGGAAGTTAGAAGTTAGAGAAGCAGCCAGGCAGTGGTGGCGCACGCCTTTAATCCCAGCACTCGGGAGGCAGAGGCAGGCAGATTTCTGAGTTCGAGACTAGCCTGGTCTACAGAGTTAGTTCCAGGACAGCCAAGGCTAGACAGAGAAAGCCTGTCTCGAAAAAAAAAAAAAAAAAAGAAAGAAAGAAAGGAAGTTACAGTAGCAATGGGGGATGTTTGCATGACCCACACAAAAGAGGCAGGAGGGTCGTGTGAGAGCTTTGATGCATTACAGGTATGTGCTAATAGGCATGTTCCTCATTTGTCTGAGGTGAAGGAACACAGGGGAAGTTGCAGTTCTTTCTGATAGACAGATTTCTTCTTCTTCTTCTCTTCCTCCTTCTCCTTCTTCTTTTTTTGTTTTTTTTTGTTTTTTTTTTTTTCGAGACAGGGTTTCTCTGTGTAGCCCTGGCTGTCCTGGAACTCACTCTGTAGACCAGGCTGGCCTTGAACTCAGAAATCTGCCTGCCCCTGCCTCCTGAGTGCTGGGATTAAAGGCGTGCGCCACCACGCCCGGCTTTGATAGACAGATTTCTAAGGATGGCTGAGTGTAAGGTTTGTATATCCACCAGCAGTCCATCTGTTTACCCTGCCAGAGTCTATCTTGAGCTCAGCCAGGCTGTCATGTAGGACAATGTCGGTGCCAAAGCCATTTTGATGGTTTGGGAAGGGCTCTTTGGAATTAACACTCAGTGCCAGGGCCCATCCTACAGACAGCACATCTGCTCAGACACCCTCTGTCCCAGTCAGGGTCTGTCTGAGTGTCACACACATTTGGGTCTGTCCCAGTCAGGGTCTGTCTGAGTGTCACACACATTTGGGTCTGTCCCAGTCAGGGTCTGTCTGAGTGTCACACACATTTGGGTCTGTCCCCGTCAGGGTCTGTCTGAGTGTCACACACATTTGGATCTTCCCTTGGTGGCTCATTTTGCTCCCAGCAATCTTCAGAAATCCTGCCTGGCCAGGATCAGCTCACTGCAGAGTTCCACAGCCCGTGAGAGGCCCACACACGTGGGAAGGCTCCTGGCAAGTTCCCCTTTCAGGCCAGGGATGCCTCCCACAACCCTTGTCTATTTCCTGACTGCTCTTACTTCCCCCAAAGGCCTAAGGTTTTTTTGGGTTTTTTTTTTTTGGTTTTTCGAGACAGGGTTTCTCTGTATAGCCCTGGCTGTCCTGGAACTCACTCTGTAGACCAGGCTGGCCTTGAACTCAGAAATCCACCTAAGTCCTAAGTTTTGTCTAAACCAACCTTCGCTTGTCTGCATCTCCTCCAAGCACATCCTGGATCGCTAGATTCATGGCTGAGATTGTGCAGGTTATAGGTGAAAATCCATTCATTATGTTCAAAGGAAACTCCAGTTCCCTAAACTTTAAAAGGCAGGCCAGTGAACTCAACCTGGACTACAGGAGGATTTCTGGTGGTTAGGTAAAAGCCAGCATTCCCTCCGGAACTTGTGAAACTGGTCCTTATCTACCAAAAGGAGTTATTTACCTATATATGGCTACCTGTGGTTCCTATAGCCTATCAAAGCTTATGCTGGCCTCTAGGTGCCCTTAGCATCAGTACCCCAAGTACCTGTTAACACATTTCAAAGTCCATTCTAACAATCTAGCCCTTCTCACCTCTTCCATTTAATGAACAAGCCTACCTCCATTTTAGGCTTAAAAGACATCACATAGTAAAAACAAAATAAGCCCATCCCCGTTTATAACTGATTCTCAAGGATTGGGCTAGGCTTCACCTGTAAACTTAGCTACAAGTGGCTCTGTATACAAGTGGCTCTGTATTTCCTGTTCTAGCAAATGGCAACCATGTCTTTGTTTCAAAAAGTTGTTTATAATCATCCTGCAACCCTACCTTCCTTTCAGAAGGTTGTTGTTATCACCTGTTGTGACTTCCATGTTACAACCCCTTGCCATTATATCTTTGTTTCAAAGGTTGTTATGACAACTCCTTATGCTTATGTTCTGCTCCTATAACCCTGCTTATTTTGCCCACCAAATCTCCCTATTTGGAAACCTCCTACCCCTGAGCTATAAAAGCCTTGCCTTTCTTGCATCCAAGGTTGACCTCTTGAAGCCCACCTTAGGGGAAGACAGCCTGTATATGTGAATAAAAAGTTAGCTTTAGCAGGGCAGTGGTGGCACATGCCTTTAATCTCAGCACTTAAGAGAGTGAGTTCCAGGACAGCCTACACAGAGAAACCCTGTCTTGAAAAACAAACAAACAAACAAAAAAGTTAGTTTTCTTTTTTTTTTAAGATTTATTTTATTTATTATATGTAAGTACACTGTAGCTGTCTTCAGACACTCCAGAAGAGGGCGCCAGATCTCGTTACGGATGGTTGTGAGCCACCATGTGGATGCTGGGATTTGAACTTATCACCTTCGGAAGAGCAGTCGGGTGCTCTTACCTGCTGAGCCATCTCACCAGCCCAAAAAAAGTTAGTTTTAATTACTCGTTTGCTTCAAATAATTTGCCATGATGATTTGGGCTAGTGGTATTTCTCCTCCCATCTTTGAGACTAACATTTGGAGGCCCCAGTGAGATCAAGACCATAACTCCAATTTAGAGATTCAAAAGCCAGATCTTCCCTGGCCCTTCGGGATTGAGCAGCTGCTCTAGAGGGTACACACCTTGGAGACATTTCTAACATTTCCCTTGTCCAGGAAAACAATCAAGGAGTTGTGTAGCCCATCTGGTTATCTCTGGTTATTTGGGAATTCCGTAAGAGCCACCAGTTCTTTTTTTTTTTTTTTTTTTTTTTTTTTTTTTGACCCATCTTAGGACTCTGGGGACACCCTGACAAGACTGAGGGCTGAGAAATAAGAAAAGCATGTCACACAAGTGCCTGTTGGCAGGGTTTTAACACCTAGGCTATACAACAGAACTCAGGAACCCTGAGGGCTTTCCATGATGTGGGAGGAGGTGCAAGAGATTGGATAGGCCCAGAATAAAGTGTCAGGCATTTCCAGGAGCTGAGGCAGAAATCAGAGAAGCCCAGACTATCTGAACTGACACTTAGGAAGTCTCTGGCAGGTTCTCAGCACCTGGGTTGTAATAGTCACCTTATAAATGATCAATTTATTCTATAAATATAATTCATTTACAAGATCAAGCTTGATTTAGCCTCCTGCATGTGTTTTCTGTTAAAAAAAAAAAAATTCTAGCTGGGCATGGTGGTGCACGCCTTTAATCCCAGCACTCAAGAGGCAGAGGCAGGTGGATTTCTGAGTTCGAGGCCAGCCTGGTCGACAAAGTGAGTTCCAGGACAGCCAGAGCTACAAAGAGATACCTTGTCTCAAAAAAAAAAAAAAAAAAAAAAAAAAAAAAAATTTGGGCTGGAGAGATGGCTCAGCGGTTAAGAGCACTGACTGCTCTTCTTAAGGTCTTGTGTTCCAATCCCAGCAACCATGTGTAATGATGTCCTCTTCTGGTGTGTCTGAAGACAGCTATAGTGTACTTAGATAAAGTAATAAATAAATTAAAAAAAAAAAAAAAACAAAAGCAGGGGCTGGTGAGATGGCTCACCGGGTAAGAGCACCCGACTGCTCTTCCGAAGGTGATGGGTTCAAATCCCAGCTACCACATGGTGGCTCACAACCATCTGTAACGAGATCTGGCTCCCTCTTCTGGAGTGTCTGAGGACAGCTACAGTGTACTTACACATAATAAATAAAATAAAACCTTTAAAAAACAAAACAAAACAAAAACAAAAACAAACAAACAAAAACTAAAAAACTTTTCTTTTCCTTCCCAGTCCTGCTCATGGAACAACGACTCTGAGACTAATTATTTATTATTAGATGCATTTGACACAAGCTTTGGCTCACTCCCTGACTAGCTTGTAGCTTATTTAACCCATTCAAACTATTCTATGTCTACCATTTGGTTAGTCCCGGGTCAACTTATTTATTTATTTATTTTTTTTGGTTTTTTGAGACAGGGTTTCTCTGTGTAGCCTTGGCTGTCCTGGAACTCACTCTGTAGACCAGGTTGGCCTCGAACTCAGAAATCCACCTGCCTCTGCCTCCCATGTGCTGGGATTAAAGGCGTGTGCCACCACGCCCGGCCCGGGTCAACTTCTTTCACAATTCCTTTCATTTCCCTCAGCGTCTCCTGAGTTCATCTACCTGCAGGTTTACGTCTGTCTCCATGGTCCATCTCTCTTTTCTCTCTGAATCTCTTTTTAGTCTCTCACTATTTCCCAGAATCCTCTCTTCCTGCCAGTGTCCCACCTCCTACTTTCTGCCTTAGCTCATTGGCCATCAGCTTTTTTATTGACAGGTGACGCTTATAAGAGAGTATTTAAACCGGGCATTGGTGGCACACGCCTTTAATCCCAGCACTTGGGAGGCATAAGTAGGCTGATTTCTGAGTTTGAGGCTAGCCTGGTCTACAAAGTGAGTTTCAGGAAAGCCAGGGCTACACAGAGAAACCCTGTCTCAAACAAACAAACAAACAAACAAACAAAGTCTATAGTTTTCAAGGTTAAACCTAAACAAGGAACCAAAAACAAGTAAAGTTTATTTAAAATCAGATATATTTAATAGTTGGCTCTCAAAAGTTTTCAGAGACTTGCTCAATATGACATTTAAAGTGTTTAATGAAAAAGCTTCCTGGGCTGGTGAGATGGCTCAGCGGGTTAGAGCACCCGACTGCTCTTCCGAAGGTGATGAGTTCAAATCCCAGCAACCACATGGTGGCTTACAACCACCCGTAACAAGATCTGTCACCCTCCTCTGGTGCGTCTGAAGTCAGCTACAGCGTACTTATGAAGAATAATAAGAAATGAATCCTTGGACTGGAGAGACAACGGGACCGAGCTAGGCTGTCTGGAGTTAGCGGAGCCGAACGGGGACGGCCGGAACGAGTGGAGCTGATCGGAGGGAGCGGGCCAACTGGGGCGAGCAGGGGCCGTTCAGGGGCGGCCAGGAGCGAGTGGGGCTGGCCAGAGCGAGCGGAGTCGGCGGTAGCAAGCGGGGTTGACCGGGACAAGGGAAAAAGAAAGAAAGAAAGAAAGAAAGAAAGAAAGAAAGAAAGAAAGAAAGAAAGAAAGAAAGAAAGAAAGAAAGGAAGGAAGGAAGGAAGGAAGGAAGGAAGGAAGAGCTTCCTATGAAAGGCAATCCTTAGGTCTCCAAAGAAGACAGATGGGGACAGACCTGGATTGTGGTGACACTAACCACTGGGCAAAGTTTCCCCCTGCCACCAGGGCCTGCCCACGCTGTGGACACTACTGGGTTGACTGCCCTGCTCTGCCTAGTCACAGTGGGTCAGTTTTTCCCAGTTCTTCATCCACAGGAATATCTCTTGGACCTACCTTCTAGGTATGGCAGCCAAAGGCCTATGTTGTCTTGTGCAGCAACTGAATATGTAATACTGCCCAATGTGACAGTTGAAGATGTATGTCCACTGCCCCCAACAAAGCCATCAAGACCATGGGAACCTAGGGCAACCTTATGGAGTGGAGTCTCTGTCATTTTAATTGGTACAGAGGCCATTTGGATTATACTTCCTTTTTTTTTTAAGATTTATTTTTTTATGAATACACTTCAGATACACCAAAAGAAGGCATAGGATCCTATCACAGATGGTTGTGAGCCACCATGTGGTTGCTGGGATTTGAACTCAGGACCTCTGAAAGAGCAGTCAGAGTTCTTAACCGCTGAGCCTTCTCTCCAGCCCCTGTACTTCCTTCTATAATTTCTCTTTCTCTAACCTCTGATGGCATTGATGGGTAACTGCAGCTTTGCCAATTTAGCAGCAGCTGCCTGGTCAATGCATTTTATATATAAAAACCAGGCCTTAATTTTCTAGAACTATTAAATCACCTGATGAAAAAGACAATCTCATAGAAAGGTTTGCCTGACTAACAAGCTTTGTATTAAAGAATAAACAAGCTTTAGACATAATCTTTGCTATTTAAAGGAATTTGCTTTGCCACTTATATATGTCTAAATATAAACAATTAGATAAAAAGTTTAAGGTTTGTATAAATTACAAAGGTCTAAACATAATTTAAACTAAAACATCTGAAGAGATGAAAGTCTAAATAAATGATGAGACTCTGATAATGACCTTAAATATATAAATACAGCTTACTCTATGCTATTGAAATATGTTCAAAGGTTTCGAGTTTTAACATTAATCAATGAAGTTCTGACAATCTGGTAAAGGACTGACCACTTTATCAGTCACAAGATTTTAAATTTCTCTTGGTTGTACATATATTGACTTAAAGATCCTTCTCCTCTAATCCCAGCACTCAGGAGGCAGAGGCAGGTGGATTTCTGAGTTCAAGGCCAGCCTGCTCTACAAAGTGAGTTCCAGGACAGACAGCCAGGGCTACACAGAGAAACCCTGTCTCGAAAAACCAAAAAAAAAAAAAAAAAAAACAAACAACAACAACCCACAACCATGTCTTTGTTTAAGACAGTTGTAGTTGTTTATAACCATCTTGCAACCCTACCTTTTTTTTAGGTTGTTATAACTACCCATTGTTATGACTATCTTGTTACGACCACCTGGCAACCCCACTTTTGTGTCGGGGAGGGGGGCTGGTTTGACTAACTTGTTATGCTTACTATCTGCTCTTACAACCATACATATTTTGCCCACCAAATCCGCCATTTGAAAACACCCTACTTCTGAGCTATAGAAACCTTGTCTTCTTCAAGTCAGAGGCTGAACTTGCAAACCTCACCCTTAGGGGGAAACATTCCCTGTATACAAATAAAAAAGCTCGCTTTAACTGATTTGGCCATGGTGATTTGGGCCAGGGGACTTTCTTCTTCCACGGTTGGGATTCACACCCGACCCTGAACTTCCTCCTGCTCTCTTGCTTTCTCCGCAGCTACTGCTCCTTATAACCCTGCTAACCCTGCCATGTTCACTTTCTGTTCTGCTCCTGCTTCTCCCAGTGTGTCTTCCTTATTCTCTCTCTCCTGCTTCCTCCCCAACCCCCTCTGGCAGATAGCCCTGGCCACAGCCAGTCTGCTGGTCTTGTTCAGTCTACTTCTCTCTCTGCTCTGGACTCTTCCAGATGTCTCCACCTTTTCCCTCCTATCTAAAACGAAAACCTTCCCATTTCCCATATTGTAGAACAGTCATGTTGTCGATTTACACACTCCCAAGCTGCTCTTTCTGGCTGAGAGGGAGAAGAGTTCACAGCTGATGTAGGACCTAGGAACCAAGAGGAGAAGAAGGAAAAGGAGACCCTGAAACGGGTCTTGTTTAAAGGCCAAAGTGTAGTTCCTGGGGAAACAGTTGTCACAATAGAAAAGGCAGTTTCTGTGTGTAAGGGTTACTTAAGTGGCCTTCCTGCTTCTGCAGCCTGGGGACCAGAGAAAGCTGGTCAAAGGAAGTGCCAGGGCTTCAGAGGGAGAGACCAACAGGAGGCAAAACAAGAGGACAGCGAGGAACCGAACCGAAAGAATTTTCATGTGGGAGGCAGAGTTTGGCTTTTAACTTAAAAAGTTCTGGGGGGGGGGGGGCTGGTGAGATGGCTCAGCGGGTAAGAGCACCCGACTGCTCTTCTGAAGGTTCCTGAGTTCAAATCCCAGCAACCATATGGTGGCTCACAACCATCCCTAACGAGATCTGACTTCCTCTTCTGGAGTGTCAGCTACAGTGTACTTACATATAATAAATAAATATTAAAAAAAAAAAAAGTTCTGGCGCACGCCTTTAATCCCAGCACTCGGGAGGCAGAGGCAGGTCTGGTCTACAGAGTGAGTTCCAGGACAGTCAGGGCCACACAGAGAAACCCTGTCTCGAAAAACCAAAATTGGGGGTACTTCGGGAAGCACATGGGATTTTCAACAGACTGGTCCTGGTGTAGAAAGTGGCCTGACAGGCAGGGAGAGGCAGGACGGAGACTTGGGAGGGAGTCAGAAGACGGACCACAGAGGACCAGCCTGAAAGGAAAGCAGATGGGAGAGGCATTGGGGGGGGGGGGGCAGAGTGCAGAGCTTGGAGGAAACCTGCACTCTGGGTTTTCTTAGGTGCTCACCCCTCCTGTCTTATCTCCTGCCTTGGTCACAGTCTGAGGGCAGGATGCTTGGAGCTGTTCGCGACAGACATGTCTGCCTGCTTTGCCTATCCACAGTGATGCTGCGCTCCACAGTATCCACAGGGCTCCACAGCCCGGGTGTGAGTATGAGACGGGACCATTGCCTTAGATTCCCTTTGCCTTTTATTATTCATTTCAGCCCAATCTCTGTGCTATCCCAGAATAATGGGGCCCGAATCCTCCAAACCGGGAACCGCGATGTTCTTCCAGGAGACAAGTGAGCTTGGGCACAGGGGCAGACTTGAGCCAGGGAACTACAGGGGACCAATATGGACCCACACAGCCAGAGATCAGAGAAATGACTGGTGTGGGTGGAGAGACATGGGATGGAGGAGTAGGGGTGGGGACACTGATTCTGCTTGTCCCTGCACCCTGAGCCTCCTGCCTGTGGCTTCACTTTATGCCACTCAGGATCCTTCTCTTCCTTGGTTTTAGCTTCTCTGCGCCCATTTGCAAGCCTGTGTCTGCAGCCTGACGTTGGGCTCCAGGTAAATGCGCCACCACCACTATGTCCTATGGCACAGAGAACCTTCAACTCAGTGCCTTTCCTAGAGCCGGTACCTCAGGTGCTGTTCTTAGACTGAATGACATTTCTGAAGAATCCAGTGTCTGGGCCAGCAGCCTCCAGGCCCTGGATCTTCCTCCTCCTCCTCCTCCTCCTCCTCCTCTTCCTCCTCCTCCTCTTTCTCCTCCTCCTCCTCCTCCTCCTCCTCCTCCTCTTCCTCCTCCTCCTTCTCCTGAGCTTGCAAGCCACATTCCCACCGCAGTGGAACAAGCTGCTGATCCCTGCCCCTTACAGCTTCCCACCCACCACAGCCTTTTAAAATTTTAAAATACAGCTTTGAATTTATTACATTGGTCAAGATTCCCCATGGAGCTGGGGCTCAATTTTGAGCCCCTAATAACATGGCTCCATGGGTCCTGGTACGTTCTTGTTCTCTCTCGTTCTCTCTCTCTGTCTCTGTCTCTCTCTCTGTTTCTCTGTCTCTCTCATGTGTATGTCATGTGTGTGTGTATGTGTGTGTGTGTGTATTTATATATTTATCCACACACACGAACAAAAACATCTAAATGGAATCACTAAATAGCAGAGAGACAAAGCCCCACTAGACATCTCTCACCACTAAACGAAACCTCCAATGACAGGAATATGCTACACCTCAGTGGGTCATTGGCCCTTTTAAAGTTACTCAAACAACTCAGACTATTGGCAAGTCTGTTGGTTATTTTCCACAAACTGATGGTAAGCCCTGTATCTGAAGACAGCATATCTCATTGAATACAGAGAATCTGAGCCGCTGTCTAACTACAGCCTTCATTTCCTCTTGACTAGTGTTCATCCTACTGGAAGGTATCCTGCATACCACCAAAAGAGAAAGGTAGCCGTCGATTCAGCTAGCTTTGATCTTCAATGGTGCACTGTCTCCATCATATGCTGGTGCAATAGATGCTTAAAAGATGTGGAAACAGGGCTGGAGAGATGGCTCAGTGGTTAAGAGCACTGGCTGCTCTTTCAGAGGTCCTAAGTTCAGTTCCCAGCAACCACATAGTGGCTCACAACCATCTATAAAGAGATCTAGTGCCCTCTTCTGGCCTTCAAAAATACATGCAGGCAGACCACTGATACATAATAAATAAAATTTTTTTTCTTTTTTGGTTTTTCAAGACAGGGTTTCTCTGTATAGCCCAGGCTGTCCTGGAACTCACTTTGTAGACCAGGCTGGCCTCGAACTAAGAAATCCGCCTGCCTCTGCCTCCTGAGTACTGGGATTAAAGGTGTGCGCCACCATGCCCAGCTAATAAATAATTTTTTTAAAGATTTATTTATCTATTTATTATATGTGTGTACACTGTTGCTGTCTTCAGACACCCCAGAAGAGGGCATCAGATTTTTGTTATGGATGGTTGTGAGCCACCATGTGGTTCCTGGGATTTGAACTCAGGACCTTTGGAAGAGCAGCCACTAGCCCCATAATAAATAATTTTTTTTTCCTGCTCGTTCTGGTCTTGCTTTTTATTGGTCTTTCGTTTTATTCATAAGTATGCTATAGCTGACTTCAGACACACCAAAGGAGAGTGTCAGATATCATTACGGGTGGTTGTAAGCCACCATGTGGTTGCTGGGATTTGAACTCATCACCTTTGGAAGAGCAGTCGGGTGCTCTTACCCGCTGAGCCATCTCACCAGCCCTAATAAATAATTTTTAAGGAGATGTGGGGATAATCGCCCATAGAAATTGGATTTAAGCCCCACTCCATGAGTTGGAACCCACGCCTGACACATGTTGAGTGGCCAAGAACCTGTGAATAGCCAGGTATTTAGCAGAAAACCAAAAAGGTTTGTTCTGCTAACAGAACAAATGACTCCTGGTAACCTGCTTCTCTATCCGTAGATCAGTGTCTTACATAGTTATCATCAGAGAAACTTCTTCCAGTAATAGATATGAACAAGTAGAGACCAACACTGGACAATATGCAGAGAGTAAGTTGTTAACTTGGAGCATCCAGTCCTAGATGGAAAGTCTCCATCACACCTTTCTCCTCAAGACTCAGGGAACTTTGCAAAGGAGACTAAAAACTTGAGAGAGCAGGTGGTAATAGATGGCATCAAGGAAGTAAGGCCTTTTCCCCCACAAGGCACTGGTTTTATAAGTGTGCATTTGATGTGGGTGCTGGGGATTTGAACTCTGGCCCTCATGCTGGCACTGCAAGCCCTTTAGCCACTAATCTGTCTCTTCAGCTCCAGGCATATGCTCTTAACCCTGGAGTACTTTCTTGCTTCCCTGGACCATAGGCTCATGGAATACTCTTCACTCTGTGCCTGGATAACCTCTAATTGCTCTTCAAGTCCCAGCCTTAGCTGGACACGGTGGCACACCTGAAGTCCCATTTCCTCAGGAGATCAAGAAAAGAGAATCATTTGAAACCAGGCATTGAAGCCAGCTTAGGCAATATTGTAAAACCATGCAATCAAGACGACAGTAACAGAAAGCTCCAGCCATGAAGGACAGTCTTTCTCCAAGGAAGCCATTATTATGAACAAGTTAGTGTTGTGGGATAGTCACCAGAAAAGTCTGTCTGGACATGAGTTTAAGCCAATAGAAAGACTTTATTAGGGCCGAAGAGATGGTTCAGTGGTTAAGAACACTAACCATACTTCTGAGAGGTCCTGAGTTCAATTCCCAGCACCCATATAATGGCTCACAACCATCTGTAATCAATCCGATATCCTCTTCTGGTATGTGTGTGAAGACAGAACACTTTAAATAAATAAATAAATAAATAAATGAATAAATAAATAAATAAATAAATGGATAAATAAATAAATACAATTTAAAAGTCTTTATTAGCCAGCCAGAACACTGGGTGTTCTGGATCCCAATGTAGCATGAGTCTCGTGGTGAACTTTTTTTGTTTTTGTTTTTAATGTATTGATGTTTTTCCTGCGCTTGTATCTGTGTGGGCTTGGGATCCACTGGAACTGGAGTTGCTGATAGTTGTGAGCTGCCATGACATTGTTAGCAACCAGTAGTCTTAACCTCCAAGCATCAGGGTGAGCTTTTATTTTTAGCACATCCTGATTTCCTAAACTGTGGACTTGATGGGTTAGGTCTTTATTTTCATTTTTGGTAGGTGGTGCTGAGTTTCACATCCTGACTGGCACTTTGATTATGGAACCAGTTGTGCTAAGGTCAGGGGGCCTACTAAGTTTGTTTAGGTGTTATGGCCAAAACAACCATCAGCATGAAGAGATCTGAAAAGGAGGATCATGGTAGACAGAGAGGAAAGACTGTGGGCTCACTTTCAAAAGTGAACCATGTAGTCTAGGCGAGGTTTTGGTGAGTCACAGAGGGGCATGCCTATGATCCCAGAATTCATTTGGAAGGCAGAGGCAGGAGGAGCTCTGAGTTTGAGGCCAGCCTGCTTTTCATAGCTAGTTTCCTACAGTCAGAGCTACATCGTGAGACCCTATCTTGAAAGCAAAAAATGAGTTCAGCTAGCCAGTAGAGATTGCATCGCCAGCAGAGGTTGAGCAAACAAGCTTGTTGACCTTATTTGTATGAGTTCTTCCTTCAGAATGTCCCTGCCTGTGGTCCTGCTTTACCACACAGAACAGTCCTCCTAGACTTTATCCAGGGTCAGGATTTGTACCAAGAAGGCAACTCTAGTCCATCTGGGCCCCAACACACTATGTTCATGCCTTGTCTGTGTTCAGATGTCACAGAGTGGTCCTGTTTGTGCGGGGACCCATCACGGTCAGAGTGCCTTGCCTGTGGTATTCACTCCAGAAGAGGGCATCAGATTTCGTTACGGATGGTTGTGAGCCACCATGTGGTTGCTGGGATTTGAACTCGGGACATTTGGAAGAACAGTCGGCGCTCTTAACCACTGAGCCATCTCGCCAGCCCCAACCTGTGGTATTCACTACTTTTCTGTTACTGCTATAAAACATCAAGACCAGAAGCAACTTGAAGGGGAAAGGATTTATTTCATTTTATAGCTTTCAGTCTGTCCAGTCTGTCACTGAGTGAAGTCAGGGCAGACAGGGACTGCAGCAGAGGCCAGGGAGAACCACTGCTTCCTGACAGTTTACCCCCTCAGAGCTGGCACATCAACCATTAATCAAGAAAAATGCCCTGGGCTTACCTATGGCTGATCTACTGAAGGTGTGCTCTCAGTTGGGATTTCCTCTTTCTCTGGATTGTGTCAAATATATAAAACAAATAAACAAAAACAATCTTACCAGTGCTCTTGCCTTTGGGGTTGTGAGGTAGTCACCAGAGAAGACCGGTCAGACATGGGTTTGAGCCAATAGTCTTTACTAGCCGGCATCAACTACACCAAGTGTTTGGGATCCCTGTGTAGCACTGAGCCTTTCTCAGGGTGAGCTTTTAAGCGCATAAACT
Source organism: Mus minutoides (assembly GCA_902729485.2). Classification (NCBI taxonomy): domain Eukaryota; kingdom Metazoa; phylum Chordata; class Mammalia; order Rodentia; family Muridae; genus Mus; species Mus minutoides. The sequence continues at coordinate 1,347,401 of LR753330.1, read as the reverse complement.
ATGTTCTAGGTTGACACACTTCAGTTAACAAGAACAGTTAGCCAGAAGCAAAACTCCAGAAGCCCCAAACAAACAAACAAAAACAAAAAAAAAAACAAGGTTAGTAGGTTTAGAGACTTTCCCAGAACTATATGGACTTTGATGGATTAGAGCTGTGTGTTCATTTTGTCAGTGGTGCTGAGTTTTACAGCCTGAATGGGACGTCCATCATGGAGTCAGTTGTGCTAAGGTCTTAGAGCAGCATACTAAGGTCTGGGGCCTTGTTACACAGTCAAATGTTTTCTGATCAGCTGGAGACAACCCACATTGCTTCCTGCAAATGGAGGCTGCTTCTTTCTTTGTCCCTTAGAGACAGAAAGCCAAGGGCCAAGTTGACATTTTGAAGAGAGTTCTATCCACAGGGCTTGGGAAGGAGTCTGGCTTTGAGAATTGGAGCACCAGATGAATACAGGTACACAGGAGAGTGAATCAGAGGGGAGAAACAGAAGATGGGAGCGGGGCTGATGGGTGAAGTCCTGAGGAACACATGGAGCTTGTAGACCACTAGGTTGTCTGTCACTTAGGAAGATGGAAGGCCTTCAGAGCACTCTCAGCAGAGACCCAGATGTGACCAACTGAGCCATCCTGAGACTAGAGAAGATTCCCTGGAGGAGGGGGGGGGGAGGCCTGGAGGGCGCAGTGGAGCAGAGAAGTGGACACAAACTGAGGTAGCTGCTAAGGACTTAGAATCAAGACATCCTCCCCCTCTTTGGTTTTTCGAGACAGAGTTTCTATGGCTGTCCTGGAACTCACTCTGTAGACCAGGCTGGCCTTGAACTCAGAAATCTGCCTGCCTCTGCCTCCCTAGTGCTGGGATTAAAGGCATGTGCCACCAATGCCTGGATTTTTATTTTTTATTTTTCCTGCTTTGTAAGAGTAATGCCCGCCCTTTTTGAGATGGGATTTTATGTAGCTTAGGCTGGCCTGGAGCTTACTTCATAGCCCAGGATTGCTTTGAACTCCCCCTCCTCCTCCTTCAGATTTATTTATGTACACAGTGCATATACCCCTGCGTGCCAGAAGAGGGCGCCAGATCTCATTATAGATGATTGTGAGCCTCCATGTGGTTGCTGGGATTTGAACTCAGGACCTCTGGAAGAGCAGTCAGTGCTCTTAACCTCTGAGCTATCTCTCCATCTCTGAACTCCTGATTCTTCTAACCTCACTCTCCAAAAGTTAGCATTGAAGGTATGTGCTACCAGGGATCTTCTGGCCTCTGCAGGCATTGCACTTGTGCACACAACACTTTCTCCACCATACACACCACCAACACGCTAATCTTTTTTTTGTTGTTTTTTGTTTTTGTTTGTTTTTTGTTTTTTGAGAAAGGGTTTCTCTGTGTAGCCCTGGCTGTCCTGGAACTCACTGTAGACCAGGCTGGCCTCGAACTCAGAAATCCACCTACCTCTGCCTCCCAAGTGCTGGGATTAAAGGTGTATGCCACCACGCCCGGCATTTTTTTTTTTTTCATTTAATATATATGAGTACACTGTTGCTGTCTTCAGACACACCAGAAGAGGGCATCGGATCCCATTATAGATGGCTGTGAGCCACCATATGGTTGCTGGGAATTGAACTCAGGACCTCTGGAAGAGGGGTCAGTGCTCTTAACCGCTGAGCCATCCCTCCAGCCCAATCTTTATTTATTTATTTATTTTTTTAAGATTTATTTTATTTATTATATGTAAGTACACTGTAGCTGTCTTCAGACACTCCAGAAGAGGGCGCCAGATCTCGTTACGGATGGTTGTGAGCCACCATGTGGATGCTGGGATTTGAACTTATCACCTTCTGAAGAGCAGTCTGGTACTCTTACCCGCTGAGCCATCTCACCAGCCCCCAATCTTTTTTAAAAAATAAGGAAGGGAACAAAAAATCCTAGACTGTCTCCTGTACTGGGAATACAAAGGGCAGTGGCAGCAGCCAGGAACTGCCTGTGCTATGGTATCTATCACCGTGGGCTGTGTACCCTAAGCCTTGAGTTCTGTAAAGTGGAGACACTTCCGTTCTCCCTTGGGGCTGCTGGAGACAATGCACAGAGAGCATTCTCTGCAGGGTGTTCAACAGTGAGTCCTTCCCTTCCCTCCTTCCAATGTCCTAGCACCTGCCTTAGGAAACTGGATACTTACCAAGTGGCTCCAATGGTAAACACAGAGCCCCTCCTGCTGGTGATAGCTGGAACTACACCCAGCTCCAGTACAGTTAGCTCCCTTTAGGACACAGGCCACTAGACCTTCCCACCCACTACACGCCAGGGCTCACATCCACGGTGTCCTATCATTGCTTATGCAGAGTGAAGTGGCCTCTCCTCCACTTCTTGGCGACAGCAAGTGTCACCCACTTTGGAAGAGTTTACAGCTACATTGTTCCTTCCCCCTCTGCCAGAAAAAATATAAAATATTCTATTTCATTTTTCTCAATAGTTGGACTAATATCTAAATTTGCTAGACAGACAGACGTGGGGAGGACCTAGAACATCTGCCTGTCTCTTACTTGGTAGAGACTCCCCCAGGCCAGGGCCAGCCTAACCTGTCTTCATGGTCTCATTCTAGCACAAGTAGTCACTGTCCCATCTGAAATCCCTGGGAGGAAGGTGAGTGTGGGTGAGGTGACATGTGTACATCCTTTTCTGGATCTTCCAAAGTATCTGAGAATGCCTTTTGTATTCCTTAGGAAAACTATGAGCTGGGCGGTGGTGGCGCATGCCTTTAATCCCAGCACTTGGGAGGCAGAGGTAGAGGCAGGTGGATCTCTTGAGTTCGAGGCCTCCCTGGTCTATAGAACAAGTTTGAGGCCAGCTAGGGCTACAGAGAATCCCCATCTTGAAAAACAAACAAACAAGCCCCCCCCCCCAAAAAAACCCTAAAAAACAAAAATCAAAAAAATTTTGGGGGGGCTGGTGAGATGGCTCAGCGGGTACGAGCACTGACTGCTCTTCCAAAGGTCCTGAGTTCAATTCCCAACAACCACATGGTGGCTTACAAACATCCGTAAGGAGATCTGGCACCCCCTTCTGGAGTGTCTGAAGACAGCTACAGTGTTCTTACATAAAATAATAAATAAATCTTTAAAAAAAATTTTCTTTGAGACACTGTTTTAGCTTTCAGGAATCTAGAACATATTATGTAGATCAGACTGGCCTTGAACTTTTTTTCTTTTTTGGTTTTTCGAGACAGGGTTTCTCTGTATAGCTCTGGCTGTCCTGGAACTCACTTTGTAGACCAGGCTGGCCTCGAACTCAAGAGATCCGCCTACCTCTGCCTCCCGAGTGCTGGGATTAAAGGCGTGCGCCACCACGCCCAGCGGCCTTGAACTCTAAATTTAGAGATCTGCCTGCCTCTGCCTCCCAAGCATGTATGTATGTATGTATGTATGTATGTATGTATGTATGTAAATGTATGTTTGCTTGTACAAAGCACACATTTATGTGAGCCTGAATGTTTATAGCACTACATGCAGTTGGAGGTCAGAGGACAGCTGTGTGCAGTAGATTTCAGGGATTGAACTCCCACCACCAGGTGTGGGCAGCAGTGCCCTACCCACTGAGCCCCCCCCCCCCTGCCCCCAGCCTCCTTTTTGAGGCAGTCTTGCTATGTAGCCCTGGTTGGCCTGGAACTTGCAATCCTCCCAATTCAGACCCCCATGTTGAAATTTCAGGTGTGAGCCACCATATCCAGCTGAATTTTTTAACTAGCAGGGAGGAAAGACCCTTCTAGTGCTTTCCAATTCTCTAGCAAAGTTTGTGTGGTGGCCTCTGCTCCCCTCCAGCGACTGACCATACCATTATTGATGGCTCTTGCAGTGGTTCCTCTATCTGGAAAGCCTTGGTCCTCCTTCTCTTGGGTACAATTCTTCAGTGCTCAGCTAGAGCATCACCCGGAAACCATGTTGACCTTCTAGGTCTTGATGGGGTTTCTGAGGTCTATCAGAGCCTTCCAGTTAGACGGGAGTTTAGCATGGCCACTTCTTTCTGGCTTGTCTAAAACAAGGTCTCACCTATCCCAGGCTAGATCTTAGACTCATGACATTGAGGATAGGCTGGAGCTTGTGATCCTCCTGCCTCCACCTCTCAAGTGCTGGAATTACAGGCATGCACCATCACACCCAGCTGTGGTTTTTTTTTTTTTTTTTTTTTTTGAGACAGGGTTTCTCTGTATAGCCCCGGCTGTCCTGGAACTCACTCTGTAGACCAGGCTGGCCTCGAACTCAGAAATCCACCTGCCTCTGCCTAAACTCGGGTGACTGCAGATCCTAAGGCTTTTCATCTTCATGAGGACTTGTCTATATACACTGGCAAAGCCAATCTTTTGTACTATGGTGACAGATCTCTACTTATGAAACCAAGGATGACAATGAGCCCCTGGTCTTTCTGTCCTCAACCCCCAAATGATGGGTTCACCTGTGCAACTGAAACTTGGTCCCTTCCTAGAAAGCCATGTCTCTACACAGTGAATGAGACTCCAGGACACACCAGCCTTAATGTGGCCCACACCTCAGAAGGGGCGGCCTCTTCACCCCTGAACCTTGGGGGTCTCAGGATGAGGATTAGAATCTCTAATGATAATTTTTATATTTTTTAGGGGCTGATTTTATTTGTGGTCATTTATAGGGGCAGGGCACCAATTCCCAGGACAATTGTCCTGGGTCTGACAAGCGTCCTCTAGCAACAAGACTCAAGACAGCACCCAATTGACAAAAGTTACATTTAATTTACAATGTAATAAAGGTTACAGGTAAAAAGCTACACGTAAAGCAGAAAAGGCCTATTACACAAATGTACAAATCTGTACAAAGCTCATACAATGGTTCCTACCGTGTCTCCTGTTAGCCAGGCCTATTCTGGAGATCTGAAGAACCAGAATTCTCCATGGCGGGGTAAGGGGGATCAGGGGAGGGAGGCCTCCAAACCAACACCTGAGCGTGTTCTAACACACACATGCTCCTAGCAGTATAGTCTTCCTATTCACCAGGAACTGCCTCAGGGCACACACCAACAGTGAGGTCACAGGGAGGAGGCTGCACTCGGAACTGAGTTTTCAGTGTGGACAAGAAACATAGGTAAAGTCCAACAATACTGTACAAACCCATTAGCCTGTCCTGTGACACTGGCTACAGATGAGGGGAACTCAAAATGGCCTCATGCCACCAGACAGGACACAGAATGGCCTATTAGACCTCAAAACCACAGGCACAAGAGGACATTTGTTTACTGTGGTTTAAATGAACAGTGTCAACCAACCTGGTATCCATGGTAACCGCTGTTACTTGGGTCTCCCGAGGGAAGGGAATAGTAACGAGGCTCCCACCCTCTCATCACTCCAGATGCCTCCCGAGAGCGACTTCACATAAAACAGTCCTAATAGGTGACACAAGGACAGTGCCAGGACAGTCTGCTCAGAAGGGCCTGGGAAGCCTCTTTCAATACAGCGAGTGTTCTGACTCAGTCCTTACTGGTACTTTAGCCCCACCCCTGGTCTCAGTATTACATGGCTGGGACCTCAGGAGACTTTCTGAAAGACGATACTGCACACGTGGAAAGTTTTCTCCCTAGTTCAGTAGATCCCCTTGTCACCCCTCCCACCCCCACCCTCTCCATAACCAAAATATCAAATCAGTAAGGAAGGTGTGGGCTTCTTGCCCGGCCAAGCCTCCTTCGCGTATTTCTTCTTCTTGGGTTCATTTACAGCTTCAGGGTTATAGACTGCGGGGTTTGGTGTGGGATTTATGGTCACTGCTGATGGCACAACAGGAGTCAAGTCCACATCAGGGGCGAGGTTCGGGTACGGCATGGGCAAGCCACCAATGAGCGCTGTCCCATGAATGCCATGCGGCTGGGAGCCCGTTTCACTGTGTGTGGGGGGCAGGCCCCCATATAGTCCTCCAGTGAAGGCAAAGTTCTGCATGCGCCTGCTCCCCGACTCCTCCAGGCCCAGAGAGCCAGAGCCCTCCATCCGCTTCTTCTGAGGTTTGCCACAGGGAGGGGAAAAAACAGAAACAACATGAGATGAGGCTGCTGTTTCTCCATCCTAGCTGTAGAAAGCTAACATCTGGGGAAAATCCCACCATGCAGTCAAGCCCATTTCTGAAATCTCAGGGTCAGATGCCATCCCAACAACAGCTCTTTTTTATCTAAGGGTGAGTCTCTCTAACATAGCCCTGGCTGTCCTAGAACTCACTCTGTAAACCAGGCTGGCCTCGAACTCAGAGATCTGCCTGCCTTTGAAAAGTCTTGGGGTTGAAATCCTGGCTTTTGAGAATTGTAAATGAGAAGCCGAGGCTCGCTGTGCTGCAGCGGCCATCCACAGGCAAGAACGATCTCACTGCCCTCAGCTCTGACCTCAGAGTCAGCTCCGAGTAGGCTGCCTTACCTCCCCTCAGGTGACTCGGTCTCTGTGCCCTGGAAGTCATCGTGATGCTCATCCCACTGGCACTATGTACTATGGTTTTGAACTTCTGAACCAAGCAATCCTCCTGTCTCCACCTTCTAACTAGCTGGGAACTAACCCAGCTACCGCCCCCCCTCCACACACACTTTTTTTTTTTTTTTTTGAGACAGGGTTTCTCTGTGTAGTCCTGGCTGTCCTGGAACTCACTCTGTAGACCAGGCTGGCCTCCAACTCAGAAATCTGCCTGCCTCTGCCTCCCAAGTGCTGGGATTAAAGGCGTGTGCCACCGCGGCTTGGCCCCCTCCCCTTTTTTGAGGCAGGGTCTCTATACACAGCTCTGGTTGCAATGGAAGTCATGTGTACCAGCTGGACTTCTAAAGGCGTGGCCATCACACCTGCCTGGTTTTGAGTACCCAATTTTTAAACAACAAATATCTTTAACATTTAAACAATGATTTAAATCATTTGTGGAGACTGGAGAGATGGCTCTGTGGTTAAGAGCACTGTCTGATCTTCCAGAAGTCCTGAGTTCAATTTCTAGCAACCACATAGTTTACAACCATCTGTAATGGGATCTGATATACTCCTCTGGTGTGTGTGAAGTCAGCTACAATGTACTCACATACTTAAAATAAATAAATCACCAAGAAAGAAAGAAAGAAAGAAAGAAAGAAAGAAAGAAAGAAAGAAAGAAAGAAAGAAAGAAAGAAAGAAAAAGACAGGCAGGCAAACAAGCTCCTTGTTTAAAGATGAAGCAGAAATCTTGCCAATTTACTTTAATGTAAATGGGTTCCACACTGTGGATTCAAAAATCTGTAGATGGGCAGTTGGGGAAAGAAACATCTGTCCTGGAAATATGTAATCTTTTTTTCCCCTTTCTTCTCATTATTACTTATATAATAAAGTATAATAACATATTAATTTATTTCTGCACTGCTAAACTGAGCCTAAATGCTCTACAGCTGAGCTTCACCTCTAGCCTAGCCTAACAATTCTTACAGAGGCTTACCATGTAGTATTAAGAGTAACTTAGCCAGGCAAGATCCCTGAGTTTAAGGGCAGCCAGGTCTACAGAGCAAGTTCCAGGACAGCCAGGGCTACACAGAGAAACCCTGTCTTAGCAGGGAAAAAGTATTTGGAGCCACTTAAAATGTGAAGAAGAGCTGGGAACAATGTAAGTGGGGGAGCTTTTGTCTAGAGGACACAAGGCCCTGGGTTCTGTCCTCAGCACCTCAAAGAAGAGCCTTCCTGGAAGAGGTCCCAGGTTCCAGGCAGGGATGTCCTTCCTTGACTGAGTAGAGCATCTGTGGGTTGTGGTACCAGGCTGAGAATGTTGTCTAGAACCCATTCCTTATAGGTATTAGAGATGACTACATTCTAAAGACTAAAAACCTGAACCTCCCCATCACTGATGATCAGCCTCTTGCAACAACTCTGGGCACCTCTTGTCACTGGAAGGGGCAATTCTACCCACCAGGAAGTTCAATATGCTAAGGCAGGCATCCTGGTAATCTCTACTTCTCCATTCCTAAGATACCTGACCCAGGATCTAGACAGCCCTGTGCATAAGGTAAGGGCACGGCTAGGGGTTGAGGACGGAGCTCAGTAGTTAAAAGCACCTGTTGTTGTTTGTAAAGGACCCAGGTTCAGCTCCCATCACCCACATGACAATTCACAATCATCTGTGTGTAACTCCAGTTCCAAGGGATCAGACACCCTCTTATGACATCTGAAGGCACTAGGCACACACATCATGCATATACATACATACATACATACATATACACATACATACATGCAGTACAGGGAAACACTTATACACAAAACAAGAAAATAAATCTTTAAAAAGGTATAACAATAAATTAAGAGGACACGGCAAAAGCCACATGTTAATGTTTCTCTTTTATCCTGAGCCAGCAGAGAAGGCAAAGGAAGGTAACTAAGGCACCAGAGCAAGTGGTTAGTACACTGTATTCTGGTTGGCCACCTGAAGTCCTTCTGCAGTACTCCTGAGTTTCTGAGACACAGGTAAGGGGAGGGGTATTCCCAGAGAATGAAAAATGGGAGAAGAGGGCTAGAGATGTCTCAGCAGTTGAGAGCACTGGCTGCTCCTCCAGAGGACCCAGGTTCAATCAGAGCATTAACACAGTTCCTACTTCCTACACAGCAGTTCCAAGGAATCCAATGACCACTTCAAGCATCCTACAGCACCAGACGTGTATGTGGTACACATACATGCATTCAAAACACTCATACATACAAAAGAAAAAGATAAAAATAATTTTTTATAGAGAGAAGCACAAGATGTGTTTTAAAATTACAAACAGATTAACATTCATCTAGACGTCACAGGGTTTCCTCCTTTTTCATTGCTAGGGATCAAAGCCAGGACTGTCTAAGTGTGTGTACTACAGCTGAGTTATAGCCTAAAGCTGGATTTGGAGACCAGGTCATATGAAATCTCAAATGCTCTCAAAAGGTGCTACCTACCTTGACTGGAACCACTGCAGTCTGCACCATGTTCCGGAATCGACCAACAGACGGATCCACGTCCTCTGCAGAGACAGAGCAAGGTTGGGAGAATACGGGATCATCAAGCCAAACAGCAAATAATCAGCCCGTTCAAACAGGAAATACAGCTAATACTACGGATCTTATGTGCTAAGCCTTCCCAACAGCTCCACGGGGCAGGGACAGCTCCAACAGCACCGAGCACAGCAAGGCAGCTCAAGCAGCAGACATCACTGTCTCACATAGTGATGCACTATCGTGCAGTGGTCACAACAGGGGCTGCGACCACACACTCCTGTTTGATCATCAAATTTAGGACTCAGAGCCAGGGCTTCCCGGTCCCAGCTCTCACCCGAGGGTTGTCCTGGCTTGTGACATGCACTAGTACTCTAGAGAACATTTAGCTTCTCTCCAAAGGGAACGCCCTCACAGTAGAGAAGGTCCAAGCCTTGGACTTGCTGGGGTTTTTTTTTTCTTTCTGTTTTCTGTAGGCTAACTCCCTGGTACCCACAGGCCCTGGTTTTGGCCTATTGGAGCTGTGCTCCACCCCGTCCTCTTATACCCCAGCATCCAGAGGAGTCCACACATAGCTGAGAAGCAGAGCTCAGCAGGTCCTTCAGGACTGCACAACACACCTGGGAGAGGTCTACTCTGCAAACTGGTTATCTGGAGTGACTATCCCCAACTTTTTTTTTAATGAAAGTTTTAAATTGCATTTGACAGGTTTCTACATACCCCAATGGCCCATGTTGTAAATTAAGTAAAACCCCCATCATTGGCCATCTCCTGCCCCACAGCCTACCATGGCCTGGCTGTCAGTGGAGAGCTTTCACAGAACTTGAGAAAGTTACTTACACAGCATCTATACACTAAGCACAAGCTGCCACTCTGTGCAACCATCTATCAGAGCACTTGAAATGTCACAGGAACTCAAAACACAAGCACAGTAACCCAACCAGCCTGCAAAGGCCAACGTTCACATCTGCACACGAGCTGGCCAACGTTCACATCTGCACAGGAGCTGGCCAACGTTCACATCTGCACAGGAGCTGGCCAACTTTCACATCTGCACACGAGCTGGCCAACGTTCACATCTGCACAGGAGCTGGCCAACGTTCACATCTGCACAGGAGCTGGCCAACGTTCACATCTACACAGGAGCTGGCCTAGTTTCCGGAGGCCGTGTTCACTCCAGAGGTCCCAGCAACATTCTCTTTCTCTTCCTCTCTCTCACCTGGGTTGATGATCTCATCATCCTCACTGAAGGTCACCCTCGAGTTCTTCCTCTTCCTCTTTGGTCTCTGAATGTCCAGATTCCCCTCCTCAATAGTGAGGGTTGAAATCCGCTTGTTGTGGGCAGTGTTGAACTCTGTCAGGTTCTAAGTCAAAGTTTACACAGGAAAGACCAGAATTAATACATAGGGAGTTTCATGGAGAAAATACCAAATAATGTGCAAAAAGCCATTTGGGGCTTATGCTGATCTCCCAAGGTCAGCAGACAGCCTCTGTATTCAAAGGACCCACACTGCCCTAATTAAGACTAATAAGGAGAACACAGAACATCGAACATCCTCACCAGCCATGAGAGTTTAAAAGGAGGTGAAAGGCTGAGAGCAAGAACAGGTTACCCCTGAAATGAGGTACAGCTGCTTACTTTCCTGGCTTTGAAGGAACACTAGCATGATTCTACGCCAAGAATTAAAGAATTTATAGAAAAAAATACTAAGATTTATTTACTCTAAAGCAACAAAAAAATGAGGACAAAACCTGAATGCTTCTCAGAGGATCGCCTTTAAAATCATCCTGGTCGGTCTGTCTGTCTGTCTCTGTGTTTGTGTGTGCTCATGTGTATGTCCCTGTGAATGCTGTGTGTAGTGTGTGCATGTGTCTGGTGGTGGTAAGACAGACAAGCTCTGTACAGACTAGACTGGTTTCACATTTATAGCAATCCTCCTGCCTCAATGCCTGCAGTGCTGAGATCACAGTAAGCTTCCTTTGAAACTCCTGAGGACAGCGGCACTGCATTTAACTTTTGGCAGCCTCTCCGTCCTACATCTGGCCACAGTTCCATTCACAATCACCCATCCACCCATGTCATGATAAGTGTGGCCTTCGCACTGCTTCCCGCTGCTTTTCAATGCGCTGGACTTGTTCCAGCCTGCACTGCAGCTTCAGATACTCTGAAACCCCGAGAAGAGCTAACACACTGACTGGAAAGACAGAGACGCACTGAGCCTGGAGGGGAACACAGTGAGCACCACGGCCTAGATGTGGGCCACTTCTGAAGGAAATGACAACTGAATGTGTCTCAGTAGCTGGCCTTTAAAATTACCCCAGGTCCATGTGGTTGCTGAGAATCAACCAGGGCCCTCTCTGGAACAGCAGCCTGTGAACTTAACCACTGAGACATCTCTCTGGTTCCAAAGAAGCCTAGTTTTTTAAAAGACCCCTGGGCTGTCTGGTCAGTACCAAAAAGGCTAAATGGATGACAATGTTGGCTTGGTAAGCTAGTGTTTCTCAAGAGACCTTTCTGTGACGATGGACATTATAGTGTTCCATAGGTATCCAAGGCATGCCTTGCCCCCCCCTCCTGTGTGTGTGTGTGTGTGTGTGTGTGTGTGTGTGTGTGTGTGTGTGTGTGTGTACTTTCAGGGTCTCCCAGTGGATATCTAAATATGTAGACTCTTGGATGCCAAGGCAGTCTCCCATAGACAGTGCTAGATCATAGCTAATGAGAATTTCTAATGCCTACTGCAATATGACTGTCGTTAAGAAGTTATACTGTGGGCTGGTGGGATGGCTCAGCTCACCGGTTAAGAGCACCCGACTGCTCTTCTGAAGGTGATGAGTTCAAATCCTAGCAACCACATGGTGGCTTACAACCACCCGTAATGAGATCTGATGCCCTCCTCTGGTGCGTCTGAAGTCAGCTATAGTGTACTTATGAATAATAATAAATGAATCCTTGGACCAGACGGAGCAAGTGGGAGCGAGCTGGGCCGACCAGGGCCGACTGGAGCGAGTGGGGCCGGCCAGAGCAAGCGGGGCCGGAAGGAGGAAAAAGAAAAAGAAGTTATATTGTCATAGAGACTCTCCTGACACAGCTGACTGAATTACAATTACCAACAGGACCACTAGAGATGTAAAGATGGAATGTGACTAGTGACAGCCACACTAGACAGTGCAGCTCAACACAGTCATTAAGAAAGGAGAAAATGGGCTGCAGAGATGGCTCAGCAGCTAAGAGCACTGGCTGCTCTTCCAGAGGACCTGTGTTTGATTTCCAGAGCCACATGGTAGCTCACAACTATCTGTAGTTTTAGGGTACCTAATGCCATATTCTGAACTCGAACATTCATTCTCTCTCTCTCTCTCTCTCTCTCTCTCTCTCTCTCTCTCTCTCTCACACACACACACACACACACACACACACACACACAAGCAAAAACATTCAAACACATAAACTAAATAAGTAAAATATAAAACAAAACAAAATAATTCTCAGCCTCTAGCAGCCAGTGAAGCAGCAAACGGTCTCCTAGACAAACTAGTACAGGGAAGCCTGGACATACGCATCACTGAGAGCTTATAACTAGGCTGAGAAGAACCTCCAGATGCTATCTATAGCACTGTCATTTCAAACTAGGGAGAACATCTCCACAATGCTAAAGCAAGGATACCAAAAGACAATGGCACAGACTTACATCCAGCTCGGTCTCCTCTTCAGGAAGTCCCAACAAGCCCTTGAGTTCATCATCCTCTCCGCCCATCTTCTCATCTCCTTTCACAGCCGATGGCAATGTCTGAGGTTTCTCTCGCAGAGTGTATGCCCTCGTGGATGCGCCAAATGAGACCGTAGAATCGATGGGAATCTGTTGAGGCTTGTGAGGTTCCAGCCGAATGTGACCCAAGAAAGTGCCATGAGCTGCAAAAGCAAGTGTGAAGGGTAAGGGAGGAGACCAGCGCAGAGGCAGCCAGTGCTCTGACCCTCGCAGGAAGTCAGGCAGCTCCCAGAACACATCAGGTTTGCCTCTCTGATTGTCATATTCAGGATCATAGACACAAAAGCACCTTTGTTGTTTCTTTTTTTCTTTTACAGTACTAGGGTCAACCCTAGGGTTTTGCCCATCTGAGGCAAGCACCTCACTACTGAGCTACAACCCAGCCCTTGATTTCTGAGTCAGAGTCTCACTATATAGTTAGGGCTGGCTTCCAACTTACTATGTAGCCAGTTTGAAGTCAAACAATGTCAACCAGACTAACTCACAATTCTCCTGCCTCATCTTCCTGAGTGTCGGGAATATAAACAGGTGTCACTATGTATGCAGAAAAACAGAAAGAAACAATGTAAAGATGCTATGCCACTGGGTCTACTTCATCCTGTCTCATCCTATAGCACTGAGCTGCGGATGTGTTACACACCTTCAAATCCACTGCTCTCCACGTGAACAGGATTGCCTGTTCTCTGCTGCCAGAAAGGCTTGGCTCCATTCTGGGTCCAACAGAAATGGTTCCAACCTAGCAGAAGCCATGATCTCCAAGGCATGAGGCACACATTGGTTGTGGGCTGCCCTCTCTAGCTCCAACGCTAAGGACCATGAACGCTGCTGGTCTGGTGGCACTCTGCTTTAGCTTTTCGCCAGGACAGCAGAGACTGGCCAACACAGATGCAATGTCAATGCCAAGGCAAGCCAAAATCCTACCAGGGATTCTGAATGCTTCCACATCAGCATTTCTGCACGTTATGAAATGGACAAAAGAGATAAGTACCTGTAAGACAAGGCCCACCCAGTCTGTATATAATCAGATGGGCAATATGTTTGTTATAATCAGATGGGCAATATGTTTGTTATAATCAGATGGGGCAATATGTGTGTGTGTGTGTGCTGCTTAGGGGGAGGTGGGGAGGGCCAACCTGAGGAGCAGAGGAAGTACGACTCTGTGTTTTACTCTATTTATCATGGCAAAAGCAAACTGTAGCAGTCCACAGTCCACTCTCAACTGCATTTCTGTAGATTATTTTAGGCAAACTTTAAAACCTTATTAATTTCAGTGTACTTATGAAATTAAATTGTTTTAACTCAGTTTAAGCAAAGTGTATCTGGGATAAATAACCTAAATAATAAATGTTGCTCAAAACAAGCATTGTGTAAACATCCTGATTGCTGCATATTAGTGACTCTACTTATGACTTCAGCCTAAACTGGATCACCCTGCCTTACGAGGACTTGAACATCAGTATTCCGAGGTCTTCCATGACATTTTTTTTTTTTTTTTTGAGACAGAGTTTCTCTGTGTAGCCCTGGCTGTCCTGGAACTCACTTTGTAGACCAGGCTGGCCTCGAACTCAGAAATCCGCCTGCCTCTGCCTCCCGAGTGCTGGGATTAAAGGTGTGCGCCACCACGCCTGGCTTCCATGACATTTTTATTCTCTCTATATAAATGTCTCCTAGAAGAATCCCCCAAATTGTCTTTCTTCCTTAGTCAACTATTGCAGGAGAATAGCTGACTCAGAAATAAAGATGAGACGATTCAATAAATAAATAAATAAATAAATAAATAAATAAATAAATAAATACCCAAACCAAGACCCTGCAAGCGGTTCCCCCCCACAGATGACAGGACACAGGAGCTGGCATCCCCCCCCTCCACACAGATGACAGGACACAGGAGCTGGCATCCCCCCCACCCCAGATGACAGGACACAGATGACAGGACACAGATGACAGGACACAGGAGCTGGCATTCCCCCCCCACAGATGACAGGACACAGATGACAGGACACAGATGACAGGACACAGATGACAGGACACAGGAGCGGGTACTTACTGCTGTTGAGGTCTATCAAGAAGACTCTCTTCAGGTGCTTGTGGTACACCAGTGCGGCGTGGACTCGAGAGCACGATTGGTGGTCAATGGTGAAGTCACACAGGTCGGGGTTCCTCCCAAATAAGTAATACTTCTTCTCATCAATAATCAGCTTCTAAATGAATATGAGATTAAATATTACTTCACTTTTAATCCAAGCAAGCTTAGTAAAAATTTACAATCATGTAAGTAGAGGGACTTGAATAGCTATCATTGCTTTTCTGGCAATCAAGAAAAGCATCTCTCATTGTCCTTTTAAGTTCTAGGGTCTAGTAAGATCACTGTAGGTGCTTTCCCAGCAAACTGTCCCCGTCTTTCCCATACAAGCTTCTGACCATCATAAGATCCAAATATCTTTAACATGTAACACACACTAGCTCCTACACAGCCAGCATGCATTCTTCCTCCTTCTAGCTAAGGCTAATAGCATGCTATTCCATTAGTTCACTCCTAGGTCCTAGGGGACATTAATCACCCAGTTTATTGCCACTGAAATCTTCCCCAGGGCCATGGACTATCCGATAAAGAACTGGGATCTGGACGACTGAGCAGCAAACAACTGTCTGTGCATTTCTATGTACTCCTTCAAGTCAGTGGCACGAACTTACCTCATGAACGCTCTACGTAGGGCCCACCTGTATGTACCCAAACAGCAGTTTACTAAGCTAACACTGTTTGACAGGAAATTAAATTACATCTCTCTAAATATTATCTTCCACTGTATAGTACTGGTATGAAAAAAAATAAACAAAACAAAATAAAAACTGCTCTTAATTCTATCAGATGTAAGTAGCCTCTCCCTATGAGATAAAAATTCTTAGAATTTTTTTCTTTTTTTAAATGTAACTTGCCAGGCAGTGGTGGTACATGCCTTTAATCCTAGCACTTGGGAGGCAGAGGCAGGTGGATTTCTGAGTTTGAGGCCAGCATGATCTACAGAATGAGTTCCAGGACAGCCAGGGCTGCAAAGAGAATCCCTATCCCGAAATCCCCCTCTCCACCAACAAATGTAACTCTAACTGGCCTGGAATATATAGATAGACTAGTCTAGCCTTAAACTTACAGAGATCCCTCTGCCTCCTAAGCAAAGGGATTAAATGCTTGGGCCACCATACCTTGTTGAAATAAGAATTCTACCAAGGGTTGGAATGATAGCTGAATACCTTTCCAGCACTCAGGAGGCAAAAGTGGGGGTGGTTCTTAGAATTAGAGGCCAGCCTGGTCTATACAGTGAATTCTAGTACAGCCAAGGCTATAAAGAAAGGCCTGATCTCAAAGGAAAAACAAAGAAAGAGGTTTGGAGAGATGGCACCGGGGTTAGGAGCACTGGCCGCCCAGGTTCTGATCCCCAGAACCCACAAGGTGACTCATTACTGTCTGAAACTCTAGTTCCAGGTGTGTTCCTTCTGGCTTCTATCAGGTATGTACACAGTACACGTAAAATGTAGGCAAAAGAAAAAAACTCATATGCATAAAGTAAAAAAAAAATATTAAAGATGATTTGATTAGCAAGTAAGTAAGAAGGGCAGAAAAAGAAAGTGTACTCTGGGCTGAATCATGCTGTATAACAAGTTACTGTTGTCATAGATGGTTATAAAGCAGTCAGTAGATGAAGGATACTAGGGGAATTGTTACTACCCTTTCCTTTCCTACATTCTAGTCCAATGTTAGTGCTTTAGCACCTGAAGACCCCATTCAGCATGCTGTCTTTTCCCTTTAAACACAAGGTCTTAAAAGCTCTAGCTCACATTCCACCCTAGATTCCTAAAATCCCCGAGAAACCAGTAATGATGGCACTTTTGTTTTAGAACTTCAAGGCAAGCATGGTGCTGTGTGCCTTTAATCCCAGGCAGGTAGAGTTTGAGGCCAGCCTGGCCTACAAGTTCCAGGACAGCTAAAACTATACAGAGAAAACCCATCTTGGAAAAAACAAAAACAAAGGAACTTCAGATGTTAAGGCAAGATGATACCAAGTTCAAGGTTAGCCTGGGTCCACACATAGTAAGGTCCTGTTCTAAGACAGACAGACAGGCCGGGCATGCCGGGCATGGTGGCGCACGCCTTTAATCCCAGCACTTGGGAGGCAGAGGCAGGCGATTTCTGAGTTCAAGGCCAGCCTGGTCTACAAAGTGAGTTCCAGGACAGCCAGGGATATACAGAGAAACCCTGTCTCGAAAAACCAAACCAAACCAAAACAAACCAAAAAAGACAGACAGATAGACACACACACACATAGACACACACACACAGACCCACAAAACCACCACCAGCAGCACCATCAACACCACACACAAAACAAGCTTCCTAGAAAAGCTAGCACAAAAGCTCAGAAAGGATGTAAAATGACATCAGCATCAGGTTAGAAATCAAGAGCTTCCGGAGGCAGAGGCAGGTGGATTTCTGAGTTCGAGGCCAGCCTGGTCTACAAAGTGAGTTCCAGGACAGCCAGGGCTACACAAAGAAACCCTGTCTCGAAAAAGAAAAAAAAAAAAAAAAAAAAAAAGAAAAGAAATCAGGAGCTGTTCTCCTGTCTCCTCCCCTGTGAACTACAGCAGGCAGTGCCCAGGGAGGTTCCCACTGGATACACACATTAGTGTCCCCAAATCTCCTGCACTGTCGGAGGCAACAACTGCTGTGCACTTACCTGCCACACACTTGCCACCTCTGATGGGGACAATCCCCTATGGTTGACAGCCCTTCCAGTTGTAGGGATGTAATACTGAGACATGCCACCCCCTACTGTAATAATTTCTTTAAAGTAAATAAATACAATTCAAATTTGTATGATTTTACAGTTTAAAAATCTTTTCTTTTTTACAACCAAGACTTCCTATATTCCAGGTTAGCCTCAAACAAGCTCCAGAGCTTGGGATTGCCTTGAACCTCTGACCCTCCTGTCTCTACCTCCTTAATGCTGAGATTTCATGAGCATTTAAAGATGTCAGCAACAGCAGTGAATGCCTTTACTTCCAGGGTAGAGGCAGGCAGATCTCTGTGAGTTTAAGGATACACAGGGCTACAGAGTGAGTTCCAGGCTAGAGCTACATGGTGGGACCTAGTCTTATTAAAAAAAAAAAAAAAAAAAGTTTAATTTTGTGTTTGTGTGCAATGTATGTCATGTGAGAAGGTACCTGTGGAGGCCAGAAGAGGGCATCTGATCCCCTGGATACGGAGTTATAGGTGGTTCAAAGCTGCCCAACCTGGGTGCAAGAAGGTGAACTCAGGTCCTCTGGACGAACAGGAAGGCTCTCAATTGCTGGCCCATCTCTCTAGCCCCCACGTTTGAGCAGTTTAACCACATTATATAATTTCATAATCTACTTGTACTAAAATGTAAACCATGAAGGAATAAATATTTTGAGTATTCATATTCTTCCCCCTGCCCTATGAAAGCACTTATACCTGAGCTCTGACAAGCTTAGCTTTAAGATTCAATCAATTCAAGCAGCTGGGGTCACTCTGTGGACTATCTGACAGGATATACCTGCTGCTGCTGCTACAGCTCATTTCAAGGCCATGCTACTACGGAGACCCAGATTTGGCAATGGCCTGACAGCCAATTAGTCACCCCAATGTTACATTTTAAAACATGGATTAAGGTAGACAGTGGCTGTGCACACCTAGAACCCCAGCATTCAGAAAGCAGAAGCAGGAGGATGGCAGCCAGAGGCGAGCTTCTGGGACCTGGTCTCAAAACACACATCCCCACCCTGCAAAACAAACCAAAGCAAAAAGATTCCTATTCCTAAGAAGACACGGAAAGCCTGGTGAAGTAGCTGCTGCCTATAATGCAAGCACTTTGGAGGCTGAGACAGGAAGACCACTGTGGATCCGAGGCCCACCTGGGCTTCACAGACAGCCTAAAGACTCTGTCTCAAAGCAGTGACTGGGGAACTCGCTCAGCACCCAGACAGACAGACAGAGCTCTGTGCATGTGGAGTTAGCCTCATCTCCATATAGTGAATTACAGCCCAGTCAGGGCTACATGATGAGACCTTGTCTCAAAAAAACAGAACAAAAGCCCCACTTATTAAGACAACATTGCTTTAGAATTAGTAGCAGGGCCTGAAGCATAGCACTGTCTTGTAAGGAAGCACGCATGCAGGTTTATCTCAGCGCACTTTCCACTCATATTCTTATTTATAAAGATGGTGGCCTCATGGACTTGTTTGCTCACACTAAGCACAGTGCGTCACAAGCAACCATTCTAGAGTGCAAAAGGTGTGTCAGAGACTGCAATAAGGAAAAAGGGAGGAAGGGCTCTCATGTCCCAGGCACACATTCACCATCAACAGCACCCCAAGCACAGAAACGTTAAAAGGGAAGTTAAATGAAAATAATACCTCTTAGAATTAAGGAAATATAATAAAAAGTGAATGAATCGTGCCTTGTTCTTCTGGTTCCCAAGGCTTTGACCTGTGGCTAGCTACGGCTGATACTATCCAAATGTGCCTCTGAGTTATAACTCAGAATGTGTCTTTACACACTGGGCCTAAAAGACTCATGGCTTTTACTTTAATATCGCACTTCTGCAACCCAACTACCACAGCATATCACAAGCCTTTAAACAAGACAAGGATACAGATAGCTCGGTTAGTATCAAGTGCTGGTCAAATCTAAATCCTTAAATACACCTAGGCGGGCTAAGGGCTCTAGCTAAGCAGTAACACACTTAACTAGAATGCATGAGACCCTTGTCTGATCACTAACATGGCAAAATAAACACAACTCATGAACATATGCGTGCTTGCACACACATGTGCGCACACACACACACGCACGCACACACACACGCGGACAAACACCTCAGGCCCACTCCTTTAAGAGCCATATAGTGATATGTAGAAAACCTGAGATAGAAGAACATCAACATCAGATGGAGACCATTAACCAGAGGATGTTGAATAAGGTAAAGGGACTTTGAAAAGATATATCTTCCTTGAAGGAACCCAATGTCATCATTGGGCCTCTTTGCCTATCTACTCTTATTGCAAATTAAAGATTTACCAAAATCTACTAACAAAATCAATTTCATCTTTTAACTTAATATGCTATCGTTATTTCTCTTTGTGTGTGTGCATTGGAGGAAACACGCAGTAGAGACCAAGGGGCAACTGTGTAATAGGTGGCTCCTGTCTTCCATGTTTACATGGGTCCCAGGGATCCAATTCAAGTTGTCAGGCTTGTAGAGCAAGCCTTCTACATGTTGAGACATCTCCCCAGCCCACAAAGTAGATCTCTAGAAGTCTTCAAATTTCACACTATTCTGTGTAGCAACAACAAAACTTTTTTATCTATCTATGGAACCACCTGTAGTGAAAGAGGTTTCAGGATATTTTTAATTATTTTCTTGAATAATCATTTGAGTTTTGGATTTTTCTGTTTTTCATAAAAGAGCCCACGACAAAGGAGCTGTATGAAAGTGTGCATTTCTTCTGCCACAACTCCAAAACAACCCCTTACTTTTCAAGCTACCATCTGTAAAATGACATTTTTTTTTCATTGAATGGATCAAGGAAAAATAATTATAATCAATAACAGAGCTTCAAACTTAATTTCTAACTATGAAATCAGTGGGCTTACTCTACTCTCTTTTTCTTGTTAAATAATTATATATCTTAATATAAATAAGCCAGAGATGGTGACTCACACAATCCCAGCACTTGGGAGAAGGAGGTAGGATTATCATTAAGAGTCAAAACCAGCTATGGCTACACAGTGAGTTCAAGGCCAACATGGGCTAGAGTGGAAATCTATCTAAAATATAAAAGAACATCCAGCCCTTGGGAGGGAGAGGCAGGTGGATCACTGTGAGTTCCAGGCCAACCAGGGCTATAGAGACCCTATCTCAAAACCAGTTGAACAAAATACCTAGTTACTGTACTCTAAAATCTGATGTGACTCTAGAAACTTTCCATAGAAGCTGGAATTCCATTAAACATTTCCTTTATAATACTTAACTACAATTATATATTTTTGTGTGATTCTTCTCTTAATTTTTTTTTAGACAGGACCCCAATGTACAGCCCTTATGGTCACTAACTCAGGTACCAGCCTGCCTCTGCATGTGGAACCAGAGCTGGCTTCTCCCCTTAGTTCAAATGAATGAATTTTAGTTCCATTTCATGTTCTTTTTCGACAAGTGCCCTTCCTGACCATACTACCCGAAATCTCACAGAAACTGCTGAAATGTTAAACTCAATCTATAGCATAACCCTCTTTAGTTAATATGAACTATGCATTCCACAAACTCCAAATAAATGGGTTTCCAGTTTGAGTGGGTGCCTTGGGCCTATGACCTATTAAAAATATCTTCATTTGTAAGGGCAGAGGAGTAATGAAAAGCTGAGTAGCCATGGGAGTGTTGTGAATAAATCCAAAAGGGTTTCCCAATGCTCGGCAGCCACTCTATTACAGAGCTCCACACCAGTCCCTATGAGCTTTTAACAGGGGCCACAAAAAGAAAAAAAAAAAAAAAAAAAAAAAGAGGTCAGGAAGATGAGGCAGGCATGGTAGCCCAAGCCTTTATTTACAGGACTAGGAGACAGAGGCATTCAATCTTTGTTGAATTCAAGGCCAGGCTGCTCTATATGGGGAGCTCCAGGATACCCAGGGCCGACCCTGTCTTAAAAAGCAGAAACCCAGAAGGGAAGTAACATTGCTGAAGACAAAGTAAAGGAGAAGATGGGAAGTGAGTTACAGTGGAAAACCTTTAGAACGGTGTGCTTCAGTACCTCAATTAGCTTGTCTCCTTTCACTACATCCAGATGAAGGCCGGGTGGCGGTTTACCTGCCCTGAAAAAGAAGAGCGAAACAGCAGTTTTCAGGATGAGTCTATGACTGATCTCAATCCCTGTCCCATCAACACTGAGGCTCTCCTACCAGCCTGGAGTTAGTTCATATTCCAATAGAAATGTCATGAGTTCACTATTAGAGCTCCTTCCTTCCTTCCTTCCTTCCTACCTTCCTTCCTTCCTTCCTTCCTTCCTTCCTTCCTTCCCCCCCCCCCCCCTCCCCCCCCCCCCCCCCCCCGCCCTCTCTCTCTCTTGATTTTTCAAGACAGGTTTCTCTGTGTAGTCCTGGCTGTCCTGGAACTCACTCTGTAGACCAGGCTGGCCTCAAACTCAGAAACCCACCTGTCTCTGCCTCCCAAGTGCTGGGATTAAAGGCGTGTGCCACCACTGCCTGGCTAGAGCTTCTTTCTGTGTTTAACACTTTCTTCCCAAGTGATTTAATTGTTCAGAGGAGAGAAATTTCAGTGAGTCTGTATTTAGAGCAGCACCCCCCAAAACTCCTGCATTTCACACTGGCTATGCCCTTCAGAAACAATGCAGCTCAATGTCCTGTCCCCTGGAAAGGTTTTTCCTTCTTGTTTTTGGAGACAGAGTCTCATGTTCCCAAAAACAAGCTAGGCTTGAACCTTTGTGGGGTTGGATCTGAGGATGACCTTTAACATCGGAACCTCCTCCCTCCACCTTCCTTGTGCTAAATTCCATTGTGAAGTATGGCACCATGCTTGGTCTAACCTGGGGTTACATCTAAGATTTACTACTCCTAATATAAAGAAAGAATAAACCAGTTGTTTTGCTGGGTACAGAAATACACATGTGGGGCTGGTGAGATGGCTCAGCAGGTAAGAGCACCCGACTGCTCTTCTGAAGGTGCTGAGTTCAAATCCCAGCAACCACATGGTGGCTCACAACCATCCATAACGAGATCTGACACCCTCTTCTGGAGTGTCTGAAGACAGCTACAATGTACTTACATATAATAAATAAATAAAATATTAAAAAAAAAAAAAAAGAAATACACATGTGAATTCCCACCAGAGGGATCATTGCAAGTTCAAGGCCATCCTAGTTTGTATAACAAGTGAGTTTCATACCAGCTAGAATTACATAGAGATCTTACCTCAAAACAAATATATGTTAAAATAACCCAAATAACAAAAATTGTTTGGGGACTGATCAATATTATTCTCATCACAAAATAAACAAAAACCATTACCCAGATGAACTCTTGGTACCAAATCAGAGATCTGTAATTAGGGAACTAGAGCAAATCAAAACCACGCCCACGAAACCAAGCTCCAAATGGAGGGAGGTGTGGGGGGTGCCCTGAACAGGGGTTTATGAAAAAATATAAGTCATCAAACTGTCCTCTATACTTTGCTTTATCATTCAAGGGGATGGATGAGTGTCAAATCACCTGACACGATTCCTGGTATACACCAGACCCAGAGGTAATGACAGGTGATCTCAAAGAGTCTCTTTATATTTGGCTGGTCCAAATTTGAAATAAGTGCAGCCAGGGACCAGTGTGGATTAAGAATTTGTAGGCCGAAGCACATGGATATGTTAAAAGAATAAAGAAATCCAGGAAACAGCCAAGCATCCATTCGTTTCCTGGGCTTGTTCTTTTGAACCTTCCAGGGCCCTTACATTTGCACAGAAGAAACGGTACCGCGTCTATCTCATTGTAGATTCAACACAGACATCTCACAGCTCCGCTCCAATCTTTTATGGCAGAAGCTAAAAGGACAGTGCATCGAACAAAAGCCCATTTTCTTCAAGATATACATTAAAATGAACATTAAAGCCAAAATATTTCTTCTGAATATCCTATCATGTGATTGACTCAGGCCTAGGAGCTGAGCATGATGCTAGGGGTTTTTGCCCTTGAAGATCTCAAAGTAACAGAAGCCTGAGAAGTAACATGTTAACAACCAGGAAGAGCCGCAACAGCAGAAAGGGCTCTAACCCCGATGCATCCTCGTGCAAAGCAGTTCCTATTCATTCATTTTGCACCCGACTCAACGCGTAAACCATCTTACTACTCCTCTGAACTTCCCAGGGGATGAAAATGCTGTATGCTAACAACTTCTGCTGTCTTTTGTACGGGGCTTCGTGCTGCTCTGTCTGGTCAGAGAACAAGGGGAACAGTCCCGCGCCATCCCTGCCTTCAAGGAGCACCTAGTCCGCAGGGAGGATGCCGCAGCCACGGAGGGATGCAGCATCAGGTTGGTCTGAGGTAAGGAAGCCAGCTCGTGCGCTCCGGATCCTCAGCACCCGGGGAAGGTTAGATGCTTCCCCGAGAGCATCGGGCACTCAGAGATGAGTTAGGGCAAGTTAGGGGCCGAGGCCTGAAGCACCCCGGTGTGCGGCTGACCTCCCAAACGCTGTATAAACTGAATACCTTCGAGCCCCCCAAACTCGGGTTTCCGCAGAGCCTGGGCCCCAGCTCCAGGTTCCTCCACACGTCGCCCGGCCCCTCACGGCGGACAGTTTTCCCTCAATCATTCCAGGATCTTTTTGAGACGTTCGTTTCATCGCAAAAAAAAAAAAAAAAAAAAAAAAAGGAAGAGGAAAAAAAATACAACCTTTTCCTTTCTGCCCTGGTTTAACTCACGCCAAGCCGCTCCAGTCCCAGAAACCCCCATTACTCACCAAGTCGGGCAATCGAACAGCGGGAGGCTGGAGCCGGAGTTCACGGCTGCCGCCATCTTGCGTCTCCCCCTCCCATTTGGCGGGTCTGAAGCACGCCGGGAAAAATAAGCGCTCGGGAGGGAAGAGGCGGCATCCCAGCAGCCTGTGCGCAGCGCGTGCCTGCGCACGCGCAGCGCGAGAACGCTCTCCTGGGAGCGCCTCTGGCGGAGGGGATCAGGGGCTGGGTTTGAAGTCTTTGGCGTTTGCGGGAGAGGCGGGGGTGGGGTGGGTGTCTCCTTGGTCACGGGGTCAGAAGTGGTTTGTACCTTGGTGTGGCTTTCTCGCTGCGTTCTCCAGCAGAAACCCTTGAGCTCTACTATGTGCATTAACTCCCAGCAGCCCAACCTCTCGGGCTTCATCTAGCGATAAGCAGGTGATGGCTAGAGATAAGAAGTGATGGCTTTTTAAATTTTTTTCTTTTTCCAGCCCTCCTTCGGAACACTGCATCCGAAAGCAGAATCCTTACTCATTTGTCCTTTTTGATCCCAAGGCTCTGTGGTAATGTGTTCAGCATGCGCGAAATGAGGCCACTGATTCAATTCCCTAGAACCAGTCATTTTCTGAGGTCTGGGGGAATCTATACATTGAGCGTCTGTGTCAGAAATCATGCAGTCTGTTTTTGAAAACTTTGGACAAACTGCTGCAAGGCACAGACTCAAAAGGAAAAAAAATGTTTTAGTGACTTAACCAATTCTCAAAAATGTTTAATTCATGGCCCCTTAGGATTTTTCTCAGTGGGTCATAGTGACTGTACTGCATACGGAAGCATTAGGGTTGCTATCTTCCTCTAATCCATTAGCTTGCTGGTTGAAATGGTTTTCTCTATTGAGTGCTTACTGGGAAGTATGTATTTTATATGGACTATTTCACTTGGTATTCCCAACACTCAAGACAGATTGATTCCAGAAGTGAGAATCTGGCTCAGTGTGAGTTATCTAGCCTCACCTTACAAGGAGTGGGATTCGAACCTGAGTCTATATAAAGCCAAAGACCAGGCTCTACTAGTCCCATACGTTTCTGACAACATACCATTCCTTAGTATGCAGGTCATTTTTTCACTTTTGAAGAAAGATGGGATGATGACGTCACAGTTTTTTTTTAAAGAAATAAATTGTTAAAGGGTATGGCAGGACGTATCTGAAATCCCATCGGCCTTTGCTTCCTGAGATACAGGGTTAAAGGCAGGCAACACCATGCACTGCTAGACAGTAAAATAAATAATAAAAAACAATCTCCAAGCCGGGCATGGTGGCACATAGCTTTAATCCCAGCACTTGGGAGCCAGAGGCAGACGGATTTCAGAGTTCGAGGCCAGCGTGGTCTACAGAGTGAGTTCCTGGACAGCCAGGGCTATACAGAGAAACCCTATCTCGGGGGGGGGGGGCAACCAAAACCAAACAAACAAACAAAAAACCCCTCCAGGTTTCAGGAAGCAACAGCAATACATCATGTCATGGTTTGAATATGCTTTGGCCCAGGGAGTGGCACTATTTGGAGGTTTGGACTTGTTGAAATAACTGCATCACTGTAAGCTTGGGCTTTAAGGTATCCTAGCTGCCTAGAAGTCAGTCTTCCAATAACAGCCTTCGAGAGTGAAAATGTAGAACTCTCAGCTATGCCTGCACCATGCCTGCCTGGATGCTGCCATGTTCCAGCCTTGATGATAATGGACTGAACCTATGAACCTGTAAGCCAGCCCCAATGAAATGTTGTCCTTATAAGAGTTGCCTTGGTCATGGTGTCTGTTCACAGAAATAAAAACAAAGAAACTGGGCTGGCAAGATGGCTCAGTGGGTAAGAGCACCCGACTGCTCTTCCGAAGGTGATAAGTTCAAATCCCAGCATCCACATGGTGGCTCACAACCATCCATAATGAGATCTGGCGCCCTCTTCTGGAGTGTCTGAAGACAGCTACAGTGTACTTACATATAATAAAATAAAATAAATCTTTAAAAAAAAAAAATCTGGGCGTGGTGGCGCACGCCTTTAATCCCAGCACTCGGGAGGCAGAGGCAGGCGGATTTCTGAGTTCGAGGCCAGCCTGGTCTACAGAGTGAGTTCCAGGACAGCCAGGGCTATACAGAGAAACCCTGTCTCGAGAAAAAAAAAAAAGAAAAAGAAAAGAAACTGTGTTCAGAGATAGCCAAGGTTGTACCTCATGTTGCAGCTCTACTTGCTAATCTGTAAGAGTCACCCAGGTGGTACTGGTTTAGAAGGCATGAAGGGATCATGAAGAGCAGCTGAGGCTTGGCACTGTGAGAGGCCATGGAAGGCAATTGGTGAAGGTGCAGCCTCAGTTGTAGTTGATAATCCAGGACTCATGCAAAGGATTTGAGGCTTGGAACCATAAAGAGAGCCTATGAGAAGCTATTGGTGAAGCCTTGTTGAAGCACAAGACTCCAGTGTATTGGAGACACCAGTTCCATGGGATGATTACCAAGAACAGGAGTGGCAATGGTGAAGTGGATCAACCTGAACTTAGAATGCTACAGGGGGCAGAGCTGGAGAAGTGATGCCAGTCCTTTGGAGGAGTCCAGATCATGTGTGGATCCCAGACATTGGAACAAGAAGCTGTAACACTTAAGTTGCCTTAGAGATGCCAAGGTTTTTGAGATGCCAGAGCTGTGGGCTATCTGCTGAGGAAAGCTGCTAACAGGGAATGGAACCAGCCCAGGAAAAGAAGTTGCAGTCAACAAAGATGAAAAGAGAGTTGAAGATCTGAAAACTGCTTTGGCATCAGACATAGAGATGCTGTTTGGAACTTGCCCAGCTGGTTTCCTGTCTTGATTGAGGAATTACAATTAAGTGACTGGATGGATCTCAGAAGAGACTTTAAACTTTGGACTTTTGACATTGTTGATACTGCTATAGTCTATGGGAATTTTAGAAGTTGGGCTAAGTGTACTTTTTAAATTATTGAATGGCTAGATATGGCCCCATAGACTCATGTGTTTGAACAGGCCTATGTGGGCCAGGGAGAGGAATGTCATGGATGGAATATGCTTGGCCCAGGGAGTGGCACTATTTGAAGGTGTGGATTTGTTGGAATAGGTTTGTAACCATGGGCATGGGCTTTAAAACCCTTATCTTAGCTGCCTGGAGGTCAGTCTTCCACTAGCAGCTTTTAGGTGAAGATGTAGAACTCTCAGCTCTGCCTGTACCATGCCTGCATGGTTGCTGCCATGCTCCCGTCTTATAATAATGGACTGATCCTCTGAACCTGTAAGCCAGCCCCAATGAAATGTTGTCC
This sequence comes from Mus minutoides, assembly GCA_902729485.2. NCBI lineage: Eukaryota > Metazoa > Chordata > Mammalia > Rodentia > Muridae > Mus > Mus minutoides. The sequence goes on along the minus strand of LR753330.1, from coordinate 1,319,862 downwards.
TTATAAGAGTTGCCTTGGTCATTGTGTCTGTTCACAGCAATAAAATCCTAAGACAGGAGTTGGGACTAAGCTGGGCGGTAGTGGCTCACGCCTTTAATCCCAGCACTTGGGAGGCAGAGGCAGGAGGATTTCTGGGTTCGAGGCCAGCCTGGAACCTCAACCGTCAACCCAAAGTGAGTTCCAGGACAGCCAGGGCTATACGGAGAAACCCTCTCTTGAAAAACAAACAAACAAACAAACAAATAAACATTTGTCCCGTTGGGGCTGGAGAGATGGCTCAGTGGGTAAGAGCACTGGCTGCTCTTCCAGAGGTCCCAAGTTGAAATCCCAGCAACCAAATGGTAGATGACAACCATCTGTAATGAGATCTGACTCCCTCTTCTGGAGTGTCTGCAGACAGCTACAGTGTACTTATGTATAATAAAAAATCTTAGAAAAAAAAAAAGAAGTTGGGACCAGGAGTGGGGTATTGCTGTGATATGCTTTTGTTTGGAAGTATCTTTGGTATGACCAAATGAAGAGTAAAAAATTATATGGTGTAATGGTTTGAATATATTTGGCCCAGAAAGTGGCACTATTTGGAGTGTGGCCTTGGAGTGGCTGTGGGCTTAAGACCTTCATTCTAGTTGCCCGAAAGTTAGTAGGTAGTAGCCTTCAGATGAAAATGTAGAACTTTCAGCTCCTCTTGCACAGTATCTAGCTGGATCCTACAGTGTTCCCACCTCGATGATGATAATGGACTGAACCTCTGATGTAAGGAAGCCCTAATTAAATGTTGTCCTTGGGAGCTGGAGAGATGGCTCAGCGGTTAAGAGCACTGACTGCTCTTCCTAAGGTCCTGAGTTCAATTCCCAGCAACCACATGGTGGCTCACAACCATCTGTAATGGGATCTGACGCCCTCTTCTGGTGTATCTGAAGAAAGCTACAATGTACTCATAAATAAAACTAAATAAAAAAAATGAAGCTGGGCAGTGGTGGCACACGCCTTTAATCCTAGGACTTAGGAGGCAGAGGCAGGTGGATTTCTGAGTTCGAGGCCAGTCTGGTCTACAAAGTGAGTTCCAGGACAGCCAGGGCTATACAGAGAAACCCTGTCTCAAAAAACCAAAAAAAAAAACCAAAAAAAAAAAAAAACCTAAAACAGAACTAAAACAGAAATTGGGACCAGCCAGGTGTGGTGGCGCATGCCTTTAATCCCAGCAGAGGCAGAGGTAGGCGAATTTCTGAGTTCAAGGCCAGCCTGGTCTACAGAGTGAGTTCCAGGACAGCCAGATCTATACAGAGAAACTCTGTCTCAAAAAACCAGAAGAAAAAAAAAAGTTGGAACCAGGAGTGGGGTATTGCTGTGATAGACCTGACTATGCTTTTGTTTGGAAGAATGTAGATTTTTGGGACTTTGCATTTGGGAAGCTGTGAAATGCTTTAAATATGGCTTAATGGGCTATCCTACTAATATGGAAGACTTTGTTACTGAGAATGATTTGAATTTTGCAAACCTGGCCCAAGAGGTTTCAGTGAAGAATTTTAATATGTGGCCTAGAGACTGGTTTTTTGTGGTATTTTGGTGAAGAATCTGGCTGCTTTTTGCCCTTGCCTGAAGAGTCTACCTGAGGCTATGGAGAAGAGACTCAGATTAATTGCATTGAAAAGGACGCTTCAGTAACACCCATCATAGATATACTTTGTTTGCTGGTTAAGTCTCCTGAAGAGCATTTTAAGCAAAAATAAGGTGATAAAGGAAAAACAGAAAAAAAAAAAAAACAACAAAAAATGGTTTGAATTTTAAGGGAGTACCAGGAAGTGCAATGGAACCAAATCCTGTGATTTAATTAAGGGAGTAGTGACCTTGGGGCAAGATCCCACCCAGATAAGCTTAGGTCCAGGTTTGGTGGCATAAGACTTTAATCCCTGGAGGCATAGAGAAGCAGATCTCTAAATTCAAGGCCAGCCTAGAAGGAACAGATTCTAGGTTACGAAAAATTTAAAGGTTTATTGGACCACACCTTTAATCCCAGTGCTTAGGAGACAGGCATGTAGATCTCTGAGTTAAAGTCAGTTTACAGAGCAAGTTCCAGGACAGCCAAGCTTAGGCAGGGAAGGAGTTGGGAAACAGAAAGCTGGTGATAATGTTAATAGAACAAGGGGGCCATGTTCCAGCACCTGCAAGCAGCACAACTCTGCAGCTTTGGTCACATGGCTCTTGCTTTAGAGTGAAAAATAGAAGGGACTAGTGGGATAATTGATGCTGGTTAACTGGAGCTAAGAAATTAGTAGTGATTAAGAAGAGGCCAGCATCACTTAAGTGAAATGTTCTGGGAAGTGTTTTCTGAGAGCCCAAAGAAGCTGTGTTCCAGAAATAGCCAAGGTTGTACCTCATGTCGCAACTGGATTTGCTAATGTTTAAGAGTCACCCAGATGGTAGTGGTTTTGAAGGCATGAAGGTGTCATGAAGAGCAGCTGAGACTTGGCACTGTGAGAGGCCATGGAAGGCCATTGGTGAAGGTACAGGCTCAGTTGCAGTTGATAGCCCGGGACTGATGAGGTCATACAAAGAAGCTGAGGCCTGGCACCATGAAGAGAGCCCCTGAGAGGCTATTGTTGAAGTCTAGTTGCAATGGAAGACCCCAGTGTATTGGAGACGCCAGTACTATGTGGGATGATCACCTTTGGAGGAGCCCTTGTAGATCACCTGTAGATCCCACACATAGGAACATGAAGCTGTGAAGTTGAAGTTGCCTTGGAGACCCCAAGATTTTTGATATGCCAAAGCTGTGGGATATCTGCCAAGGAAAGCTGCTAACAGGGAGTGCAACCAACCCAGGAAAAAGAAGTTTGTTGCAGTTAACAAAAATGAAAAAGCGGTTGGAGATCTGAAGACCGCCTTGAAATCAGACAAGGAGATGCAGAGTTTGGAGTTTGCCCAGCTGGCTTGCTGGCTTGCTTTGGTGATTACAGTTAAGGGATTGGATGGCTCTCAGAAGAGACTTTGAACTTTTAACATTGTTGAGACTACTATAGACTAGGGGTACCTTTTAAGTTGAACTAAATGTATTTTGTATTATGCTATGTTAAGGTATGGCCCCCATAGATCATGTTTGAACAAGCCTATGGGGGACAGGGAGTGGATTTGAATTATGTTTGGCCCAGGGAGTGGCACTATTTGAAGGTGTGGCCTTGGAGTGGAGTACGTGTGTCGCCATGGGCATGAGCTTAAGACCCTCATCCTAGCTGCCTGAAAGTCAGTATTCAGTTAGCAGTCTTCAGATAAAGATGTAGAGCTCTCAGCTCCTTCTGTACCATCCCTACCTGGAGGCTGCCATGATGAAAATGGACTGAACCTCTGTACCTGTAAGCTAACCCCAATTAAATGTTGTCCTTTTAAGAGTTGCCTTGGTCATGGTGTCCATAGCAGTAAAATCCTAACAAAGACATATGGCTAGACATTATAAGCAGGAAGCTTCATTTAGCAGGATAACAGATTAAAAGTGCAGGAGACAATGCTCCTGAAAATTTAAGTAGAAATTGCTGTTTCTCTAGATTTGTATAGAGGAAGGAAGCAATCAGAATGTGGGGAGGCCATCTTCTGTCAGTGTTTGTAGTATGAACACTCAAGATGACCATCTGTACAAGCTGTGCTCAGGCTACCTGTCTAAGCTTCTTGATTCACTGTAAGAGTACACAAGGGCTGGCAAGATGGCTATGCAGGTAAAGGTGTTTGCTTCCAACCCTGACAACCTAGTTCAATGCCTAGAACCAGACAGTGGAAGGAGAGAAGACTCCTGCAAGTTGTCTCCTCACTCCCACATACATTCTGTGACATATACTTGACCTTCCCAAATAGACATAGTTTAAAAAAATTAAGGGGTCTATCAATGGCTCAGCCATAAAGAATACTTGTTGCACTCTCAGGAGATTTGGGTTTGAGTCTCATCACCTACAGGGCTGCTCATAATCATTTGTAACTCCAGGGGCTCCAAATCCCTCTTCTAAGACTCCCCAGCACCAGGCATGCATATGGTGCCTGGACACGCATGAAGGCAAAATACATGTAAAATCAAAATAAAAGATAGCCTTCCAGGTATATTAAGTGTAAGAAAATCTAGCACAGTAGCTTACTGGCACTGAAGGTTCAAATATTCCACAAAGGATATTTACATGCAAAGTACCTGTCTTTAAGTTCCTCTTTCAAGCTATCATTCCTGCCTTGAACCTTTGGCAGGTGTGTATGTGTGGGGAGGTGTAATAGGTATATAAGATTTTGTTTTGGTTTGGTTTTTCAAGACAGGGTTTCTCTGTGTGGCCCTGGCTGTCCTGGAACTCACTTTGTAGACCAGGCTGGCCTCGAACTCAGAAATCCGCCTGCCTCTGCCTCCCAAGTGCTGGGATCAAAGGCGAGCGCCACCACACCCGGCTGGTATATCATTTTTTTTTTTTTTTACGAATTTACTCAAAGTGATTTTATTGCTTGTGCACGCAACAGCATTTATGCCACTAGAGCAGAGGCTGTGGACGACTCATATTTCCAATTGGGTGGAAGCACCCGCTTAGTCTTAAAGTATCGAGCCAATCAGTGAATTCTGCTCTCTATCAGAATCAGGCGGAATTTAGCATCCTTATCCTTTCGGTTCCTCTCAAGGTGCTTTCGGACAGCAACCGCTTTCTTAATCAAATGGTAGAGATCCTCAGGGAGGTCAGGGGCAAGGCCTTTGGACTTGAGGATTCTCAAGATTTTATTTCCAGTCACAAAACGGACCTGGGCCACCCGGTGTGAGTCCCTCAGGATCACACCTATCTGGGAGGGAGTCAGGCCTTTCTTGGCCAATTTGTGAATCTGTTCCTTCACGTAGTCAGACCTCAACTTCAGCCACGTGGGGACGCTACGGCAGTAGGGCAGCGCTGACTGGGACAGGCCCTTCCTGTGCTAGGATTAAAGGCGTGCACCACCACACCTGGCTGGATAAGTACTCCTTAGTGAAATAAAAAAGATGTATGTGGGGGCTGGTGAGATGGCTCAGCTGGTAAGAGCACCCGACTGCTCTTCCGAAGGTGATAAGTTCAGATCCCAGCATCCACATGGTGGCTCACAACCATCCGTAACGAGATCTGGCACCCTCTTCTGGAGTGGCTGAAGAACAGCTACAGTGTACTTACATATAATAAATAAAATAAATCTTAAAAAAAAAAAAAAAAAAAAAAANGTATGTATATGAGTACACTGTAGCTGTCTTCAGACACACCAGAAGAGGGCATCAGATTCCATGACAGATGATTGTAAGCCACCATGTGGATGCTGGGAATTGAACTCAGGACCTCAGGAAGAACAGTAAGTGCTCTTAACCACTGAGCCATCTCTCCAGTCCCTTTTTTTTTTTTTTTTTTTTTTGGCTTTTTTTTTTTGTTTTTTTGAGACAGGGTTTCTCTGTTTAGCCCTGGCTGTCCTGGAACTCACTCTGTAGACCAGGCTGGGCTCGAACTCAGAAATCCGCCTGCCTCTGCCTCCCGAGTGCTGGGACTAAAGGCGTGCACCACCACATCTGGCCTTTTTTTCTCTTTTTAAAAAGTACCCAGTACTCCTAGAACTTTTCAATGTCAATACAGGAAGCTGAACAGGAAATGCAAAATGGATAGGAATATTTACAATTTGTATGTTCAGACTAGACATCTGTTAGAAATTTTATAATAAATAGTTGATAGACAGATAGTTAAGATAGGATGGAAGCTAGCAGTAGAGAAAACATAGGGTTTATGAGCTAAGCAACTTGTCCAAATACCCTCAGCAGGTAACTGGTGGGCTAGGGCTCATCAGGCCTTTTATATTCCAGTCTAGTTTCTGACTTACAAACAAAGCTCTCAGCTGGGGCTGCACACAGTATGCATATGGAGCAATTCTTTTTTTTTTTTTTTTTTTGGTTTTTTGAGACAGGGTTTCTCTGTGTAGCCCTGGCTGTCCTGGAACTTACTTTGTAGACCAGGCTGGCCTTGAACTCAGAAATTCGCCTGCCCCTACCTCCCGAGTGCTGGGATTAAAGGCGTGCGCTACCATGCCCGGCATATGGAGCAATTCTTATGCAGGAAATACACCAGACTAAAAATGGTTCAATCTCTGAGCAGGGCTTCAGCACTTTCGAGACAGGGTTTCTCGGTAGAGCCCTGGCTGTCCTGGAACTCACTTTGTAGACCAGGATGGCCTCGAACTCAGAAATCCACCTGCCTCTGCCTCCTGAGTGCTGGGATTAAAGGCATGCGCCACCACGCCCGGCTTGGCTTCAGCACTTTTTTTTTTTGGGGGGGGGGGGGGTTTCGAGACAGGGTTTTTCTGTATAGCCCTGGCTGTCCTGGAACTTACTTTGTAGACCAGGCTGGCCTCGAACTCAGAAATCCGCCTGCCTCTGCCTCCCAAGTGCTGGGATTAAAGGCATGCGCCACCACCGCCCGGCGGCTTCAGCACTTTTTAAAAACCTTTCTAAAATGAAGGCAAGAGCTACTGACCCAGACCACAGTGCCTCCAATGACAATCAAGTATAACACAGGTTCTAGGAATAGGTTTATTAGAGCTTCCTGAAAACCACTACAACTCCAGGCCAAGTTCCTACCTATTCCTACAGCCATCGTGACAGCCACCACAATATTATACAATCACAGCCACTTTTTTTTTTTTCCCAAATAGCTTGTCATAACAGATCCTATTTTTTATTTCTTGGATTGTTGACATATCCAAGTCCAACTATGATCTGAGAACAAGGGTTTCTCTCTGAAGTTACCATGTGGGCCACTGTGTCATACAGACAGCTTTTCTTCCTTTCCACCTTTCTCTTAAAAACAGAGTCTGATCTCAAAGCTCCTGTATATCCCAGTCTGGCCTTAAACTCACAACCTGCCTGTCTTGTCTTCTCAGGTACTAGGATTAGAAATGTGTGCAAACTACAGTTGCTCTCTGTCCTGCCTTTCAAATGAAGGCATCAAAGCCTTTTCTACTCCCAAGCCAAACCTTACCTGCTCTCCAGGTTTCTTGCAGTTCTGTGTTTGCCATGGCAGAACAGTACCTAATATCTATGCCATAAGGATTTTAACTCACAAAAATAACTACAAAAGCTTTTAAATGTTTATTGGTATTAAGTAGGTGGGATGGTGCAAAAGTGCAGAGAAACTTATGCATTTGGGCCCTTATTTCTCTACTGATCACATTAGTGTAGAACAAGATTAAGTAACATTATGAGGAATAGAAGAAACAAACATAAATATAGCCACGGTAGCCAGATCCTCTAATTCAGTGAAGGATGTGCTGACATTTCTGGCCTCAATTCACATTTCTCTGAGAGCCAATTACACACTCTCTTGACTGTTCTAGGCCTGTGAAAAAGGGCAGTAGGCAACATTTATATACAAGACAGAAACATTTTATTAAAACTGTTTTCATCTAAAACTACACAGAGTTTGATCTCTTGTTCATAAATTAGGCTAAGTCTAACATCACTAAACCAGTATTATTTACAAAGTGAACCTTTGTTTTACTTTATCAATAAGTTCACAGACTGAGTTTTAAACCCCACTTCAGTTTAAATTTCAAAATCTTGCCATCAAAGCCAGGCAACCCTTACTTGCAAGAGTCAGGATTAGCCTTTGACAGCAACATTTATCATTCACCAGAATGAAAGCCACGAGTGAACAAGATGGAATCATTCCAAACAATCCTTATTTGCTATCCACAATCATGCTGTGCCTAATTCTTCCGTTCTATGCAGACAGGTGGGAGAGAGACTGACTATAAGCATGGTAATGAACCGATCCTCTTTAAAACAGGAGTGGGATGGCTTAGTGTTCGAGGATGGACTCTGTAAACACCAGCTGACAATAAAGACAATTCACCTCAAACCCAGACTTTCCCACACACCCTGGCAATGGGCCGGCTCTGCCAGGTTCTTCTCATTTCGTCTGAAGTCACGGGTGCAATGTTCTTAATCCCCAGTTATATATAGTGCCAAAATCTTACAAAACAGAAAACAGACCCCTCAGAAACGAAATCAAAATGTTAAATAATAAAAATTGCTGGCATATTGTACAGTTTCTCAGACTCTAATAGGCTGGTTCCAAAGGGAAATTTATCTCAGATACTCATAAAAAGGTAAAGTTTGTGTATATACAAAACGACAAATTTATGATGTAGTGTCACCTGTCAAAAAGAATATCCACGATATTCTGTCAATAAACACTTGCAATAAAGGGCAATCAAAATACAAGAGAAAGGAAACTACACCTAAGGTAATTCGTTATTTGAGAAATGAGTAGAATGTATGCATAAACTGATAAATACTGTCTCCATGGTCACTAATTCCAAGGACTAGTTAGTAGTTAGAGTCTAGCTAAATTATCACAGGACACTCTGGTACACTCTCTTCTGTGGTCAGTCTGTTCTGGCAAGACTCTATGGAGCACTTGCCCTTGAAAACAACTCAGCAGGCGGCGGCTCTGAGGCGAGCACACTTCACTTAGAAGCAACCCAGATAACAACTACCAAGACTGTAACAATCACTGACAGGACAAGCACGAGGATACACATCTTCTTGCGAGATTTTTTCTGAGGAAAGAAATATTTAAAGACACTCATGAAACAAGTAAACATTTTTATACCTAAGATTCAGAGTGCATCATCATCTGAATCATGCATCTCCTTGTCATTCAGAACATACTTATATTTCACTGCTGAGATTTAACCCAGGTCCTTGTGCATGCTAGGTAAACACCCCACTTCTGAGTGGCATCTCCAGCCTATAATTAACTCTTACCATGAATAAAGATGCAAATATCTTCTCAAAAATCTCAAGTCAACAGTTCTAAGTAGTACTGCAAGTGTCATCGTTCCCAAATACAAATTAGTGAAGGAGCTGTGCCTTTGTTCTAATTGTTATCTGCTGATGTGACTTGTCTCACACAGCCAGTTTGCCCTTGAATTGGCTGATATTACAAGCAGTGCCACAATCCCCTGTGGGAGCTGAGGATTTGGACTCCAGGGCTCATGTTTGTTCTAACCACTGAGCCATCTCCCTGGGCCCTTGTGTGTGTTTTTAATAACTCACTTCACACCTATCAGATTGCATGTTCACTGTAAAATTTATGAGCAGTAGAAAGAAAATAATCATCCATAGGTAAGACTGTTAACATAAGATTCTACTTCTTTCTGCTCTCTTGTTTATGTGTTTATTTTTTTGTTTGAGATAAGGTCTCACTATGTAGCTTTGGATGGCCTGGAGGTCTCTCTCTATAGTCCAGGTTAGCTTAATCTATAGAGATCCACTATCTTGGCCTTCTGAAAGCTGGGTTAAAGGCCCATGCCAGCATGCCAGGCTCCTCTTACTCTCTCATCTGTGCACATCCCTGTTTGGAATAACTGGATCAGACTGTACATTTGATGTTCTTCTTGTTAGCATTTAGCACAAACTCTCCTTTTCTGCTACAATCTCATTAACATTCTTTAGTTCCACACACGACAACACTGAGTAGATGTGATTACTCTTTTACTGCTGTAAACTAAAATCATGAATTTTTCAAGAATACTGATATGAAACTCAACTTCCTCAAGCATATTCCCAGGTAAAATACAGCTACCCTAAGAATACAGAAAATGATTAAAATGCTAGTTACCTCTAAAAAGTCATGCAACACCAAAAGAGGACATCATTTTTAATATCTAAAACTTCAATTATAGACTCAGAAAGAGTAGGGTGCTGTGCCACACACCTTTAATCTGAGCACATGGGAGGCAGAGGCCTGCTCTACAAAGTGAATTCCAAGCCAGCCAGGGCTACACAGTGAGACCCTGTCTCAGAAAAACAAAACAAAACAAAACAAAACAAAATGAAAGGACTCCTAAAAGTCATAAAGCCAGCAGAATCACCTTCTGGGCGCCAGGTTCCATGGTAACTGAGACCTATTCTCAATGAGTGTCTTGGCCAGTTCTAAGGCACCCTGCTCTGAGTCAGCAGTTAGCTATGGGGGCTCTGAAGCTCTGCTTTCCTGCAGCTCTTACTCGCCCAGCAGTCCCCCATGTAGGATATAAAGTTAGTGTCATGCTAGACTTTAGGCATCAAGCTAGCTTGTGTCATTAGCTTTATAGCCACAAAGCTTCTGTGTAAGTTATTCAGGATTTGATGGTGTTGGAGATCTGGCTGCAAAAATAGATACTAGAAATGGGACTGGAGCTGCAAACTATGAGTCCCTGCATATAGCTTAAACTCAGGCAAAAGACTGCAGCTGCCAGCAATGTGTTAGCACAGCCTGGAGGTTCACGGAGTCTACACCATAGAGTTACTTTCTTTGATACTGGCTTTTACCTGATAGTAAGCAGCTCTTTGTAGCTGATCAGTGGCTCTTTCCACATGCACCTCCGAGCTTTCCACATTGGCTTCTATGCTATCTGTAAAAAATACAATGCACATTCAGGTATTTCAATACTGAAAAAACCAAATAAGCAAAATTTTTTTCTTTTTCTTTTTCTTTTTTTTTTTTTGGTTTTTCGAGACAGGGTTTCTCTGTGTAGTCCTGGCTATCCTGGAACTCACTTTGTAGACCAGGCTGGCCTCGAACTCAGAAATCCGCCTGCCTCTGACTCCCGAGTGCTGGGATTAAAGGTGTGCACCACCACGCCCAGCCAAATTTTTTTTCTTTTTTATAAAAGTATATAGATGTTTTGTCTGCATCTGTATCTGTATACCATGTCCATGCCTGGAGGGTGTTGTATCCCTCAGAACTAGAGCTACAGATGGTTGTGAGCTGATGAGTAGGTGCTGGAAATCAGACCATAGTCTTTTGGAAGGGCAGCCATTGTTCTCAGCTGCTGTGCCATCTAACCAGCCACTCTGAACAGATCTGATGACACAGGCCTTAGAGTCACCTTACCATCCAAACCAGCCAGCCACGAGATTAAAATGTGCTTCTTTTCATTTAGTCTTCTGAGATAGGGTCTCATGTAGTCTAAGATGGCTTCAGCAACCTCAACAACATGCCCTGTAGCTGACACTGCCTAAACTCCTGACCATCACGCATCCACATTAGTGTGGAAGTTACAGGCATCACTACCATTTCCAGCTACACGTTTCTAAATTGATAAGAGAACAGTACCATTCTTCAGAAATAAACACTGACATATTTAATAGGAAGGGGTTACTAATTATGTAACCTATATAGAGTTTAAAGAGAAAAGACTTGGGGGGGGGGTGCAGTGCAGACCACATATTTATGTATCTACACACAGAGATAGGTGTACATCAAAAAGTAAATGGGGCAAAATGTTATTAACCAGGAAAATTCTGGGTAGGAATATATAAAAGATTCCTTCTATCATTTTTATTTTGCAGCTTTTTATAAATTTGAGATCATTTCCTCATTAAATAGCTTTTACAAGTTACTAACCCCATAATCCCTGAGTGTCTAGAGCTCAAAGCTGGGGTGCTGACAGGCCATTCTCTAACAGACTTGCAGGCTGTAACAACTCAACAGGGCTCACCACAAAGCACTCTCTTCAGCCTCTACACTTGACGGTGTAAGAAAAGGAATTCAGTAATTTAAAAAAAAGATATTCCTAAATTAAGTTCCCAGTGACCCATTTTACTGAGTCCTTTGTACTCACCCTAAGGTTAGATGTATTAATAGTACATACCAATCAGATCACCTTGGTCATGGATCATCATAGCTAAATCTTTAAATATCTGATTGACATCCAAAATGTCAGCCTAAGGGAGATAAAAAAAAAACACAAAACAAAAAACAAAAACAAAACCAATTAGCTCACATTATTCAATATGTTAGAAGATTCCTTTCTTTCCCTAAAGATTAATAATCACATGCATTTAAAGGTTTCTTCATGAATAAAAAATTATCTATTGGGCCGGGCGTGGTGGCACACGCCTTTAATCCCAGCACTTGGGAGGCAGAGGCAGGCGGATTTCTGAGTTCGAGGCCAGCCTGGTCTACAGAGTGAGTTCCAGGACAGCCAGGGCTATATAGAGAAACCCTATCTCGAAAAACAAAAACAAAAAACCACAAAAAACTATCTATTGCTGCTTACCTAATACTGTAGAACAATAGACACAAACCCCACTTGTTGAGCAATATTAACTGCACATGTTACCTGGGAACTAGTAAGATCATTCAAGCCTGAACTGTATCCACCAGAAGCTGGAGTGCTGTGGTGGACACATGCTCAGTGTGACAGCTCGAGGTAGAGCAGACCAACATCAGTCACTACTAGGCCTTCTGACTAGAGAATTTAAATGGCTTCTATAGGACTGTGTTGCCTGGAGAACACATAGAAGACAAGCAGCCAAGGAGATGGTTTCCCTGGGGCAGACTCTGGGTCTGTGTGAGGAACTACTGGATTTTGTGTCACTTGGATGATGCCCTATAAACAACTTCCAACTGACAAACAGCTTCAATGTTGGAGAACAGTTGGCAGGGTGAAAGGACATCATTTGGAAGCTGATCTGACTGAAAATGTTCAATAACTTCCTAGCTTGGTCAGCTCAGCGGCACAGTATTTCTAGCAGTGATGGAGGTAAGATTCTCTATGTTCAGGTTTATACTTTCATAGGTATTAAACCATGGCAAACACAAGTCAGGTGGAAGAACAATGGACTGGTGCCTGTTAAAGATATTTTTGTATGGTGTGGTTTGAATAAGTATTGCCCCAGTGGAGGACCATTCAGGAAGGATTAGGGAGGATTGGAAAGGGTAGCCTTGTTAGAGGAAGTGTACCACAAGGGGTGGGCTCTGAAGTTCCAAAAGCCTAAGCCAGGCTCAATTAATCAATCTCAACCTCTCTCTCTCTCTCTCTCTCTCTCTCCCTCTCTCTCTCCCTCTCTTCTCCTCTCCCCCTCCCCAACTTGTGGATCAGATGTAAGCTCCCAATGCCCTGCCTGCCTGCCTAAACTGTAAGCAAGCCCCTACTTAAATGCTGGAGGAGAGATAGCTCAGCAGTTAATCAGTTGTTGATCTTGCAGAGGACCCAGGTTCAGTTCCCAGCATACACATGGCAGAGCTCACAACCACCCAGAACTCTAGTTCCAAGGGATCTGACCCACTTTTCTGATCCCCAAGAGCACTTGTAAACATAATACAAAATAAACTAAATTTTAAAAATTTTAAAGTTTAAACCACACCTCCTAGTCCTTTTGAAATAATCTACAACTGCAGTAATACTCATCCAAACCACCATACCATATGATCATAATTTTTTTTTTTTTTTTCGAGACAGGGTTTCTCTGTGTAGCCCTGGCTGTCCTGGAGACCAGGCTGGCCTCAAACTCAGAAATCCACCTGCCTCTGCCTCCTGAGTGCTGGGATTAAAGGCGTGTGCCACCACTGCCAGGCATGATCATACTTTTGACAACATTTTTTTAAATGCTTTTTTTTTGTTGTTGTTAAGTTCAGTTGCCTTGGATATGACGGAGCTCAAGGAGCCAAGGACAGCCTACAGAACCTTCCCTCAACCCCACATCAAAACTAGTTCCAAGTCTCACCCAGTGACGGGACAAGAGCTGTACTTGGAACTGGACTTCAGAATGCACAAAAGCAGAGCTAGAGCCTGCCTTTCTGCTGGGCTATTTATTCAGACTATGAAAAAGAGCTCTCCACACAGAACCCTGCTTCACCTGGAGATAGCTACTGAGATGTGAAAGCTCTAGGAGTCCACACAGTATCGCTTGCTTTGCTGTTTCCCAGCATCCGTTTCTCCCAGAGACCATACAGTAAATGGAGTTTGAGCAAGAAGCCGGGAGCTTTTGAGTGGCCAGGCCAACAGAACATAACAGAAGTTCAATTTTGCCACAACTAAATTTATAGATAATATAAAACACACAAAGGGGCTGGAGAGATGGCTCAGCAGTTAAGAGCACTGACTGCTCTTCAAGAGGTCCTGAGTTCAAATCCCAGCAACCACATGGTGGCTCACAACCATCCGTAATGAGATCTGATGCCCTCTCCTGGTGTGTCTGAAGTCAGCTACAGTGTACTTATGATATAATAAATAATAAATTAAAAAACCACACACACACAGACTTAATACAGCCCTTTTTATATAAATCTGGCAAAAAAATATTTTTTCCTTAATATCTGCAGACACTTGAGCCAAACAAAAGCCCAAGCCTGCCTCTCACCTCCAGCTGCCGAATTGCTGTCTCCCTCTCTTTGATAAGTTCCAGGTCCTGCTCAGTGATGGCCGCCTCTTCCTCCTGGCTCTGCATTTGGTTCCACTCTTCATGGCTACAGGGAGACAGGCACTCCAATTGATTCCTTCTCTCTAAGGTATGAGGAGACATAACTACATCTCTGCTAAGAGCAGAGCGTAGCAGATGCTCCTCAGGACCCAACTCTTCTGCTATCAGTACAAAATCCCTGTGGGCCGTATTTCCCATCCAGAGGCAAAGATGTGATACAAAGAAAATAAAACTTCAGCCACAGGCAAAAACCGAGATGAGGCAGAGTTATGGAGGACAGGTCTCTTTGCCTTTTCCACTTAGGTTTTTTTGTTTGTTTGTTTGTTTGTTTGTTTTCAGTCTTGTTAGGATTTGCTAGACAAAGGAAGTATCCAGAGATTTGACCTGATGTATTGCACAGACCCAGCTTTCCAGGGGACTCTCAAAATATAAGTGGGGCTGGAACCAGCGGCACTAAGTGAAGGGAGGAAAATACACTAAGCCACCAAGCAGGGTTGTACCAGCTCATCTGTCAGAACCACATCTGCTTCCCAGAATTTCCTTTGAGACTATGTTTTGGAAAAGAATCCACTTGAGAGAAAACCAAACTAAAAGCTAATAAAATGTTTGCAACTTGATTTTTTTTTTCAGGTAATTCTGTGCACCATGTGTATGCCTGGTACCCACGAAGGCCAGAAGAGAGCTTTGGATCCCTTGAAACCGGAATTTCAGATAGCTGTGAGTAAACCTATAAGAAAATTGTAGCCAGGCGGTGGTGGCACACACCTTTAATCCCAGCACTTGGGAGGCAGAGGCAGGCGGATTTCTGAGTTTGAGGCCAGCCTGGTCTACAGAGTGAGTTCCAGGACAGCCAGAACTATAAAGAGAAACCCTGTCTCAAAAAAACAAAAAATGGGCTGGTGAGATGGCTCAGCGGGTAATAGCACCCGACTGCTCTTCCGAAGGTGATGAGTTCAAATCCCAGCAACCACATGGTAGCTTACAACCACCCATAATGAGATCTGACGCCCTCCTCTGGTGTGTCTGAAGTCAGCTATAGCGTACTTATGAAGAATAATAAGAAACGAACCTTGGACCAGAGAGACCAACCAGAGGGAGCAGGGCCGACTGGAGCGAGCGGGGCTGTCCAGAGCGAGTGGGGATGGCTGGAGTGAGTAGGGCCAGAGCGAGCAGGGCCGAACGGGGACAGCCAGAGCGAGCAGGGTTGAGTGGAGCGAGCAGGGTTGACCGGAAGAAGGAAAAAAACAAAGCAAAACAAAACAAACAAAAAACAAAAAAACAAACAAAAAACAAAACAAAATTGTACCATTTATTAAATTTTAAAAATTGGAGGGCTGGAGAGATGGCTCAATGGGTTAAGAGCTCTTCCAGAGGTCCTGAGTTCAATTCCCAACAAACAACGTGGTGGCTCACAACCATCTACAGATGTGATCTGATGCCCTCTTCTGGTGTGTCCGAAGACAGCTACAGCGTACTCACATACAAAATAAATAAATCTTTAAAAAAAATTAGAGCTGGGCATGGCACCTGGTAGCCAGAAGACAGCACTGGATCCTCTGAGACTGGACTGTAGACAGCTGCGAGCCACCATAGGAGTACTGGGAACTGAACCTGTTCCTCTGCAAAAGCAGCCAGTATTCTTAACCACTAAGTCATCTCTCCAACTCTACTCATTTACTTATTTAACAGACAAGCTATGTAGCCTAGGCTACCTCCAATTCTCTTGATCTTCTTGCCTCATCCCCCAAAAGTGCTAGGGTTACAGGTATGCATTACATGCCTAGCTCAAATCCTATTCACTTTTCTCTTTTCTTTCTTTCTTTATTTGAGATAGGTTCTCACTATGTGGCTCTGGCTGTCCTAGAACTCACTATGTAAACCGAGTTGGCCTTGAATTCAGAGATCCACTTGCCTCTGCTTATCAAGTGCTGGGATTAAAGGCATATGCCACTACAACCAGCCCTGAATTTTTTTTTTTTTAATTTTTAAGTAAAAATAGTCACAAAGAGAATAGACAGATAGTTCAACAGTCAAAATTACTGGTTGCTCTTACAGAGGACCCAGGTTTGATTCCTAGCACCTACATGATAGCTCACAACTATCTGAAACCCCAGTTTCAAGGGATCCAAAGCTCTCTTCTGGTCTTTGTGGTCACCAGGCATACACATGGTACACAGAATTACAGGCAAGCAAAACCTCCATAAATATACAAAAAAAAAAAAAAAAAAAAAGAAAGAAAGAAAAAAAGAGAAATAGACAAAAAAGGCGTGGACTCACAGTAACTGTCCAGCATGTTGGATGAGTGACCTTTTTACCTGTCAAATGAGACGAGCTGCTCTTCTCTCTGCCTGTCTTCTGCCTAGAAAACAGATGGTTGTCGCTGCTGTTATCCAAAAACATGCCAGAGATACACAAAATAAGAGCTGCCTTGGCTACAGTACTAAGGAGTGGCAGCCTCCGCTCTGGCTCTGACCACATCTATAAGGTGACACTCTGGCAATCTGTCTTGAGTAAGAAACAAATACGAAATGGGAGAAGGTAAATCTGCCTTTCAGTTGGCCGGAGAACATAAAGCATGTTATCTCGTGGAGAAAGGGGGCGTGCTGGACTGCACCGTCTGCACTGCTAAAGGCCTTCTCTTGGGAATGAACTTACAGAAAGACGAGATCCCGCTCTCGCTCTCGCGATGCTCTCTTTTTCCTTCTCAGATACCTTTCTCTGCACAACCTGGAAATTGTTTAAGGCCGACGAGAAGTCATTCATGAGCCGCTCCTTCTGAAGCTTCTGCTGGCGCTGAAGAAAGTAAACAAGAACTTGAAATCTCAAGTGAACGCAGAGCTATTTGGCTTAATACTGATTAAAAGCACAATTACGGGGGGGGGGGGGGGGGGGGGGGGGTGGGGGGGGGGGCTGGTGAGATGGCTCAGCGGTTAAGAGCACCCAACTGCTCTTCCGAAGGTGATAAGTTCAAATCCCAGCAACCACATGGTGGCTCACAACCATCCGTAACGAGATCTGGCTCCCTCTTCTGGAGTGTCTGAAGACAGCTACAGTGTACTTACATATAATAAATAAAATAAATCTAAACAAACAAACAAACAAACAAATAAATAAATAAATATATCTTAAAAAAAAAAAAAAAAGCACAATTACATACTTTAGAGATTTCAAAGTACAAAAGTTATTCCAAAACAGGCTTTTCCTTAAATGCTAAATTTGCTTCTTCCTGAATCACATTCCCAGCTAGCCCTATGGACCAGGTCAAAGCACACTGATGAACTTGGGAGCTAGGTGCATTTACCACAATACCCAAAAGGAATTGCAATTTGGAATATTTGGTCCCTGGAGAATCAAAATGCATAGGAATTTGAGTTCAGAGCATCTAAATCGTTTGTTGTTGTTGTTTCCTGTACTAAGTTATTAGTTTTCCTCATAATTACCATTATTCTTTTTTTTTTCTTTTTTTTTTTTTTTAAGATTTGTTTATGTGGAGCCAGAGCCATTCTTTTTTTTTTTTTTTTAAATTTATTTATTATTATATCCAAGTACACTGTAGCTGTTTTCAGATGCACCAGAAGAGGTCATCAGATCTCAATAAGGATGGTTGTGAGCCACATGTGGTTGCTGGGATTTGAACTCAGGACCTTCGGAAGAGCAGTCAGTGCTCTTAACCGCTGAGCCATCTCTCCAGCCCTTCTTTTGGTTTTTCAAGACAGGGTTTCTCTGTGTAGTCCTGGCTGTCCTGGAACTCACTTTGTAGACCAGGCTGGCCTCAAAATCAGAAATCCGCCTGCCTCTGCCTCCCAAGTCCTGGGATTAAAGGCGTGCGCCACCATGCCCGGCTTACCATTATTCTTTACAGTTTTTCTTTTTGAGTTTTAAAATTTTCAAGAACTTAAAAAAAATTACTACTTTATTTACCTATAAACTACCTTTACTACACTTACCTATCTCTCTCAAAAACTGTAAACTGAGAACTTGCTCTGAGCTACATATCTGACTTAAATAATGTCTTCTTCATCTCTTGCTCTTCTTCTTCCTCTTCCTCCTCCTCTTCTTTTTTTTTAAAATGGTTTTTCAAGACAGGATTTTTCTGTGCAGCCCTGGCTGTCCTGGAACTCTATCTGTAAACCAGGCTGTCCTTAAACTCATAGAAATCCACCTACCTATGCCTCCCAAGGCATGTGCCTCCACTGGCCAGCCAATACTGTATTTTTAAAATAGTTTATTTTCCTATATCATAAATTAAAAAATAAAAAAGAAAGAAAGAAAAAGAAAAGAAAGAAAAGAAAAGAAAAGAAAAGAAAAGAAAAGAAAAGAAAAGAAAAGAAAAGGAGGGGTTAGAAAGATGGCTCAGTGATTAAGAGCACGAGTCCCGAGTTCAAATTCCAGCAACCAAGTGGTGGCTCACAAACATCTGTAATGGGATCTGATGACCTCTTCTGAAGAAAGTGACAGTGTAAACACATACATAAAATTAATAAATCTTGCTGAAGGGGCCAGGCATGGTGGCGCACACCTTTGATCCCAGCACTCAGGAGGCAGAGGCAGGCGGATTTTTGAGTTCGAGGCCAGCCTGGTCTACAAAGTGAGTTCTGGATAGCCAGGGCTACACAGAGAAACCCTGTCTTGGTTAAAAAAAAAAGCAGTTTGGTTGGACCCAAAGGTGCATTCATAAGAGAGCTAAAACAGAAAAACAGGGAAGCAGGGTCCAACTAGTAGACTCAGGGTCACATCTGAGGAGAGGACCAACAGAGTTGGGGACACTGCCTGGCAAGAACAACCTACTAATGTGGAGAAATTAGGCTGTGAGGCTTGCTAGCTGGAAAAAGAATTTAAAAATTACTGCAACAATCTAGATTTGGGGGGTTTTGTTTTTTTGTTTTTTTGAGACAGGGTTTCTTTGTATAGCCCTGGCTGTCCTGAACTCACTCTGTAGACCAGGCTGGCCTCGAACTCAGAAATCCACCTGCCTCTGCCTCCCGAGTGCTGGGATTAATAGGAGGACATAATGGTAGTGATTGGGTCACAAAAAGGAGTTTAAGAAACATGACTCAGTGACTAGAAAGGGAGGAAGAGGGTAAAGTCAGAATGACTTAAGACTTAGACTCAAACCTTGGAAAGTGATGGCAATACTGAAAGCCAATTTAGGTAAAATTTTTTCTTCTCTCTGGGATTTTAATCTTTGCATTAAGAAGATTTTAACAGGCTGGACACAATGACACATACCTTTGATCCCAGCACTTGGGAGGCATAGGCAGGCACTGAGTGCAAGGCCAGCCTCATAAAGTCAGTTCTAGGCCAGCAGAGCCACAGTGAAACTTTGTCTCAAATAAACAAAACAAACAAACAAACAATAACAACCCCGCAAAGAAAACTCTGTGGGCTGTAATCCCAGCATTTGGGGCAAAGGCCGAACTGTTGCAGGAAGGAAGAAACATTACTCCTAACCTTGCCATCTAAAATTGCTGAAGCTGGGCATGGTAGGTAGCACACGCCTTTGATCCCAACACTAACTAAGAGGCAGGTGGATCTCTGTGAGTTTGAAGTCAGCCTGGTCTACATGGAGAGTTCTAGGACAGCCAGGACTACACAGAGAGACCAACTGACCAACCAACAAGCACACAAAATTACTGAAAAAAATTACTGACTGGGTCAAACATATGGCTTATACATACATACCAAGGAACCACAGAGTTTCCCTCTGTCCCGAAATGCCATTTTAAAAATATATCATATCTCTGCATTACTATATTCTTTAAAATTAGGAATTTTAATTAGTGCATTCATTTTATGAACTTGTTTTTACTACATTTTATGAAAAAAATCCTTCCATTATTGTCAGTTTTAAATTACCATAACTAAAGTTAAAGTGAGTCTCATTATCATTAGTAATTTACACTTTCCTTCAAATTTTTTTCTTTAGGACAAATTTATATCAGTGTGATTAGATCAAAAGGCACATTTTTTTTTTCTTCCCTATGCTGGGGATGGAACCAAAGACCCTGCACATAACAGCTAACTGCTGTATGTACCCAGTCCTTATTTGCAAATTATTTCTGTGATGATAAATATACTCAATCAACGTATTTCACAGATTTGAATGAGAAACTCAGAATAAGACCATTATTGCTATACTTTATATAGAGAGAGTATATTCAAGAGGAGATATAGCAAGAGCTGGAGATATGATTCAGTAGTAGATCAGATATCCAGCATATTCAAGGCTTTGGATTCCATTCCTAGTACCACAAATAAGTTTGAGAGAGGAGTTGAACAAGGACTGGTATCAGCAGTTGTCAGCATAATGAAATAACTGAGGGCTTTGGAGCTCAAGTTTGGGAACTATCTGGCGCCATCATTATATAGATGACACTGACGCCATCAGATAAGCAAGGCTCCTGGGGAAGAAAGAAAATCGGAAGATCGATAGCAGAACTCTGGGGTATGCCAACTTTGAGAAAGAATCAGTGAAGAAGGCTGAAACCCATCCTGGGCACCATCAGTGAAATACTGTCTCAAAAGAAGGGGGCACAAAAAAAGGCCACAGTAGTCAAGAGCTGAGAGATCTGCTAACAGCATGTATGCATGGGAAACAGAAAGCAGGACATATGGTCTAACTCAGTAGTTCTCAGACTCCCTAATGCTGTGACCCTTTAACACAGTTCCTTATGTTATGGTGACCCCCAATCATAAAATTATTTTCGTTGCTACTTCATAACTGTAATTTTGCTAGCTATGAATTGTAATGTAAATATCTGATATTCAGAATATTTGATATGTGACCCCTGTAATGGGCCATTTGACTCCCACAGGCGGAGAGCTGCTGGCCTAACATACAGGGCACTGGTGAAAAGATGAGTAATGGGGCTGAGCCAGGTTAGGTACGGGAAGGCAAAGGGAAGTCAGCACAACAGAAGAGAGAGAACTGTATTTCACTGAGGAGAGCTTGTTTGCAACTCTACTTTGTGTTTTTAATGACCGAGGCTAATGGAGGGAACAATAGCATGTATAATCCAAAAATACGTCTTTGGCTTTAGAACACATTAGATAAAGGTTTTGGTAGCTGCCTAACTTTCTATTTATACTTTGCTGGGGCTAGTATTTCATTCTCAAGCACTTACAAGATTTTGCCTGCATCAGGCAATTAGACTCCTTTGTCAATACTATAGAAACTATTGGCAAATGTGTACTCCTTCAGTGCACAGCTAGGAGAAAGGGATGATTTGGAAGCAAAGTGGAAGAAATGGATAGAAGGAGAACAAGCCAATGTCTGAAGCCTCAGCATGAGTAAGGACCAATCAGCCACACAGAGATAACCAGAGGACACATGCACTAAAATGGTTATGTCAGTGATGCTGTACACAAGCCAGGTAAGCTCTCAATGACAACATCTCCAGCGGGGAAAAGAAGTCTTCCCTGAAGCCGGGTGTGGTGGCGCGCGCCTGTAATCCCAGCACTCGGGAGGCAGAGGCAGGCGGATTTCTGAGTTCAAGGCAAGCCTGGTCTACAAAGTGAGTTCCAGGACAGCCAGGGCTACACAGAGAAACCCTGTCTTGAAAAACCAAAAAAAAAAAAAGAAAGTCTTCCCTGAGCATTCCTTTATGCTAAGACCTATGGGTGACCTGAGATAAAAAAGTGACTGTAAGATGTAAAAGCTAGGGCTGGTGAGATGGCTCAGCGGGTAAGAGCACCCGACTGCTCTTCCGAAGGTGATAAGTTCAAATCCCAGCAACCACATGGTGGCTCACAACCATCTGTTATGGGATCCGATGCCCTCTTCTGGTGCATCTGAAGACAGCTACAGTGTACTTATATATAATAAATAAATAAATCTAAAAAAAAAAAAAAAAAAAGATGTAAAAGCTATTAAGTCAAAATTTATAGATATGAGGCATAAAACAAAGACCCAGCCTGTAAGCCCAGCTGATACCAAAGTCCAGAGATGCAAACACCGAGATTCCTCCTTGGCTAAACACATTATAATGTGTTATTAATAATAGCAGTAGCCATCACACAGTCAGGATATGACAGATGCCAGGCACTTTGCTACACCTGGTAAGACATTATTGCCACAATAGTCATACTGCCTCTCTGTGTGGGTAGCTTAATGGTCATCTTTACACAACCTATAACTATTTGGGAAAAGAATCTCAATGAGTGATTGTTTACATTGAATTGGCTTGTCAACATGTCTATAGGAGATTGTCTTAACTAAACTGATTAGTGTGGGAGAATCCAGCCCATTGTAGGCAGCACCATTCCCTAGGTCATGAGCTGTGTAAGAGGAGAAAAATGGGGGCTGGAGAGATGGCTCAGTGGTTAAGAGCACTGATTGCTCTTCCAGAGGTCCTGAGTTCAATTCCCAGCAACCACATGGTGGCTCACAACCATCTGTAATGGGGTCTGATGTCCTCTTCTGGTGTGTCTGAAGAGAGCAACAGTGTGCTCACATACATAAAAGTAATAAAAAACTTTTTTAAAAAAGTAGAAAAATGGAGCTAAGCACAGCAAGTGAGAATAGAACAAGCACACACGCATTCATTCCTCTCCTCTTGAGTGTGGATGAGATGCTGCTCCAAGTTCCTGCTACCTTGATTTTCCCACAATAAGAGACTATAATCTGGAATTGTGAACTCTTCTAGGTCGCTTTTTTTTTGTTGTGGTGGTATTTTATCATAGCAACAGAAATGAAACTGGGGAAGGTGGTAAGAAAATTAAGGTTTAGAGAATGTCTATTGAGAACCAAAGCCCTACTTTTGTTCTATATGCTACCATTCCATCAGAACAAAGTCCTCCTCTAATAATAAACAAAAGAGAAATTACCAACCTGCTCAGACGCAGACAAGGGGAGGGGCAAGGACCCTAATTCCTTCAGCAACTCATTTGTTTCCTTGGCAAGCTGATTTGTGGAGTGCTGTAACTGTTGTCTAAGAGAGAAAAGACAGAGTCAGGATGCTGTGGCTTCTTGAGAACTCTCTTAGCCGGACGTGGTGGCGCACACCTTTAATCCCAGCACTCGGGAGGCAGAGGCAGGCGGATTTCTGAGGTCGAGGCCAGCCTGGTCTTCAAAGTGAGTTCCAGGACAGCCAGGGATACACAGAGAAACCCTGTCTCGAAAACCCAAAAACAAAACAAAACAAAAACGATGCAATGGAAATAAAGATAAACAAACACAAAGTTCTTCCCATCATGGCTTTCTCTCCTCTCTGTTTATTTCTACAAAGGTTTTATGGGTGACAGAGAAGCCACACGCTGTGGTCTGAATTCATGATGAACTGCTAGCCCCCAAGTGATGTTATTAGGAGGTAGGATTAGAAAATGATTAGCGGAGTGGAGAGATGACTCAGCACTTAAAAGCACTGACTGCTCTTCCAAAGATTCTGAGTTCAAGTCCCAGCAACTACATGGTGGCTCACAACCATCTGTAATGGGATTTGGTGCCCTCTTCTTATGTGTCTGAAGACAGCTACAGTGTACTCATACATAAATAAATAAATCTTCAAAAAAGAAAAAAAAGAAAGAAAATGATTAGCCTGTGACGGGCCTTTCAAGAAAACATTCCACCAAGTAAGGACATGGTAGGAAAGCACCATCTGCCTAGTGTGATGGCAAATGCCTTTAATCCCTATACTTGGGAGGCAGTGGTGGGAAGATCGCTAGGAGTTCCAGGCTAGATGGTCTACATAGCAAGTTTCAGGGAAGCCAGCCAGGGCTTTATAGTGAAACCATTTCAAAAGGAAAACAAAACCCAAACATTCTCCATAGAAAAGAGGGTCCTCATCTGACACTCTATCTACCAGAGCCTTGATCCTCATTCAACCTCTCAGCCTTAGGGACTGTGAAAAATAAAACTGTGATTGTTTATAAACTATCTGACCTATGATCTACTGTTGCAGCAGCTTTAGTGGCCAGGACACCACAGTGTATTTTCACTGCAAGCAGGCTTCTAAAATTAGAAAACCAGAGAGATAACAAGAGGGAGCCAATCAGGAGCCAGAGCATCCTAGAAGCACTAACATATGCAGACATGTTACCTCTCCTTAGAATAGCTCCCTGTGGGATGGCTCAGTGGGTAAGAGCACCCCACTGCTCTTCCAAAGGTGATGAGTTCAAATCCCAGCAACCATATGGTGGCTTACAACCACCCGTAATGAGATCTGACGCTCTCCTCTGAAGTCAGCTATAGTGTACTTATGAATAATAATAATAAATGAATCCTTGGACTGGAGAGAGCAGGGACTGAGCAAGTGGGACCGACCAGAGCGAGTCGGGCCAGCTAGAGCGAGCGAACGGGGCCAGCCGGAGCGAGCGAACGGGGCCAGCCAGAGCGAGCGAACGGGGCCAGCCGGAGCGAGCGAACGGGGCCAGCCGGAGCGAGCGAACGGGGCCAGCCGGAGCGAGCGAACGGGGCCAGCCGGAGCGAGCGAACGGGGCCAGCCGGAGCGAGGAAAAAAAAAAAGAATAGCTCCCTGTGCTAACAGTTACTTGATCATTTCACAACATCTCCAGGAAACAAACAATGATGCTCAGCCAACTTTACAGGTAAAGGACAGAGCTGGGCTACGGTGCTATATGCCTTTAGTCCCAGCATGGGCAAGAGGATCTCTGTGAGTTTGAGCCCAGCCTGAGATAAAAAAACAAAACTTTAGAGAAAATTACATTTTATTTGGTGTGTGTGTGTGTGTGTATGTAGGTGTACCATGATGCATTTGAACACTGTGTGCTAGAATGCCCATGAGATATGCTGACATCACAGAACAACTTTCCAGAACTTTATTTAGTTAGTTAGTTAGTTACGGCTTTTTGGGACAGGGTTTCTCTGTGTGGCCCTGGCTGTCCTGGAACTCACTCTGTAGACCAGAATGGCCTTTAACTCAGAAATCCGCCTGCCTCTGCTTCCCCAGCACTGGGATTAAAGGTGTGTGCCACCATACTCAGCAAGAATAGAACCTTTAAAAAAAAATAAAGTCAAGAAAAATGTGATTTAAAAAGAACAACAACAAAAAAGGTATGGTTCTCCCACCAGACCACTTATTCTCCTCTATGGTTCCTTTGTGTCACTGAGAATAATTGTTTCTTTCTAATTTTTTTTTTTTGTTGTTGTTTTTTGTTTTTTTTTTTTTGTTTTTTGTTTTTCCAGATAGGGTTTCTCTGTATAGCCCTGGCTGTCCTGGAACTCACTTTGTAGACCAGGCTGGCCTCGAACTAAGAAATCCGCCTGCCTCTGCCTCCCAAGAGCTGGGATTTAAAGGAGTGTGCCACCATGCCCGGCAATTGTTTCTTATTTAAAGTTGGAAATCCAAGTAGACTAAATCATCAGGAGTCATGTGTCAGTAGGAAGGTCATCAACACAGGGTTATACTGATACAGCTCCTTGAGGCAGTTGAGAGTGGAGGGAGTTCCTTCTTTACCTCTCTAAATTATTCCACAAACCAGACCAAGAGAAGAAACAGTTCAAGGCAGCAGAAATCTGGATCCATTAAAATACTTTGCTCCCCTCTTCCAGGTCCAGCTATAACCACCCATCACCTCCCACTCTGACCTCACCTCCCTGAGGAAGGCCTATATGTCCTTTTGAGGCCTTCACAAAACTCAACCTTTTGAGGAAGCTACTCACAAATTTTCCTGGAGTTTGCTTGAATCCTGCTTAGTTCCAAGTTGGCTCATCAAATTCTTTATCTGAGCAGCTAGAAAAAAAGGAGGAAAGATTTATTTAAAAAAAAAAAAAATAACTTGGGAGGCAAAGGCAGGCGAATTTCTGAGTTCGAGGCCAGCCTGGTCTACAGACTGAGTTCCAGGACAGCCAGGACTATACAGAGAAACCCTGTCTGGAAAAACCAAAACAAACAAACAAACAAACAAACAAACACATTCATCATGAGCACCCTAGTCTGTAGAGCACTGGTCACCCCATACCCTAACATGCAAGTCACAGGAACCATGTTAAAGCCAAAATCTTTACAAACACATTCCTCCACGGTGCTTTTGCAAGGTTCAGAAGGTAGTTCTATTTATCTTCTCCAAAGAACTGAATAATGCTTCTAAATGTCCCATGACACTAAACATTTCACCCCCATTAGGACTGGGAAGGCAGGAAAACTAGTAGTGTGGTGCCCAAGACCAAGGGTTCCATCTTAGTAGCATAAAAAAGGCAAGGAAACAGGCTGGAGAGATGGCTCAGAAGTTAAGAGCACCGACTGCTCTTCCGAAGGTCCTAAGTTCAAATCCCAGCAACCACATGGTGGTTTACAACCATTTGTAACGAGATCTGATGCCCTCTTCTGGTGTGTCTGAAGACAGCTACAGTGTACTTAGATATAATAACAAATAAACCTTTTTAAAAAAAGAAAGGCAAGGAAGCACTCATCACCTTTGTAGTCTCAAAGCTACAACAATCTTCAACAATATCTTCTGACTTGTTTTTCTGAGACAGAGTCTCCATCTTTCTGCCTCACATTCTGACTTAGACTCCAGATAAGTTAGTCTAGTTGGATTATCAGCCATAAATAAGAAAAGAATTATTCTCAGTGACCCAAAGGAATCATGAGGAAGAGAATAAATGGTCTAGAGGGAGAATTCCTGATTCTCTTTTTTAATCCCATTTTTCTTGACATTACAAGTTTGAGTCACTATAGGAGCTTTCAACTATTTTAACCCATAGGGACTCCAAATGTAGTTTAATTGGTAGGGAGCTTGCCTAGCATGCATGAAGCCCTGGGTTGAATCGCCAGCGCTGCATGAAAAAAACAGGGTGATGTATGTCTTTAAGTTCAAAAGGTATCACTGGATATATAGCAAATTCAAAGCTAGTCTGGAAATTCTGTCTCAAAAACAACAAGACTTATCCCCTAATACAAACAAGGCATTCTACAGAAAATGCTCTTTAGAAAGACAATGCAGGTTCATTTTCAGTAACAGATGGACACTTACGAAGCACTTCTAGTATCAAGTACTCTATTAAATTGTATACACACCCTCTAACGTTCATAGCAATTAAAGTTAGAAAATAGATACATGTATCTTATCTATGCACACACAAAAGGTAACGCAGTAAAAACTCATCCCCAGGCATACAGACTCCAATGGAAAATGTTCTTTTCCCACATGGCATCACAGCCAAACACACAGTTTTACTCAGCCCTTTCTTTCCCCTAGATATCTGGTAGCCTGGGAATGTTCATGTTTGAATCTTTGACATCTAATCTCCTTGCCTGAAGAGGTCTAGGCCAATCAATAAGGAACATGTTAGTACTGCTCTGCCTGGAACCTTCCTATCCCTGTTCCAGCACTAGTTTCTGCAACACAGAGACAGAGCCCTTGATTTCTTCTTGCCTTGCTTTTTATTTTTTTCCCCCAAGTTGTCAGAGAAGGTGGGGGAAGATACACTAAGCTGGTGGAGAGTTGTATATTATGTGTATGTATGTGTGTGTATGCCTGTGTCTTGTCTGTCTGTCTCCTTATGAATTGAACCCAAGACTTCACACAAGCAAACTCACGATACCTAAAGAACAGAAACCATTACTAGAATATTCTTAGTTTGTCTGCATGAAGTGGTGTTTACAACTAGTTTTGTTAGTTGTTTGTTTTGTTTTGAAGGAAGTGTTTCTCCTTGTAGCCCTGGCTGTTCTAGAACTCACTCTGTAGACCAGGCTGATCTTAAACTCACAGATCCACCTGCTCCTGCCTCCCTAGTGCTGGGATTAAAGGCCTGCACCATCACTGCCAGGCTGGTGTTTACAGCTGATGGCACACAGCCTTTCCTTCCTTCTCCACTCTCACTTATCTTGTGGGGGAGGTGAAAACAAAGGAAACATATTTTTAAGTTGCAACAGAATTTCAACAGATAACACTGCACAGACAAAGGTAGCTCCTCTGTGGGCAAGCACCTTTCCTGTTCCCTCTGGATAATGTCAAAGTGTCAATCATGCTATCACACTACAGAAGAACAGGCTTAGTTAAGCAAGTGACAAAGCCAGTGCTGTTGTCTAATTGTCAATATCATACAGGTAATACATATGCAGTGCTTCCAGAGCTAAGCAAAATGGATGTCCACTCACTACAAGTTTGGAGTTTAAAAATCTATCGTTATAGTTCTAGTTGGAAAGCTTTGTGGCTAAAGACATCCCCTGTAAAGTCTGACACCTGAGTTTGAACCCAGAAACTCACAGGGGAGAAAGACTTCCATCCTTAGTCACATGAAACCTTGTTTCAAAAAGAGGGGAGGGGCAGACAGGAACACTGAACACTTACTATGCAGACGCTGGAGTTACTTGGCTGGCTTCTATTTGACCTTAACCAACGCTCTAAGGCTTTTGCATGCACCTGCTTCATGTGAGCAAAAGAAGCCCAAGAGTGACAGGCCTGACTTGTTCATTAGAGAACAGTGCTTACTCCACATTGTCCTATACACTAGGTGGCACTTGCTTCAGGAAGCTTACTTTCTGGAGGGTGGATAATAAAAACATCAGGTGATAACAATCTTACCAAAGGAAATAAACGGAAGTGGAGGTGAAGGAGTAGGTACTCACTCACATGAGTGGCCATATAAAGTAACAATGGACAGACCTAAAGAAAACGCCAGGCAGGGCAAGGCACTTATGGAGAGGGGGTAGTCCGGGTAAAGAGAGTGATTAACTGGGGCAAAGTCCTCAAAAGGGGAGCCAACGATGTGGTACGGCTCAAGCTGAGTGAGCAAGAGATAAGTACTGACCAAAGAGGTAGTGGGAAGCCAGGTTAGAGAGGACCTTGTGCAATTATAATGAGATTTAAATTAATGGCAAGCTACTGTTGAGTTATGAACAGCATGCCATAACTAGAATTCAAACACAGGGCTGGTTCCGAAGACTATATGCTTTGAGTCACATAATGGTGCTCTCCAAGGGCTGAGTCTTAAAGGAAATAGAATGCAGTCACACAGGGCTGGTCTGATTCCCCAGGGTTCCACTTTGCCCCACCCTGTTTATCTGACAGTACCTTAACCTAACTCCAGATAGACTGATATCCTGGCTCTAACCTGCTCCCTTCCCTGGTGCCCTGCCATTTCTCGGAATATGCCTCTGTACTCAATGGAGTCCAGCACAGTGCCAGGTACTCAGTGCATGCAAGGATATTGACTAAGTCAGCCTCTTCCCTTCAGTTTCATGGCATTCATGGTAGGGAAAAATGTGAATCAAGGTAAACTAGGAATACAAGCCTTAACATCTTAGCCATACTTAACCATTAACAGATGGACAGAACTGGGTGTGCTATTTTATTTTGCTGGGCCTTTTTCACTACTTGCAGATTATATCCTGATTTAACTAAATGTTTATTGAAGACGTACTACATGTGTGGAATTTGCAATTTTTCTCATCAAATCTTGTAGTTTGTTGAGGCAGGGTTCCACTTAGCCAAGGTTGGCCTCCCTACATAACTGAGGATGGCTTTGAATTTCTGATCTTCCTGCCTCCACTTCTGGAGTTCTAGGGTGATCTTGAGCATGGGTTATCATGCTCAGCTTTTGTGGTGCTAGAAATTAAACCTAAAGATTTGTGTGTGTCAGGCAAGTACTGTGCCATCTGAGTTACATCCCTTACTCCCTCACTAGACACTGCTACTACTGAGGACTAAATGATTTCCAAGTCCTCCCACACTGTTGACTCCCAAAGTCAGTCACAATGAAACACTCTAGTCCCGGAAAGTATGCATAGTGGGTAATCATGTAGTTTTTCTATAACCTAAATGAGGGCCTCAGAGATACTTATGACTTTCTTAATCTTATAAATGCAATGTGTAAACTGGGCAGAGTGGCACATGCCTTCCCTAATCCCAACACTTGGGAGACAAAGGCAGGCTGATCTGTGTGTGTTCAAGGGCAGAACAGTCTACATAGTAAGTTTCAGGGCAGCCAGGGCTACACAAGCAAGACTGTCTCAAAAGACCAAATAAATAAATAAACCTAAACGAATAAAAAGTCAGGCAGCCATGCACGGCAGCGTACATTCCACTACCAGCCAGCACTCAGGAGGACAGGGGAGATCTGAACCTCAAGGCCAGCCTAGACTACAGAATGAAACTGTTCTGAAAGTAAGCTGATGCCAGGCAGTGGTGGCATACACCTTGATCCCAGCACTCAAGAGGCACAGACCGGTGGATCTCTGAGTTTGAGGCCAGTCTGGTCTACAGAGTGAGTTCCAGGTCAGCCAGGGCTACATAGAGAAACTGTTTTGGAGAAGGAGCAAAAGGTAAACTGAGAATATCTAAAAGTGTACCAAGGTATGAAGCTAGCTATTCATTACCATCCAAGCATTAAATACTCTAGGAAGCTCAATAATCAGCTCTTTTCTGGGTATTTGCAAATGACAGAGAACTTTTCCCCTCATCGATTTGGTTTCCTTTGTTGAAATCATGTGGACTTCCTAGTTAAGGAGTTTGGGGAAGTCAAGTTGGGAACTCTGGCGTCACTTGCTTACTAAGCACCAGAATGAATGCGGCTTTCGTTAGCTCTGCTCTGCTCTTTTCTTTGGGCCACTTGTCCACATGCTCCTTGTATGGCTAACATTTACTGAGCTCAAGGTCTTAGCATCGGTTAGTGGGACAGGACCCAGTTTTTTGTTTGTTTGTTTGTTTTTCGAGACAGGGTTTCTCTGTGTAGCCCTGGCTGTCCTGGAACTCACTTTGTAGTCCAGGCTGGATTGGGAATCAGAAATCCCCCTGCCTCTGCCTCCTGAGTCCTGGGATTAAAGGCATGCGCCACCGCGCCCGGCTCAGGACCCAGTTTTAATGATGCCCAAGTGACCCTAGTTGGGTGCTGATGAGCAAGAAGAGATTTTGATTTGTTTGCTTTATATAAAATCAAGTCTAGAATTCCTAGAGCCATGATGATTATGCTCATCCATCTTTTCCAAGGAATTTAATCTTTTTTAAAAGATTTATTTATATGCCTGCATGTATATTTGCAAATTGGATCTCATGGGACCACAGTTATAAATGGTTGTGAGCCACCATGTGGGTGCTGGGAATTGAACTCAGGACCTGTGGAAGATCCGCCACTGCTCTTAACCACTGAGCCATCTCCCCAGTCCCTCTTCTCTATAATACTGAACGCTAAGGTATCTCCCTACAAGTTTCCATCCAGACTTATCAGATGCCCTAAAATCCAAACCAAAAGGATGACAGGGTCTTTCATTTACTTGACACTAAGGCAGAGTGCATTCTGTAAGCTCAGCATGAGGTACTGTGACTAATGACTAGGGACCACAGGCCCACAAAGCTTATACCCAAGAAAGGAAGCCTTCCCAAAACATAAAGCACAAAACAGGAACATTTACCCAGACATTTATTTTCACTTGAGTGTGCTTAAAATATCAAAATGATACATTTGGAAAATATTTTTATTAAAATGGGTTAAATCTAAAAGGACCTTCTGTCCACTTGATTAACATGAATACACCTTTTATTTATTTTTTTTTCTAATTTTATGTGTATGAATATTTTGCCTGCATGTATGTCTGTGCACCACTTGTGTGCTTGGTGCCTGAGGAGATGAGAAGAACACATCAATCTCTTGGAACTGGAGTCATGGATCCTTGTGAGCCACCATCTGGGTTCTGGGAATTGAACCCAGATCCTCTTAACCCCTGAGCCAAGTGTATAAACCAGAACACTCCTTTTCCAAGAATTCTAGCAAATGAAAGTTTTATTTTGGGGTGAGGAGAATGTGTGAGAGTGTGTGGGCCAGTTGACAACCCTGGGTGTCATCCTTCAAGTGCCACACACTATTGCTTGCCTCTGATCTCCAAAGATTCAATTGTCTCAGTCTCCTGGTACTTTAAGTACCACATCTGGGTTCTGAAGATCAAACGCAGATCCTCAAATGAGCTATCTCCTCAGCCCATTTTGATTGACATGTTACTGTTAGGGATATGTCTCAGTGGTAGA
This sequence comes from Mus minutoides, assembly GCA_902729485.2. Classification (NCBI taxonomy): domain Eukaryota; kingdom Metazoa; phylum Chordata; class Mammalia; order Rodentia; family Muridae; genus Mus; species Mus minutoides. The sequence goes on along the minus strand of LR753330.1, from coordinate 1,287,731 downwards.
TGCTTGCCTACTATATATGTAAAGTCCTGGGCTCAATCCCCAGCACATAAAATAGATCGACACTTATAAAGTTTTGTAATATGGCTATGCATGTGCAGATCATCTGGAGAGTGAACCAAGGATCTCACACATGCTAAGCATGTGCTCTGCCACTGAACTACATCCGCACCCTTGGTAAAATACTCTGGGTATGGACTGAAGAGGTGGCTCAGTAGAGTATAGCATTTGCTGCTCTTCAGAGGACTCAAGTTCAATTCCGAGCACCTCCATGACAACTCACAACTGTCTTTAACTCCAGTTCCAGGGGACCCAACATCCTACCTTCTTTGGTCTCTTCAAGTATGGTACATATACATACAGGTAAATGCCTATACACATAAATTAAAAAAATATTTTACGCTGGGCGTGGTGGCGCACGCCTTTAATCCCAGCACTCGGGAGGCAGAGGCAGGCGGATTTCTGAGTTCGAGGCCAGCCTGGTCTACAAAGTGAGTTCCAGGACAGCCAGGGCTAAAGAGAAACCCTGTCTCAAAAAACCAAAAAAAAAAAAAAAAAAAAAAAAAAAATTTACATAAAGACAATTGAGTATCTCCTAATATTAGAAACTTTACATTTGGTTTATACCAAATGTAAAGAGAACCCCCCTTCTGTTCTGTGTAAGTACTTTTGTCAATTTTATATCTATGCCTAGGTCTAGCATGGTGGCACAAGCCTGTCATCCCAGCACTTAGTACATAAAAGCAAGAAGGATCTGTTCAAGGCAATCTCAGATATCTATAGAGATTGGGAAAAACAAAACAAAACGAAAACAAACCCACTAACCCTTAACCCTTAACCTCTCCTAACGCTGACCTCCCCTTTAAAAGTGTGTCCTGGCTAAAGCTTTTTTTTTTTTCCCCTGTTGTGGTCAACCCTGCTCGCTCCCGCCAGCCCCACTCGCTCCCGGCCGCCCCCCACGGCCCCCTGCTTGTTCCAGTCGGCCCCGCTCGCTCCGATTGGCCCCGCTCGTTCATGCTGTCCGTGTTTCCCCCCCCCCCCCCCCCCCCCCCCCCCCCCCCCCCC
>LR753330.1:1117745-1286569 GCA_902729485.2 Mus minutoides | reverse complement strand
TATCACCTTCGGAAGAGCAGTCGGGTGCTCTTACCCGCTGAGCCATCTCACCAGCCCCGTAAAGCTCTTTTTTAAAAGACTATGAAGTAAATCAATTCTTGTACATTATCACTAACATCAACACCAAGAATAATTCTAACTTCAACTTCTTATCCACTTTTAACAGATATCAGCAAAATCTAAATTTCCCCACAAACTATGGTCCAAACCTATTTAATCACACTGAAAGTAATTTTCTGGGCTGGTGAGATGGCTCAGCAGGTAAGAGTACCCGACTGCTCTTCCGAAGGTGCAGAGTTCAAATCCCAGCAACCACATGGTGGCTTACAACCACCCATAATGTGATCTGACGCCCTCCTCTGGTGTGTCTGAAGTCAGCTATAGTGTATTTATGAATAATAATAAAATGAATCCTTGGACCAGAGAGAGCAGGGACTGAGCGAGCGGGACCGACCGGAGCAAGCGGGGCCAACCAGAGCGAGCAGGTTTGACTGGACCAGGGGAAAAAAAAAAGTAATTTTCCGTCACATGGATTGGACAATAATTCTCTTTGAGACAATCTAATGCTCTAATTCAATACACTCAAAACATGCTGTTCTTGCAGAGGACCTGGATTTGATTCCAAGTACACACGTCTGCTAATAACCATCTGTAAGTCCAGTTCCACCTGACTGTCATCTTCTGACCTATGAGGGTACCAGGCATGCATGCAGAACGCATATATACACACTGGCAAGCACTCATAAATAAACATATTTAATGTAAAAAGCATTACTTGCACTAAAACATAAAACAAGGCCATGTGTGGTAGCACATGGTTTAATCCCAGCCCTCAAGAGGCAGAGGCAGCCAAAACTCTATAGTTCTCAGTCAACCAAGAACACATAGTGAAAACCTCAAAAAAACCAAACCAGGGCCGGGCGTGGTGGCGCACGCCTTTAATCCCAGCACTCGGGAGGCAGAGGCAGGCGAATTTCTGAGTTCGAGGCCAGCCTGTTCTACAAAGTGAGTTCCAGGACAGCCAGGGCTATACCGAGAAACCCTGTCTCAAAAAAACCAAAACAAAACAAAACAAAAAAAAAAACCAAAAAACAAACCCAAAACAAAACAAAACAACCTATAAATAAATACATAAATAAATAAATAAAATAAGACAAGGTAAAGGAAATCCACAGACCTAAAAAAACTATCTAGACCAAACAAGGTCTTTGCACTGATTATGAAAATAAAGTCAATTCAATGTTCTATACACAAAATTAGGCTTATACAATGATGTTACATAGAAATTGTAAAAACTACCTACTACAGGCGTCTCAGATCCCCCATTATAAAGACAGGGTCTGTGTAAATTGAACAAGTTATTTCCATTTCCTGATGGGCTAGACTCAAACTCCTGATCCTCTTGCCTCAGTCTCTTGAAGGCTGGGATTTAACTTCTGAAAAATGGTTTGTCGGGAGTGATATAGTACATATCTTTAGCACTTGAAAGGCAGAGACAAGAAGGTCAGGAGTTAAAGGCTACATGAAACCTTTTATCATACACACATACACACACACCAAAATTTCAGTCACTAAACAGAATAGTAAATCTGTATACTAACAACCGAAGGTATAATCTCCCACTTTGTACAAGAGTGACAGAACACGTGGCTGTTAAGAACACGGGTTCTGAATTTAGACTGTGTTCTTGCTTTTAAGACAGGTTTTCCAACTGTAGCCCTGCATAGCCTGGAACTCTCATGTAAGCTAGAGTATCCCAGAACTTGCAGTTTAGCCCAGTTTAGCCAGGCTGCTCTTGAACTCCATGTGGTGATTCCCCTGACTCTGCCTCTCAAGGGACAGAAATCCCGGGTGTGGAGCACATGATCAGCAGGACTGCCTGTGCTTGACTGTTGCTTCCAGCACTTCCCAGCTGAGTGATCTAAAGTAAATGATGACCGTCTTGTGTCCTGTTTCCTCACCTAAGGAATGACAGTAACAAGGGAAGCTTCGGTAGGTTGACGTGAGAATGAAATGAGATGATTTGGGCTAAGTTTAGAAAGCCGTCTGCCACATAAAAGCACTCAACTAAGGACAGCTATTATTATCAAACTCAAGACCAAGAAGAATGTACTTAGCAATGATAAAATCAATTAAGTACATACTGAATGCCAACACATCCACTGCTGTGCCAGGCACTGTCTAAAGAGAAATGTATAATGCATGGTCCTTCATCCCACCAAACCAGTACTGCTCTAGGGACAAGGTCAAAAAGCTTGGCTTAATTAAGGGATATAGAATATAAGTAGATATTAAACTCTGAGAAAAAAAAATTGGTTATGTTTAAGAAAAAGAACCAAACCCTGTCTCGAAAAACCAAAAAAAGAAAAAAAAAAAAAAAAGAAAAAAAAAAAAGAATCAAATGACAGATAACGTGTTTTATGTATTCACTCAGTAGAACAGGCACTGTCTTTTTAAGACAGGGTCTCCCATAGCCAAGCTGGTCTCAAACTTGCTATGTAGCTGGGGCTGAGGTGAGGATCACGGGACCCACCTGGAAGCACTCACTGTTTAGCACTTCACGTATGACCACAGAAGAGGAAACAGCAGGAAGCATAAAGAAAAATTCACTGAAACATTACAAAACAAGCGGGAAGCTCAGGGAAATCCAAACTCAGTTCACAAACATTTAAAAGCTCAAAGGTTTCTTAGTTTTTCAGTAAATAATGCAGAGCCTGGTGTAGTGCCACACCCCTTTAGTCCCACCACTCTGGAGGCCAAGGCAGGTGAATCTCTGAGTTCCAGACCAGCCTGGTCTCATAGTCAGGTCCAAGTCAGCCAGCCAGAACTACATAGTGAGATCCTGTCTCAAAAACAAAAAAAGCACTCAGAAGGCAGAGTCTGAAGCTAGCCTGGTCTACAGAGCAAGTTCCAGGACAGCCAGGGCTACAGAAACACCCTATCTCAAAAAAAAAAAAAAAAAAAAACAAACAAAATAAACCAAGCCAAACAAACAAAATGACAGAGAGACCTCATTCACTCAAACTAACTGAATACAATTGGTAAGCTTCCATGTGCCCTGAGGCCTGGCTACCTCTCTGATGTCTTTTCCCATTTGCTCCCTAACTTTAATCAAGCTACACCTGCCTCCTTGCTACTCTTTGTCACATGAAAGTCCTTGCATTTGCCCTCAGCACACACTGCCTTTCTCCACTACTCACCTCCATTCTGAAATCTGCTCATTCAAACATCATCCTACCCAGGCAGTGGTGGTACAGGCCTTTAATCCCAGCATTCAGGAGGCAGAGGTAGGTGGATCGCTGAGTTCGAGGACAGCCTGGTCTATAGAGCAAGTTCCAGGACAGCCAGGGCTACAGAGAACACTGTCTTGGAAAAAATAAATCATCTCCCCAGAGGCCTTCCTCACCAGAGGATGATAATTCGTCCCTTCTCGCTTCCCTCCATGCACTTAGCCTGTTCCCTTTCCTTCGTACCACCTGCTATTACTTGATATTATTGGGAAATACATGCAAACATCCACACCATGCCAGGCAGCAGTGTGTTCTCTGCTCATCACCAGTGAACATCAGTGCTCAAAGAATGCTTGTCGCGGGCTGGAGAGATGGCTCAGCGATTAAGAGCGCCGACTACTCTTCCAAAGGTCCAGAGTTCAAATCCCAGCAACCACATGGTGGCTCACAACCATCCATAATGAAATCTGATGCCTTCTTCTGGAGTATCTAAGGACAGCTACAGTGTACTTACATATAATAAATTAAAAAAAAAAAAAGAAAAGAAAAAAAGAAGAAAAAAGAATGCTTGTCGCACGTTGAATGGAAGAACTCATCATATGCTTGGGACTAAGGTAAATGGCAGAAAAATAAGGATGAATGAATAGTATTTTCTACCTCAAGAAAGCTAACAATGTAACAGGGAAGGTGATCATCTTATTAAGAGAAAAAAACAAAACCCACACACTCAGCTAGTCAATTCTTTAGCCTTTCTCAGTCTGTTTCCTATCTCATAGACTGGGACTGTTTGTAATTACTCCACAGGATTGTTACAAATTAGAATATTACATGTAAAGTACTTTTCATACAGCCTAGCACACAAAATATTTAAACAGTAGCTAGTAACATTATTAATTATTGACTCTAAGGATCCCCTTGAGCCCAATGCCTAATTAACGGCTAAATCAGTAGCTATCACCAAGGAAACTGCTCCTAGACACCCCCCACACACCTTTTTTGTTGTTGTTTTGCCTTAAAACTCACTCTAGGACAAGCGCTCACCTTTAATCCCAGCACTCGGGAGGCAGAGGCAGGCGGATTTCTGAGTTCGAGGCCAGCCTGGTCTACAAAGTGAGTTCCAGGTCAGCCAGGGCTACACAGAGAAACCCTGTCTAGAAAAAAACCAAAAAAAAAAAAAAGACTCACTCTACAGCTTAGGCTGGCTTTGAACTATGGAGACTGTCTTGCCTTGGCCTCCTAAGAGCTAGGGTTACAGACCTGACTCATCACACCCAGGGTCTGGTTTTAAACTCCTTCCCTTTCTCCCTTTTTCCTTTTGAAGAGAGACTCACGATGTGGCCCAGGATCACCTTGAACACACTAGGCAGTCTAGATTTGCCTCTAAGTCATGATAATCCTCCTGCCTCAGCCTCTCAAATGCTATTTCTGTACCACTATACCCAGTTTCAACTCAAATTTTGATTTAAGTAAACACAGATTTGCAGTTAAAAGGATCTATATCAATTCCTATGCTTACTATACAACTTAATACTCAAATATGAAATATTCCACATACAAACATTTAAAGTTTAGTCTCAATGAGAAAACTTCAGTCTTGAAAAAACCCCACAAATTTTCTTTCTTTCTTTCCTCGTTTCCTTTTCTTCTTTCTGGTGGTTCAAGACAAGGTTTCTCTGTGTAGCCCTGGCTGTCCTGGAACTCTGTAAACAGGCTAGCCTCTCAAACTCTGAGATCTACCTGTCTCTCAAGTACTGGAATTGAAGGCATGACACCCCCCCCAAACACCTGGCACAAAATTTTCTTTCTTTATTATTTTTGTGTGTATGATATGTGGAACATACACACAAACTAATGTAAACACACACATTGTGTGTGCCAGGGAACGAGTGTGGCTGCGTGTGGAGGTCAGAGTACAGCTCTGTGGAGTTACTTTGCTCCTTCCACGTTCATCTGGGTTCTGGGGCTCAAATCAGATTGTCAGGCCTGCACAGCAAGCACTTTACCATCTTGCCAACCCCTTGAAAAAGAATTTTCTGATTTAACCTGTATTGCAGCTCCTTAAGAAAAGGAAACTGGGACACAAAATACCATACTATCTAGTCATCAATCGTATTATTGTGTTTTTCATATCTGGGTTAACAAGCTGAATATTCTTCCTACCTCCATACACCCAGGCCTAACCCTTCCTGCCTGAGACCTTCTACCTCTCAAATCCTACAGTATACATTTAGATAGAAAAGCAAAGTGACAAGCTGGGTGTGGTGGTGCACATTGTTAATCCCAGCACTTGGGAGGCAGAGGCAGGTGGATCTCTAATTTTGAAGCCAGCCTGGTACACAGAGTGAGTTCCAGGATAGTCAGAGCTACAGAAAAACTGTCTCAAAAAGAAAATAAAAGCACAGTGGTAGCTTATGCTTTAAAGCTTAGGACATAACTGCAATTTAGAACTGACTCTACTTATTAACAGAGTATAGCCTGGCGTGGTGGCCCACGCCTTTAATCCCAGCACTCGGGAGGCAGAGGCAGGCAGATTTCTGAGTTCGAGGCCAGCCTGGTCTACAGAGTAAGTTCCAGGACAGCCAGGGCTATACAGAGAAACCCTGTCTTAAACAAACAAACAAACAAAAAAACAGAGTATAGCTAAGCTCACACACACACACACAAAAAAACCCCACAATAATAAACAACACAGATGGTTGTCACCATTTTTAAAGTAAAATTGCTTCTGTTGTTCTGTTTACAGGGCTCTGGGACGACTCTGAAACTCAAAAACAGCCTGTACTTGACTCTAGCTACAACCTTAGACTTTAATGGTGAGAAGGGAGTTTTAAGATAAGCAATTACAAACTGACTTGGACCAACTCTACCACCTCTTACTTGGTGAGTAGTTGTGGCCAAGAGTAGCTCAACAAAGACAGAAGATGACATCTTCATGCTTGAAATGTGAAAGACTTCTTCGCTACAAAAGACAACCTAAACTAAAATGTTCCCGGTGCATTCTCTGCCATAAAGCAGGAGTCTTGCCGTCCCTTAAATACCAGTCACTGCCTGATGTTCAGATTAATTACAGGAAGCACAGTGTATTAAGTCATCCAAACGCACGCATTCCCCACTTCCCTTAATTGAAAGTTGCTGATGTCCGAGGACCCAACCGCTGAGCTGAATGTGTACCTAAAGTCGCAACCAGTAAGCACCCCCTGATCGGAACTGGGGAAAACAAGGTGGGTGGGGAGAGGGAGACGGCGGCGACAGGAAAAACTCTGGCTGACCACTGCGCCAAGTCAAGACTGCTGCTCACAGTCCTGGAGATGACACACACTCCCTCCCACCATCGGGCTGTCAGCTCTGTTGACCCCCAACACCGTGAACTCTAAACGCCTGAGACAGGGGTGTGGACCTAAAGGGCCCGAGCCTGGCCGACCCAGGGAAAGGCAGCTCGCCGCGCCCGGAATGGAGGCTCGCGGCGGCCTCAGGTGTGGCCTGAGCTGCGACCCAGAGCCGGCTCCCCCGTCTTGGCAGCTTCACCACGGCCTGTCCCTCAGGCCGCCCCCCGCTCCCGCTGGGTCCCCTCGCTCACTGGCTTGGCTGATCCGCTGGATGTTGCCACTGCATGTCTGGATGATGCTGTTGAAGTCCCGGGGCTGAGGCCCCGACGGCCCGGGGTTCCGATACATGTCTAAGGGACCGTAGGACATGACAGTGAGCAGAGACCGGGTCGCGCTTCGCGGCGCTCCTACCGGAAGCTGCCACTGACCGAGCCCAGCAGCTGAGAGGAAAACCGGGAAGAGAAAGGGCGGGGAAGGGGCCGCGACTGCGTGCGCACTGACCCCGCCCATCACGGTGCGCATGCGCACGCTCCGCCCCATCCTGCAGTGCGCATGTGTTGCTGGAACTGAAGGTGTGTAGACCCTTGAGAGTATTTGAACTGCTAGCAGAGAGCGTTCTCGCCAGACCGGACTCCTCAGCTGTGCAGCCAGCCCAGGACCGGACTTCTTCAGCCGGTCGCGTACTACAGATGGCGCGCCCCGCGTTCCACGACCTTCCGCCGGCCAACACGCCCATCAGCATCCCGCTGCTCCCGTATCCTGCTGCTCCGCGCGGCACTGGAGTGTCTTGCTTTTCCAACCCATGTCAAAATCGAGGTGAATACATGAGCATGGGCTTGGACCAGTACACGTGCAGTTGGACCCGACAGGATTCGTTGGTGAAAACTGTTCAACACCTAAATTTCTAACAAGAATAAAGTTACTACTGAAACCAACCGCCAACACGGAATGCCCTGTGCTTACCCATTTAAAGGGATTCTGGAACATTGTCAATAACATTTCCTTCCTTTGAGGTCAGCCTGGTATACAGGGTGAGTTCCAGGACAGCCAAGGTTACATAGAGAAAACACACACACACACTCCAAAGCCTAATCCTAACCCTTCCTGCGGAATTCAGTCATGAGACATGTTGCCAGTCAGATAGTATTTGATAGACAACCCACCAATTTACAATGTGCACCACACCTACAAGAACTGGGCAGCCTTCTCCAACCTCTCCTACTACATTGGAGCCCCTCCTCCTGTAGCAGATGACTGCCTGACTCCCATCCTGTGAAAGGGAAGAAGAGGGTTTCTAATTCAAAAGGTTATGGGGAAATTTCTAAGAAAGAAATTCATCCTTGACCCCCAGGGCTCGAATATGATATTCAAATTCTTCGACCAGTAATTCACCCACCAGTATCTCAAGACAGACCAGAAACAAGGACATGTATTCACTAGAGGGCTGGGCCATGGAGTGGACAAATGGAGTGAACATATTATGGTGAAACTCCAGATAGACAGCATAAACTGCCCCTTTGCTTTCTCTTTTAATTATTTATTTTTATGCTCATTGGTGTTTTGGCTGTATGAATGTATGTATGTATGAGGGTGACAGAAGCTGGGAATTGAACCTGTGTCCTCTGGAAGAGCAGCCAGTGTTCCTAACAGCTGAGCCATTGCCCCAGCCCCAAACTATGCCTTTTCAAGGATGAAAAACTGAAGTAGCAACTAATTGATGAAGAGGTATATTCGCCCATCAAAGAGATCAGGGACACTCAGGTGGAAGCAGACTGCCACTTCAAACCTCCAAATACCTGCTTTGGGTCAAAAGAGCTTGGGTTTGGCCACTGGTGGGAGCACTACAAACATTCTCACCGAAGCCTTACATTTGAAGAACACTGGAGAGAAAGAGGCTGCTGAGTTGGAAGTTCTCTATGGTAAAATTGATGCTGTCGGTGCTGGTTAAGAGCACTGACTGCTCTAACAGAGGTCCTAAGTTCAATTCCCAGCAACCACATAGTGGCTCACAACCATCTGTAATGAGATCTGATGCCCTCTTCTGGTGTGTCTGAAGATAGCTACAGTGTACTCATATATACATTAAATAAATAATTTTTGTTTTGGTTTGGTTTTGTTTTTTGTTGTGGTTGTTTTTTCAAGACAGGTTTTCTCTGTGTAGCCCTGGCTGTCCTGGAACTCACTCTGTAGACCAGGCTGGCCTCAAACTCAGAAATTCTCCTGCTTCTGCCTCCCAAGTGCTGGGATTAAAGGCGTGCGCCACCACGCCCGGTGGTTTACTTTTTTATTTATTTTTCCAAACAGGGTTTCTCTGTGTAACCCTGGATATCCTGGAACTTACTTTGTAAACCAAGCTGGTCTCAAACTCAAAGATCCACCTACCTCTTTGCTCTGCCTCCCAAGTGCCAAGATTAAAAGCAATGGCATCTTGGCTGGACAGTGGAGGCACACAACTTTAATCCCAGCACTTGGAAGGCAGAGGCAGGCAGATCTCTGTGATTCAAGACTACAGATTAAGCTCTGAGCTAGCTAGGAATACACAGTGAGATCCTTTCTCAAACCAAAACAAAGAGCCAGGAATCGTAGTGCAAGTCTTTAATCCTAGCACTCAGGAAACAGAGGCAGGCAGATCTCAGAGTTTGAGGCCAGCCTGGTCTTCAGAGTGAGTTCCAGAACAGCCAGGGCTACACAAAGAAACTCTGACTTGAAAACCCAAAAACCAGCCAGGCGGTGGTGGTGCACACCTTTGGCTCTTTCATGGGACCCAATGCCCACTCCTGGTGTGCCTGAAACAGCTACAGTGTACTCATATACATTAAATAAATAACTAAATCTTTAAAAAAGAATAAAGTGTTGGTTCAAAACCAACTCTAAGATCTGATGCCCTCTTCTGCCCTCTTCAGGCATCAGGCAGTCACACACATGGTGCACATGCATACATGTAGGCAAAAACACTCATATACATAAAATGAATAAATTTTTAAAAAACTGAACATCATTGCACAGGCCTGCAAACAGACATTAGAGAACAGATAGATGTGGGTCTCCAGAGTTCACTACTCAGCCAAAGATCTATCTATCTATCTATTTATTTATTTTATGTATATGAGTACACCATTGCTCTCTTTAGACACACCAGAAGAGCACATTAGATCCTATTACAGATGGTTGTGAGCCACCATACGGTTGTTGGGAATTGAACTCCAGGAGCTCTGGAAAATCAGTCAGTATTCTTAACTGCTGAGCCATCTCCATCTCTCCAGCCCGATTCTTACTTTCTTTTTTTTTTTTCTTTTGAGATAGGGTTTCTCTGTATTGTCCTGGCTGTCCTAGAATTCACTTTGTTGACCAGGCTGGCCTCGAACTCAGAAATCCACCTGCCTCTGCCTCCTGAGTGCTGGGATTAAAGGAGTGTGCCTCCACGCCCGGCTTTTGTTATGGTTTTTCAAGACTGAGTCTCACTATGTAGCCCTGGCTGGCCTGGAACTCACAGAGATTGAGCTGCCTTTGCCTCCCAAGTGCTGGTGTGATGATAAATAAATAAATAAATAAATAAATCCCTCCATTTCATGCGAGGCGTCCATCTTGGTATTCACTAGCCATTTATCAATGACTCCGTGTTCTGGAAGATAAGTTCCCAATGACCCTGACTCCATAAGCCACTGTGCTGGCTGGTATTGTGAATTAACTTGACACAAGCTAGAGTCATCAGAGAGGAAGGAGCCTCCCGTGAGGAAATGTCTCCATGAGATTCAGCCATATGGCATTTTTCTCAATTAGTGAACAAGCGGGGAGGGCCCAGCCCTTGATGGGTGGGGCCATCCCTGGGCCGGTGGTTCTGGGTTCTATAAGAAAGCAGGCTGAGCAAGCGAGGGTAAGCCAAGCCAATAAGCAGCACTCCTCCATGGCCTCTGCATCAGCTCCAGCCTCCAGGTTCCCGCCCCAGCCTCATTTGAGTTCCTGTCCTGACTTCCTTTGGTGATGAGCAGGAATGTGGAAGTGTAAGCTGAGTAAACCCTTTCCTCCCCAACTTGCTTTGGGTCATAGAAACCCTAACACACACACACACACACACACACACACACACACACACACACACACACTGAAATGCAAAGCCATGACCATGTTATTTTTTGTTACAGTTTGCCTAGCTGTTCTTGGTTTTGGTTTTGGTTTGTTTTTGTCTTCTGTAACCTGCTTATGCAGATATTTGGGTCACCTTGACTACTTTATCTAAGCAGAGCAAAACAGCTCTTGACTTGCCTGTGCAAATGCTCTAAGTCCTCTTGTGGTTTTTCCCCTCTAAAAATTCTTCCCTCAGGGCTGGAGAGATGCCTCAGTGGTTAAGAGCACTGACTGCTCTTCTGGAAATCCTGAATTCAATTCCCAGCAACCACATGGTGACTCAATCATCTGTAATGGAGTCTGATGCCCTCTCCTGGTGTGTCTGAAGACAGTGACAGTGTACTCACATACATGAAATATAAATTTCTTTTTTTTTAATTTCCTAAAAAAAAATTCTCGGGGGCTGGTGAGATGGCTCAGTGGTTAAGAGCGCCGACTGCTCTTCCGAAGGTCCTGAGTTCAAATCCCAGCAATCACATGGTGGCTCACAACCATCCGTAATGAAATCTGATGCCCTCTTCAGGAGTGTCTGAAGACAGCTACAGTGTACTTACATATAATAAATAAATAAAATCTTAAAAAAAAAAAAATTCTCCCCTTACGTCCTTCTCACAGCAATCTCAAGTCTAGCTTAGAGATTGTTATCCTGCTAACAATAATCAATAAACCTTTTAGCTGATTGAGTCTAGGCTCTTATCCCATGGGCGAGGAAGACCAAAACACTGGATTCAAGGCATGCTCCTCTACAGTCAGCAGCACTGACTGTAACAGTAGCCTTAACAATTGTAAACCGGACAGTATTGTTAGCTTTGGCTGAAAGGCTCATGGAAGTGTTATTTTTATCATAATGCAGTGCCACAGCATATTATAGTAAACTATATATTTTTCTTTTTTCAGTTTCAAGTGTGTGTGGTGTATGCATGGTGCATGTGTGTGTGCACATGTGTGTTCCTGTGTGTGGGTGCACTTGTGTGTAACTTTAATTTTTTCAATCTTTATTTTAATGATGGTTCTTAAACTCGTTAACCTCCTTTGTAGCCCACCACCTAACAGAGGTTGTGGAAAAGAAAAGATACGGGGGATTGGACCTGTTTAGAAAGGTTCTTTGGAGCAACTCGTGTGTTGTCTGGAAATCGGCAGTTCGGGTCACAGGTTAGCAGGCAGAGGCAGCAGCTCAGTCCACTCGCAAACACTTCAGTTGGGTTAGCAAGAGTGGTGACACAACCTAGCAGAGACAGCGAGGTCTCAGCCTTGTCACAAGTCAGCAGGAGGGACCCCGAAGGACACCAAGAGAAGTTCTATGCTGTGCCTCTCGGGGAAGTGAAGATTAATGAAGTCTCGAGACCCACAAGCATTGTATCAGCAAGCCAAGCTCTGTCTCTGTCACTCCGAGGAGTTCCATTTATACCCTCCAAACAACACGTGCCCTCCTTGTGCCTTACCTCAGTACGTGCAGCCAATCAGCCTGAGTTTTCAGAGTCCCGACAAATGCAGCTCAGCTACGCAATGTAAGGCAGACCTATACGTGTGCCAAAAACCAAAAAAAAAAAAAAAAAAAAAAAAAAANTTTTTTTTTTTTTTTAACTTTTGATGCTGTTTAAACTAAAACTGTGAAAGTGATTGTCTCTCTAGAAATTAGTATAGTTACTGCTTTCTTTCTTTTCTTTTTTTTTTTTTTTTTCCGAGACAGGGTTTCTCTGTGTAGCCCTGGCTGTCCTCAAACTCACTTTGTAGACCAGGCTGGCCTCGAACTCAGAAATCCGCCTGCCTCTGCCTCCCAAGTGCTGGGATTAAAGGCATGTGCCACCACACCCAGCTATCCACATAAAGTTAAAAGTGGTTTCATCTTTGCATCTCTCACAGAAACACAATGGCCCCCTGCAAATACTAAATATTCAATAAATTCTTATCATGTAAATGCATGAGGGGAGGATGTGGTTCCAAGTTTAGACCTCATCTTAGTGGCATGGAACAGGTGACATATGATCAAGAAGATGTCCCCATGTCCTCCTGCAATGTCTTCCTCCGAGGGGATACCTACTTGTTGAGAGTCATCTCCAGTCTCGTGGGGCCCCAGATCTACAGAGAACGTTCTGCACAAGCTTCAGGACAATGAGGATGAGGACAGACCCAGAGATCTGCAGAGCACATCAAGTCCCTGACATGATCCTAGAACAAGAGGTAAAGAATCCGGATGAAAGAGACTTCCAGGCCCAGAGAGATGGCGCAGTAGTTAACAACACTGGCTGCTCTTCCTGAGGACCCCAGGTTTACTTCCCAGCACCCACAGAGAGGTTGACAATAGTCTGTAGCTCTAGTTGGAGGGGATCTGATGCCCTCCTCTGGCCTGAGGACACCAGGCATGTACATAGTGCACAGATATACACATAGGCAACACACAGACACACACAGAGACACACTTACAGACAGACAGACAGACACACACACACTCACACACACACATACACACAGGAGGAGGAGAAAATAAAAAAAAGAAAAAGGAAAACAAAACAAAATAAAACAGTCTTTCCTAACTTGAGTGCAAAAGATCAGCCTGCTGGAGAAGCCACAGCACAAAGGAAGCTGCAAAAGACTGTGACATCATCCGGCATAGCATCAGGGACCTCCTGTAGCTCAGCCCAAGAGCTATTTAGAAAGTCTACCTAAGGTCATCATTATTACAGGGCCATGCGTGTAATAATTCTGTGGTAAGAGAATGTGTGCTTTCCACTGGGCACAATGATGCAAGCCTGTAGTCTCAGCTCTCAGGAAGGGAGGCCGGAAAGTCACAAGTTCCAAGTGGACCTTAGCTAAAGAGTGAGTTCCAAGCCAAATCTTGAGGAGGATACAAGTTCTATTCCCAGCATCCACTTGGTGGCTCAGAACCATCTCTAACTCTTAATTTCACAGGATCCAAGGCTAGCTTCTGAGAGCACCGGGCACACTGGTGGTGCACTGATGTACATGCAGGCAAACACATAAATAAAGAAGTTAACTTTAAAACAAACAAACAAACAAACAAACAAACAAACAACAGGTTTGGTGGAGCATGCCTGCAATCCCAACACTCCTGAGGTAGAGGAGGCAGGAGGAAGATCAGAAACTCTCCAGGCCATCTTCGGTTATCGGGCAAGGTCAAGGCTAGTCTGAACTGTATAAAACTCTGTCTCAAAGAAAAAAGAAATGATATATAGGCTCAGTAATATACCATTTGCCTACAAAAGAAAAAAAGAATAAATTAACACATAGCTGGGTACTTCCTTATATTGTTCTGGTTTTTTTTTTTGGTTTTTGAGACAGGGTTTCTCTGTATAGCCCTGGCTGTCCTGGAACTCACTTTGTAGACCAGGCTGGCCTCGAACTCAGAAATCCACCTGCCTCTGCCTCCCGAGCCTTATATTGTTCTTAACAACAACAACAACAAACAAACAAAAACAAACAAACAAACAAAAACCTGACAGTAGCCAAATGGTCGTGGCAGCCCCATGGTGGTTCATGCCTTTAGTTCCAGCACTCAAGAGGCAGAGGCAAGCGGATCTCTGAGTTCAAGGCTAGCCTAATCTACAGAAAGAGCCCCAGGACAGGCAGGACTGTGCAGAGAAACCCTGCCTCTAAACACCAAAACAAACAAAAAACCTGACAGAATATACAAGAACACTAATTATTGACTTGAGGGGGTATTTTTGGTTTGGTTTTGTTTTTTTTTGTTTTTTTTTTTTTTTGGTTTTTCGAGACAGGGTTTCTCTGTCTAGCCCTGGCTGTCCTGGAACTCACTTTGTAGACCAGGCTGGCCTCGAACTCAGAAATCCGCCTGCCTCTGCCTCCCGAGTGCTGGGATTAAAGGCGTGCGCCACCACGCCTGGCTTTTTTTGGGTTTTTTTTTTGGCACTACCCAGCTCTTAACCACTGAGTCATCTCTCTAGTCCTATAGATGTGTCTTATATTGATAATTTTATGGTACACCACTAGAAATATTATATGTGATGCCTTTGAAATGACAAAAGTTGAGGGAGATTAAATACCCTGTGCTTTAGAGTCAGCTCATTTCTTGAAGTATATAAATTCACCTCAATAAACAACTTGTGTATCTTTTTGCATGTGGTGGGGTTGTGATTTGAGACAAGGTATCCCTCTGTTCAGATTTACTCCAAATCCACCACAATCCTCCTGCCTCAGCCTCCCCAGTGCTTGGATTATAGATGCAAACATACCTGGCTAATTCTACTATCATGTGTGTGTACAGGTGTATTTTTTTGCAGGTGTGTGCGCATCTGTGCACACATACAAGTGGAGGACAGCCCTTGGATGGCATTCCTCCAGTGCTGCTGACCATCTTGAACTTCCTCTAACGAATTTATGTGTGTGTGTGATATATTCATGTACTCACATGAATGTGTGTGTGTGTGTGTGTGTGTGTGTGTAAGGGGGGTACGGGGGGGGACTAAAGGCTGCTGTCAGGCCTCTTCCTCAATCAGTCTCCATCTTTTTTTGAGACAGGGACTCTCTCTGAACCTGGAGTCATTAGCTCAGGCTAAACTAGCTGGCCAGAGAGCCCCAGGGATCCTGTCCCCCAGCAGTGGGAGTGCAGGTAAGTGGGCCACACCCCACTTTTATGTGGGTGCTGGTCTGTCTTGAGCAGCCCTTCATTTCCCCCTATGCTCTGCTCTTTGCAAATTTCTTTTTTTTTCTAAGTAAGGATCTTTTTCACTGACCTGAAACTTGCCAAGTAGCCTGGGCTGGTTCGATGGTTAGCACCAGGGATCTGCCTATCTCTGCCTCCCCAGCTCTAGGTTCTATGTATCTGTCAGGATAGGTGTCTTTTGAAATGAGGGCGCTGAGGATCAAACTCTGACCCTCATCCTTGCAAGGCAAACAATTTGCCAACTGAGCTATGCTCCCTCCACAGACAGTCCCAACTTGATCATTTAAGTACTGTTTAGATGCCATGTGTTGGAAACATTTTTTTTTTTTTTTTTGGTTTTTTGAGACAGGGTTTCTCTGTCTAGCCCTGGCTGTCCTGGAACTCACTTGGTAGACCAGGCTGGCCTCGAACTCAGAAATCCGCCTGCCTCTGCCTCCCGAGTGCTGGGATTAAAGGCGTGCGCCACCACGCCCGGCCATTTTTTTTTTTTTAATGCACAGTGATCCTCACGATAATGTGTGCCTAATGAAAACTGGTGCTCGGACAAAGTCACATTCATTGCTGCAAGGGAAACCACACATTGCAGGAACCATGGACTGTGTCACCAGATTACCCGGTGAGAGGAAGTTATCTGTTTGTGGGGAAAAGAGGGAAGGCAAGTTAAACAGGGGTGGGTTTCACCTCTTTGGTTTGGTTTGGTTTCTGCAGCCTGCCAGGTGAGTTCCCACTGCGACGGTCTCCAGCCTAGAAGCGGCATTCTGATCACTTCAAAGCACACTGGGCTGTGTAAAGGGATTATCAGCAGGCTTGAGCTATCAAGGCAGCTCAGGATCCTGTTTCCTTGGAAACTACCGTGTGAAGATAAATGTGGGATGCTCTCCTTGGAAATTTCTTATCTGAAGCTCTACACCTTCCTTAGAAACCCAGAAGGCTCCTCTGCCCAAATAACTCAAATCTTCCAGGTTAAAAAAAAAAAAAAAATCCTGTTCTTACAGACATCTCAAAACAAAATTTCCGACAATCTAGGACTTTAGAGATTAAGATCTCTCAGCATCAGTCCATTTGTTAATTAACAGAAGCAATCGTCCCAGGATTTGTTCCCACTGAGGTTTGATTTGCTTTTTTGGTACAGATAAGAAAAACACTCTGAGATTCCTGGCGTTATAATGCCATTAAGCAGAAGCCAGGATTCGTACATTCCCTGTAGTCCTGCCTAAAAGATGTGCTCACAGCAGCATCCTCCAAGACTGAACAGCATTTCTCAGAACTTGAACTGGAATTAGAATTGAATTAGAACTGCTTTGCAATGGGATGCAATAGGAAGTATTCAGTTTTGATGGGTCAGTATTTGTTCAGTTCTGTAAATACTAAGCAAACAGAGAGTCGGCATCTTCATTGCCCCAGAAAGTTTTAGCTTATGCTCCTTCTTTATCCACCAGACGTCACGTTCTGGTTTTTATAGCTTCACGTTGCTGCCATTATTGTAAAGCATGTGCTGGTTCACTCCATGAATTTTTTTCTCTGGCTTTGATATTTGTTTGTTTGTTTGTTTGTTTGCTTGTTTGTTCAGAGACAGGGTCTCCCTATGTAGCCGTGGAACTTGTGATGCAGACAAGGCTTAAGAATGTTCCCAAACTCGAGCCGGGCGTGAGTTTGAGGCCAGCCTGATCTACAGAGTTAGTTCCAGGACAGGCAAGGATACATAGAGAAACCCTGTCTCGAAAAACAAAAAACAAAACTCACCTAGTCCCAAAAGCTGGGATTACAGGCATGTGCCACATTTCTCAGCTGATGGTAAAATTTAATTTAATGGAAGTAAAATAGAGAGACCGGTGCTGGAGAGGAGTCTTAATGTTAGAATGCTGGCCTAATATACATAAGGCCCAGCAAAGGAGAGGGAGGGAGAGGGAAGGGGGCAAGGGTCATTCTAATTTGTCTATCACCTTCTGTCTCAAGTAACAGAAAGAGGTGGAGGTAGACATGGCTCAGCTGTTGAGACCACTGGGTGCTCTTCCAGAAGACCTAGAAACCACTGGGCCTGTACCTCATTCCGGAGATTTGAACCCCTCTTCTGGCCTCAGTGGGTACCACATACATATGCATGCAGGCAAAACATCGATATGCATAAGAAACAGAAGATGGGGGGCTGGTGAGATGGCTCAGTGGGTAAGAGCACCCGACTGTTCTTCCGAAGGTCCCGAGTTCAAATCCCAGCAACCACATGGTGGCTTACAACCATCCATAACGAAATCTGATGCCCTCTTCTGGAGTGTTTGAAGACAGCTACAGTGTACTTGCATATAATAAATAAATAAATCTTTAAAAAAAAAAAAAGAAACAGAAGATGGGGTGCAGTGTGGTGGCACACCCCTTTAATTCAGCACTTAGTAAGCAGAGATGGGGGATTTCTGAGTCCCCAAACAGCCATGCACACAGTGGGACTCCCACCAACAGAAGATGTTAATGCTATAAAGCATGAGTGCTTACAGCTTATGCAACTTGATGAATTCTGTGAAGAGCACTGTCTTTTTTTTTTTTTTTTTTTTTTTTTTTTGGTTTTTCGAGACAGGGTTTCTCTGTATAGCCCTGGCTGTTCTCGAACTCACTTTGTAGACCAGGCTGGCCTCGAACTCAGAAATCTGCCTGCCTCTGCCTCCTGAGTGCTGGGATTAAAGGCATGCGCCACCACGCCTGGCAAAATTATAAACCACCATGTAGTTGCTAGGATTTGAATTTAGGACCTTCGGAAGAGCAGTCGGGTGCTCTTATCTGCTGAGCCATCCCACCAGCTCGAGCACTGTCTTAAGGTTTCTATGTGTGTTATTAACCTCAGTACAATTTTTTTTTTTTTTTTTTTTTTTTTGGTTTTTCGAGACAGGGTTTCTCTGTATAGCCCTGGCTGTCCTGGAACTCACTTGGTAGACCAGGCTGGCCTCGAACTCAGAAATCCGCCTGCCTCTGCCTCCCGAGTGCTGGGATTAAAGGCGTGCGCCACCACGCCCGGCCCAGTACAATTTTAAGACAGAGACAAGAAGGCTGGAGAGATGGCTCAGTGGTTAAGAGAACTGACTGCTCTTCTGAAGGTCCTGAGTTCAAATCCCAGCAACCACATGGTGTTTCACAACCATCTGTAATAGGATCTGTCACCCTCTTCTGGTGCATCTGAAGACAGCTACAGTGTACTTAACTAATAATACATAAATCTTTTTTTTCAAAAAAATTTTTTTTAAGATTTATTTTATTTATTATATGTAAGTACACTGTAGCTGTCTTCAGACACTCCAGAAGAGGGAGCCAGATCTTGTTACGGATGGTTGTGAGCCACCATGTGGTTGCTGGGATTTGAACTTATCACCTTCGGAAGAGCAGTCAGGTGCTCTTACCCGCTGAGCCATCTCACCAGCCCCCCCCCCTTTTTTTTTTTCAAAATTTTTTTTTTAAAGATTTATAAAGAAATCTTTAAAAAAAAAAATACAGAGACAAGAGTAAAGTTCAGGCTCTCAGACTTAGAAGCATACCATGATCTTAGTTTCATTGTTGCTAGCAGTGGTGGTATCTTTTTCAGATGATCTATGTAGCTCAGGCTAGCTTTAAACTCAAGATCTTACCCCTTAGCTGCCTGAGGGCTGGCATTATCAGCACATGCAACCATATATAGCATGTCCTTACTTTCTCAAGCAAGATTAAAAATATGCCTCTATCTACTGAGAAACAATGAAGTCATCTAGTAAAGTGATAGTTAAGATGTATCTGAGCTACTTCTGAAAAATGCCAACCAACTTTAGAAGTTAACCCTACAAGCCAAGATCAGTGTGGGAGCCAGCTCTGAGCTGGACACCAGCAGTTTTTTTAGTGTTATGTATGTGTTCCTGAGTGTACATATGTATACATGTGTGGACAGAAGCCTGCAGAAGTCATAAGAGGGTGTCAGATCACCTACAACTGCTGTTTCAGATACTTGGCTAAATACTGTAACTTGGAACTGAGACCAGGTCCTCCAAAAGAGCAGGATTCAGTTTTGTTTTGAATTATTTCATTTTGTGCACTGTTATTTTGCTTCCACGTATATTTCTGCACTCCACGTGTGCCTAGGTGGTGCCCTCAGAGGCCAGATGAGGTGATCAGATTCCCCTGGAACTAGACTAACAGATGACCATGAACTAGGCCAGACATAGAACACACTGCAATTGCTGCCTTGCAGATCCTATCTCACGATGGTCAGGATGGCTCCCATCATACATGGACTTAGTCATTAAGCCATCAAGGGGCACGATCTGTGATCTGTGTCCTCTCCTTGAGTCTGAGTGGGTTTCTGACTGCTTAAACAACAGGTGTACAATAGCCATGAGGACATGTGGCCTTAGGGATGGACAGAGCTCTCAGGCCTCCTCGGCTGTAACACTGCTGCTTGGCATCTTCAGGTGGCCTAAGTCTACTTACCTTGAGGCCCCCGTGCCTGGGGAAGGCTACCTGAGCAAGCTCTGGTCCACTTTCTCCTCACGCAGCTACACGAGCAGAGGGCCAAGCCCAGCCCTGCGAACTAGGAATCTTCCTGGCTGATTCACCTGATACAGCTGACAACTAGAGATGGAACCAACTCTTGTCCTTGTGCTGTTGAGATTATCCAACAGGGTCTAGTGACATATTAAAAGTGTTGTTTCAAAGCCGGGCGTGGTGGCGCATGCCTTTAATCCCAGCACTTGGGAGGCAGAGGCAGGTGGATTTCTGAGTTCGAGGCCAGCCTGGTCTACAAAGTGAGTGCCAGGACAGCCAGGGCTATACAGAGAAACCCTGTCTCAAAAAACCAAAAAAAAAAAAAGTGTTGTTTCAAGTCATTAAAATTTGGGGTCAATTGTCTTATAGTAACAGCAACTAGAGCCTTCTGTTACTCCTGACAGCTGTTCAATTCCCTAGTAGTCTAAAACAGGCTAAACTATTTTTAGGGTATCAGGACACAGGAGAATATATCACTAGGAGAATCAACAATAACAGACACATGGGCCAGGGGCAGCTCAGAGGTTCAGTTTGCTGACCTTGTAAGGGCCTGGGTTCCACCCCAGCACAGAAGAAAAGAAGGGAGGAGAGCCGGGGAGGGAAAGCAAGGTAGGGGGAGGAGAGGAGAGGGAAAGCAACCCAGCCACTGAGTCACAACATGCATCTGAGTCAGTATGAAGTTTTATTAACACACATTTGTCAAAGTCTGTACAAACCAAACATTCCTATGTTTTAAAATGTCCATTATTACAAACATACAAAGAAACAGAAGGTGTTACCAAAAGTTACTCAATTACATGGTAAAATGCTGTCATGATTTAAAAAAAAAAAAATCAACATGTCAGGACTGAGGTTCCCCTCTCTTTCAGGAGCTCATGGTAGTTTAGAAAATGCGTGGATTTGCTGAATATTAAATGCTAAGACCTTAAAAAAGGTTTAGTATAAAACTAAGTAAGCCTTTGTATATTGTCACACCACACCAACAATTTCTCAGTCTTACTTTTCGTTGAAAAAACCATGACTGCTATTCTTTTTCTACCATCTTTTCCCCACAGCCAATGCAAATGCATCTGAAAAATATTGAATGATAGTTTATCTCTACCTAGAAGTTTCCCTTTCAGAAAGTTACAAAATGATTTAGCACAGCAGTTTTCCCTGCTTAGAAGGGAAAATTGCACTCCCGACCACAGTGTTACAAAAACACAGTCCTTCGAATCTCCTGGCGGGAAGAGCCACTTGCGTGTGGACTGCTGCTCACCTGCGTACATGTGACTCTTTGGAGAATGTAATCCCAGACTACAGAGCAGGTGAACAGTGACACTGACTGTCCCATCGTCACTGTCTTCAGGATCCGATCTAGCTCCAGCAGGGCTGGCACTCACTGCCGGTTTGCTCTGGGTCCCAGCAGACTTCCCAAAGATGGAGGGGTGCAGCTCCTTTCCACAACTACTGAGTCAGTCAGGGACAAGGGCACAGCCTTCGGCTCCCAGAAGTGCGTGCTTTCTGAACATTCCATTAAGAACAGGGAGCAGGCGGATGAGGTGAGAGAAAGGAAGGTACAGTGAGGTCTCCCCACTGTGCAGCCTGCACCCACGCACTCATGCCGACCCTCGGAAACACACAGCAGTTCACATCTTATCCCGCTTGAATCTGCTCAAGTTAAAAAAGAAAACCAAAGACCCACAAATACCCCGGCCGTGGCAACAACCAGAGACCCCGGCTGTGGTAACAACCTGGTACGACAGCTCATGTAGCAAGAAACAGGAATATTTTTAAAAAAGAAGTGGCAGTGTGGGAATTTAAAATTATGTAGGAGGAGGAGGAGGGGTTGGGTAGAGGAGGAAGTGTCCAGTACAACCTGGACAACCATCTTTCTGCCCTACTTAAAGACAGACTGGCCAAACTCAGCACCTTCCTTAAGCATCTCCTCACATGCTCTTCCATGGGGTCCTCCAAAAGGCACTTAGCTCCACACGTACGCCTCCTACATTACCTCAGCAGCAAGACTAAGGTAACGAGAAAGAAAAGATTGCATTCTTATACTAAAACCTAGGAAACGGGACTGGATTTTTTTTTCTTTTTTAAAGAGGCATCACTTTTACAAGAACTAGCTAGGCTTCCATCATTCCTTTATCAAGAAAAGGTTTCCTTTTTAAAAAATAAATAAAACTCTGTCTATACATAGTACAAAGGTCATACATAATATACCTGGAAAAAACCCAAGAGTATACCCTGAAACAAAAGGTTTATTGGTGAGAAAAAGCCTCCCTCACTACACAGAGTCTTCAGGTGGCAGTTTTCGAGGTTGGGGGCGGCAGTGATGTACAGTTGACGACAGACTGCTTGTTCATGGGGATGGCAGGTGTGACGGTGGACAGACACTCTGCACATGACACTCAGCAGTGACCACTATGGAAAACAGAGTACTAAAACAGAGAGAGAGAGAGAGAGAGAGAGAGAGAGAGAGAGAGAGAGGAAGGAGAGCACGGACGGGAGGGGGGGAGGAAAGGAGGAGGTCTGGGACCCTAACCACTCAGCATGCAGCCATAACAGGGCACAGACCAGGTGTTTCCTTTCAGCCCACTACATCTGAACAAAGAGGGGTAAGGTAAGAAAATAGAGATTTTGTAGGAAAGCACACTTCCCAGAGACCAGCCAGGTCACCAACCCTGACCCAGGAGCGCTGGCTGTTGTTGCTGGGAGCCTTCTTGAGGTCTTCACGGAGACGTTATGGTGCCTGACTTCTCAGACTTCTTGCTCTTGGACAAGGCAGCTGCCTGTTTCAGAAGCTCTCGGTTTTTAGCCTTAAAATAATAAAAATAAAGTCAGTACACGCTCAGTTTCCACAGGATAGAATGTGGTTTTAATGCAGAATAAGTTTAATGAGTGATAGTAACAATGGTAACTAGGTGGTGGTGGTGCACACCTTTAATCCCAGCACTTGGGAGGCAGAGACAGGCGGATCTTGGGTCTGAAACTAGCTTAGTCTGGAGTTCTAGGACAGCCAGGGGCTCAAAAAACAATACAAGCTCGCTCGCTCGCTCACGCTCTATGTGTGTGTGTGTGTGTGTGTGTGTGTGTGTGTGTGGCACATGCCTTTAATTCCAGCACTTGGGAGGCAGAAGCAGCTGGATCTCTGAGTTCAAAGCCAGCCTGGTGTATAGAGTAGGTTCTAGGACAGTCAGGGCTACACAGAGAAACTGTGTCTCAAACAAACAAACAAACAAACAAACAAACAATAATAAGAGAAAGAAAGGAAGAAAGCAAGAAAGCTAGGTAACTAGCTGTCTGTGTAGGTATAAAGAAGGAACTTGAGGCAGGAAGTAGTCCTGAGAAGAGAACAACAGGAAATTCTGGGACTTGACACGGAGTTAAGTACAAAAGGATCTGGCAGAGGCGCATGTGAGCCTTGACCTCTTGGTGACTACTGTTACAGAAAGAAGATGTATGCCCACCGTAAGCCTTGGTGAGCAGGACAAATCTATCATGCACACACCCGGATTCACGTCTGCTGAATTAAAGAAATCAAAACCACATCCATTAATTCCAGTTCTTAAGGGAAAAAGATGAAAACACACCCAACTCCAAACAATGAAAGCTGTCTAAAGGGGTCCATGTACTCGTACGTGGAGAAAAAGCAATCTAGGCATGGCTATCAAACACAACCATGGACAGGTGGCCAGCACACGCTCACCTGCAGTTGCTCTGTGACCTCCTTGTGGGATTTCTCCATTTGGTTCATTTTGGCCCGAGTCTGAGACTCCTGGTACTGAAAATCAGCCTTCAACTCCGTAATCTGAAGGAAAAGATCAGAGAGACGAGAAAGAACACCTTGATAAAGGTGACTGCGTTGGTTTCAGGACTAAACATTGTCTTGCAATTCACTGGAACCCAGGGCCTCCTGCACAACCATGCTTCATCACAGCCACGCAGCGTTCCTTTTCCTTAAGGCTCTGCTGAAGGGTCACAAGCTCCTAAGCTCACCACTTTTCCCCCTTTCCTCTTCCTCCCCTTCTCCTCTTCAATTCCTCCCTCCCTTTCTATTTTTTTTGGGTGGGTGGGGTGGGGTGGGAATTCATTTCCCAGGCTATCTTCAAAATCCTAGAGTCAAGAATTCTCCTGCCTCAGCCTCCCAAGGTTAGCAAGCAGTAAGGTAGAGATTGATCGAGGGAAGGCACCCACATCCTCCTATGCTTCAGCTCTACACCACCTCCACCGACTCTGAGTGAACATTTCAGCTGGTCAAGGCGGTGGTGCAGAAGTATAATCTAAGAAGTCAAGAGGCCAGGGGCTGGTGAGATGGCTCAGCGGGTAAGAGCACCCGACTGCTCTTCCAAAGGTGATAAGTTCAAATACCAGCATCCACATGGTGGCTCACAACCATCGGTAACGAGATCTGGCACCCTCTTCTGGAGTGTCTGAAGACAGCTACAGTGTACTTACATATAATAAATAAAATAAATCTTTAAAAAAAAACAAAAAAAACCCAAACAAACAAAACAAACACACCCAAAACAACAACAGCAAAAAACTGAAATCACCAATGTGCTTTAGGATTTGACAGTGCCAACAAGCCCAAATGCTCACTCCAAGGTGACTGGGTTTGAGGAGTTCTGAGAGTAATCCCTGCTGTCAGTTTTGAAAAGCTGGCTTTACTACTTCAATCAACCTTCATCTATTAGTTAATTTAAGATGTCTATCCTCCTGTCACTTGTGTATAGCTCACCCGGGCACTCGAGTGACACAGGTGGAGGTCTGAGGCTGGCTATGGAGCTGGCTGATCGTCTTCTTCACCTTTCCATTGGGTTCCAGTTCAGGTTGCCAGGCTTTCAAAGCCAGCATTGTGCCAGCTGAGCCACCCGCTGCAGCTGTTTTGTTTGTTAGACGCATTGAGAGTTCCACTTGCTTCTCTACTTAGATGTGTACGTGCTGAGGTCAGGGAAACTCACGAAGTCAGCGCCCTCTTTCTACCATGAAGATCCTAGAGATCAAACTCGGGTCTTTGGGTTTGGTGGCAAGCAACTGTATCTATTGAGCCATCTTGCTGGCACTATTATTTTTAAAAATTAACTCATACTTTGATCTTTTTTTTTCTAACTATGTAGTTAAATACTTTGTCTCTTTTGTAAGGTTGAATACAAACATTGTGATACATTCTGATTTAATCCCTTTAATGGTCTAACCCCTCTCCATCTCCACTCTTATTTTTCAAACACTTTTTTCCTTTTTTCTTTTTAAGATTTATTTATTAATCTATGCAATGGCAAGTACCCAACAGAGAGTAAGCATCACGCCCCATTCCACAGATCTCACTTTGTAAGCTTCTGGCCTGAAAGGGTTAAGGACCATACCTTCTTCTCTTTCTCTAGGATCATTTGATCCTTCTGATGCAGCATCTTCTTCAGAGAGGCCACCTCTTCCTTCAGCTGAGCAATGATGACAAAGTGGTCAGTGCCTGGGGAGTCCAGAGCCAGGTCTGGGGAAAAGCTGGAGAGAAGAGGAAGACGGAAATTTCATGACTTGAATGTAATAAGGTTTCTCTACTTAAGGATGCACTTCCGGTCCTGAACTCCAGGTCACTTGATGGTAAACTCAGGGGCTTCAGAAACGATCTCAATTCCAGCCATCAATGAATTGCTCCACCCCCTTTAGACTCGCCAGTATCTGCTAGAGTTGAACTGCATAGGAAAGGTGCTCATTAGAAAACCATGTCGGGGGCTGGTGAGATGGCTCAGCGGGTTAGAGCACCCGACTGCTCTTCCGAAGGTGATAAGTTCAAATCCCAGCAACCACATGGTGGCTTACAACCACCCGTAACGAGATCTGACGCCCTCCTCTGGTGTGTCTGAAGTCAGCTACAGCGTACTTATGAAGAATAATAAGAAATGAATCCTTGGACCGGAGAGACCAACCGGAGCAAGTAAGGCTGTCCGGAGCGAGCGGAGCCTAACGGGGACGGCCGGAGCAAGCCAGGACGGCCGGAGCGAGTGGGGCCGAATGGGGACGGCTGGAATGAGTGGGGCCAACCGGAGCACCGCTCCAGGCTCAGTCCATAGCTCCAATCACTGCTGCTGACAGTCAGATCTGTGATCAGAGAACTTCCCTAGAATCCTGGATAGACCATCAATTTTGGGCACATTCTCAGGTCTAATGTCCTGTGAGGAGGTTGAGCTCCTAAAAAAATATGGCCCTTACCCTGGAAGCAGCAAGTCTCCCCTAAAAAAGATGGATGCACAGGAAGAAGACTAGCTTCTCTGTGCTGCAATGGCGGCCAGTGATCTCAATACTCAGCATGCTGAGGCACTCTTGAGTGAGGCCAGCAGGGGCTACACAGTGAACTTCAGAACAATCTGAGCTAGACAGTACGAGACACCTTGTCTCAAACAACAAAAAGAATTCTGTGCTGCTGAGAAAGGGACAAAGGTGGCCAACTCTTGTCACGCAGGTCACATGCTTTCCGCTCTCTCCACTCTATCACGTACTGTGGACTCTCCTGTCCTTTTAACAGATTCCCTCCCATGTCAGGGAATCTATGAGGCCCTGAAATTATATGTGCAGAATCTTTTCTGAGTCTACAACAGGAAGTTTTCTGGGTGAGGATCCAAAGTTTTCAAAAGTGCCAGAGGCTCCTCTGACAGAATAGGAATCAATGCCAAAGGTCACTTCCTGTCTTTCCCCAGGGAATTCTGAAAGAAGTCCTCTTGTTCTCTCTGTGTTTACTTCTCTGAACACTCTTTAAAGCAATACACAACCCTGGGCACTGGTCCTAACTTTTTGCAAACAGAGCAACAACTCACAGCCCCTCCACATTTGCTCTTCCCTGACTCTTACATGACAGCTAATGTGCAGCATTTCTCTACACAGGAAGAAAGTAAAAAACAGCAAGCGTTTCCACAGCACTTCCTCCTAGTTACCCAGTCAAACACTGCAAGCATTTCCACGGCACTACCTCCTAGTTACCCAGTCAAACACTCCTCAGGCTGGGACTGGAAGACACCAACAGCTGACAAAAGCACACAGAGCACCTGGAACAGAGCGTCAGAGGAAGACCAGACTGATGTTTTCCTAACTGATTCAGGAGGAACAAGAGCCAACAATGCAGAACAATAAAACCAGCACTCAGGGTAAGGACCCGTCAGGCTCCTCCATGTCCAGATCTAGAAGTTTCTTTGTATCTGTTTCAATACCCATCAGTACGCATCTTCCCTCAACACAACAGTGTCTATTTAAACTTATAACTGTAGCAAGCAAAGGTAGAGTCCTGGCTGTCCTAGTCTAACTGTTCATTGTCCCCAAAGCTCCCAATGCTCTGCTCTGCCTGCTTCGTAGGTTACTTGTGTTGCTGCTGCTCTTGGCAGTGCTGAGGACAGGCCTAGGGCCTCATGCATGAGAGGCAAACGCTCTACCACTGAGCTTCAGCGCCAGCCGGAGAAATTACTCTTGCACCAATCAGCTGTAGGTAAAACCAGCCCAGTTTATCCTGTGTTAGGGCCTGATCCCTCTGACTCTAGATCCTAGCTTAGACAGTACTAGAAATGAAAAGCAACAACTAGTTAGCATGACAGAAAGCTAGTCTCTCCAAATACCTCCACACACAGGGATCTTACTGCTTCTCCAGGACTTCCTGCCTTTTCTGAAAGCTTTTAATACAAGAAAAGTTCTATGCTAAGAGGCTTAGGGAAGTCTTGACTAGAAATTCAAGACCAGCCTGTGCTGTGCTGTAAGACCCACGCTCAGGACAACTATTTTCCTTGGGTGAAATCAAAACAGGTTTGCAATAACACAACACACTGGTCCTGAGGCCATCTTCAAAGGCCATTAGGAACCCCAATACTGTACACAGCTCAAGGGCAGAGAATAAAATGAAATCTAAAACGTTCTTTGCAAATGACAAACTAGGTACTTGGTTGCTGCCCACTGCTGAGTTGACTTTAGACGGCCTACAGAGGGAGCATTTAGCAGGCTGACTGAAGAGTGTGACTGGAATACTGTCTAACTCACATTCCTCACACTGGAAAGCTTGTGTCACAATTTTAACTAGCGAATTAGAAAATACTAAAGCTGGAGAGATGGCTCAGCGGTTAAGAGCACCAACTGTTCTTCCAGAGATCCTGAGTTCAATTCCCAACAACCACATGGTGGCTCACAACCATCTGTAATGGGATCTGATGCCCTTTTCTGGTGTGTCTAAAGAGAGCAATGGTGTACTCATATACATAAAATAAATAAATCTTTAAAAAGAAAAGAAAAGACGAGACTGAGCAGGGACTGTAAACTTTGTAGGCTACAAGAACCAAATAGACTAAAACAGCTTGTAAGTATCAAAGCATCAGACACAGCTAAGCTAACACATTCTGCCTAGTTTCCAGATGGACAGCTGGTAAGAAAGGAGGAGAAGCACGGCGGTGCACATCCCTGATCCTACACTTGGGAGGCAGAGATAGAGGCAGCCAGATCCCTGAGGTCCAAGCCAGCCGTGGTCTCCATAGAAAGTTCCAGAACTGGTCCTTAGCCTCTTGGCTAAGATCAAGTATAATACATACTTATCATGTTAATAGAAAGTTCCAGGCTAGCCAGGTCTACATAGTAAGACCCTGTCTCAAATGAGAGAACCAAACATGCCTCCATATTAAATAAGAGAATGTGGCGGTAAAAGATCAACATAGAACTGTCATGAAGCAACATAAGGAAGACACAAAGAATAAAAGTTAGAGAGTAAAACCATAAATTAAAAAAAAAGGGGGGGCTGGTGAGATGGCTCAGCGGGTAAGAGCACCCGACTGCTCTTCCAAAGGTGATAAGTTCAAATCCCAGCAACCACATGGTGGCTTACAACCACCTGTAATGAGATCTGACACCTTCCTCTGGTGCGTCTGAAGCGAGCGGGGCTGAACAGGGAGGCCGGAGACCGGAACGAGAAAAAAAAAAAGCGCGTTGAGAGATGAAAACTGAGCGCCTTTCACACACGCTCAGGAAGCACTCTGTCACTCAGTGGCTGCTCAACCCCTAAGTACATGAGGACCCTCAGGGTTAGGGATGCACATGGGCTGACAGAGTGCTGGCCTAGTGTGCACAAGGCCCTGGGATGGATTCCCAGTACTATATAAACCTGGCAGTGTGGCCCTTGCTTGTAATTCCAGAACTCAGGAGGTAGAGATGGGACAGGAAGCTCAAGGTCATCCTCCACTACACAGAGAATAAGGCCAGCCCGGGATACATGAGATTCTTTCTACATGCCCCACCTGCACGCAGGCAGGCACAAAGACATACAGACACACAGGCACAGTTTATGAAGTGTTTGTTTCAGCAACACAAACACTAAAATTTGAATAAAAAATTAACATAACACCTGCCCAAGGACAATATGCAAATTATTAAATCATACCATATTTATAAATATTATTTGAATATTAAAAAAAATAACAAAGGCCCACACACCTTTAATCCCAGCAGAGGCAGGCAGATTTCTGAGTTCAAGGACAGCCTGGTCTACAAAGTGAGTTCCAGGACAGCCAGGGCTATACAGAGAAACCCTGTCTTGAAAACCAAAAAAAAAAAAAAAAAAAAAAAAACCCTGTAGAAATGCTTCTATTGTTTCTGAAACAGTGCCTCAGGCACTGCAGGCTGACTTGACCTCTGTATTAGCTGAGGGTGACCTTCAACTCTTTTTTTTTTAAAGATTTATATATATGTGTGTGTGTGTGTGTATAAATGTATGTACACACACACACACACACACACACACACACACACACACACACACAGTTGCTCTCACACCAGAAGAGAAGAGGGCATCGGATCCCATTACAGATGGTTGTGAGCCACCATGTGGTTGCTGGGAATTGAACTCAGGACCTCTTACCCATTGAGCTATCTCTCCAGACCCCCAACCTTGATCTTTTGCTTCTCCTGCTTCTACCTCCTGAGTCCTGGGATTATAGGGGTGTGCCACCAGCCCAGTGTCTGAATGCTTTTCTTCCTAAGTGAAGCAAAAGACCAGGACAAAACCCACAAAAAGTAAAAAGAATAGCAAAATATACTTTATGTTGTGTTACCAATATTTTAAAGAAAATGCAAGTAAGTAGAGTAGATTATTAGAAGCACTAATAATGTGTGAACATTCAAAAGGAATATGTTTATAAATTAACATTTCTGTGGCAACAGAAAATAATTACCTAAATTTCAAATAATAAGATGGACATGGCGGCACATCCTCTAACCAGTGGGATTGGCGAGGTAATGACTTCAGGTCTGAGGTCAGCCTGGACTACATACAAGTTACAGCACACACACACACACACACACACACACACACACACCAATAAAATAAAAATAATTTTGGAGTGGGGGGGTGTCAGAGTTTCTCTGTGTAACAGCCCTGGCTATCAAGGAACTCTTTGTAGACCAGGTTGGCTTCAAACTCAAGGGATCCACCTGCCTCTGCCTCCTGAGTGCTGGGATTAAAGGTGTGCACCACCGTACATGGCAACCTTTTAAAGTTAGTCTGAGGCTAGAGATCCAGCCCAGTAGAGCACTTTACTGTCACAAACAGTATGGAAAATGGCCTTCATCGTCTTCACTGACGACATAATAAAGACCTTGTAGCCAAGGTAAGGATTAGCATCCCATCCAGAAAAGCCATATTGTGGCCAGATGTGGTTCAACAATGTGCACATCAGCCGGAGGCTTTAGCTTGGTGCATCCAAGGCAACAGATGATGCCCAAAGAACAGTAAGCTGAGAGGAGGCAGAGCTGCTCAAGACTGGGCCGGCTGAGCCAGAGCTTAGAGATGAGCTCTCCCCGGACCGCTAACACAGCCTGGGCGATGAGCAGACAAAAGGGCTACAAGGGGTAGGTTTGAAAGCACAGGGCTGGGCTTTAGTGGTCTGCTTTCTAGGGCTTCATTTGTTCCTTGAAGCAGTTGTGGGTTTTTTTTTTGTTTTTTTTTTTTTTTTTTGAGACAGGGTTTCTCTGTGTAGCCCTGGCTGTGCTGGAACTCACTCTGTAGCCCAGGCTGGCCTCCAAACTCAAAAATCTGCCTGCCTCTACCTCCCAAGTGCTGGGTTTAAAGGCGTGCGCCACCACTGTCCGGCCCTTGAAGCAGTTTTTACAAGGTCAAAGATGATGAACTAGTAACCAGATTAACTGTAGTCAAATTCTTTAGTCCACTAAGAAGTGAGGTGCCGAATATCCTGTGTGATCTGTCTGCAGCCTTCTTTGGGAGGAGTTGGTTTAGAGACGGGGTAGGGGGGGTGGGGGGGTGAAGGCAGGGCTGTATGTCTAAGACTAGCTAGCTGTTCAAAAGAATAGGAGACGGGACCAGAAAGCTAGTCTGCAGGGTTCCTTCCCATATGCAGTCTGAAAAGGGTAAGCACTGCCAGAATGTTCAAGAAGTTGGAAACCAATTAAACTTGAGCCAACAGAGACTACCTTGGTAGGATCTGAAATCAAGTAAATAAAATACCCAACAGAGAAGAGAACCCTCCCAGACACTTCACCCTTTGTGAGAGAAAGCACCAGCCAGCCCTGCAAAGCCGGCTGCTCCCATAGGCCACAGGCTGGGAGGGAGGGAGGGAGGGAGGGAGCGAGGGAGGGAGGGAGGGAGGGAGCGCTGGGAATGGCAGCTTTCAGAATGAAGAAGATTCCAAGGCCTTTGGGGAAATGTCAGGTGTTCTCACTTCAGGATGCCTGGGCCTGGAGAAACAGGAAAATGGATGGCTCCAAGACTCTGTTGGGAAGCAGCCCACTGCACCAACGCAGACCGGCTCTGGATATTAGAACAAAGCAGCTCATGAGAGGAAGCATCGCTGACAAGAAGAGAGGAAAGCGAGGATGAAAATATGCATTTAGGCAGGCCAAAATGAAACAAAACCCCTGAGCTGCATCACACTCTCGCCTGCCCCAGCACCTGCAGAGGAAGGCTCCAAGGAAGCAAGGACTATCCTGACAGACATACAGCCCTGCCTTCACCCCCCAACCCCCCCTACCCCGTCTCTAAACCAACTCCTCCCAAAGAAGGCTGCAGACAGATCACACAGGATATTCGGCACCTCACTTCTTACTGGACTAAAGAATTTGACTACAGTTAATCTGGTTACTAGTTCTATTATGAATGGGGGTCTCACTCTGTAGCCCTGGCTGGCCTTGAACTCACAGAGATTTATCTGCCCCTGCCTCCCAAGTAATAGGTTAAAAGAATATGCCATCACACACAAATATCTTGTTTTTGTTTTCTGAGGCAGGGTCTCAAACTGTAGTCCAAGGTGGTCTGGCACTATCTATTTCCATCAGACTGGCCTTGAACTCAAGGCCAGCCAACTGCCTCAACCTCCCAAATTCTGAGATTACAAGCATGAGCCAACATGCCAACTAAGGTCTTATATTCAGTTGATAAACAGCCAACAGTACAGCTTATCTACCAACTCTAAAGTGACTAGCACAGCACTCCTAACTGGTCCACCTGGGAGCCTGGCTAGCTCCAAGGTTCACGCTCTGTGTAGTCAAGCTCTCTGTGTGTGTGTTCCAAGTATGCACTCACACTCCATCTGGCTCACCTGTCTCCGTTAGTTGTGATTGACTCAAACTTGGATTTTTTCTTTGGGATTTCATTTTGAATTGAAGATGTAGAAAGTGTTTTCTGGCTTTTGATGGCAAAGAGAGAGAAAGAGAGAGATTAGAAATCAAAGATTAATAATGCACTCCAAAGAAAAGTCTGTCAAATGGACAATTTCTTCCCTGCACTAGCTTATTTTTAATTAGTAAAATCTACCAAGGAGGTTTCACAGGGTCAGTGCTTTGCTTCAGTCCACTTAGATCCCAGTTTCCATGGGGTCAAACCATTCTGATTTAATCACAGAACTGTGACAATACAATAAGAAGCAGAGTCTGTTTTCTGGTTTACAAAGTCTTTGTTTCCTGTATCACATGCAGCTTCCATCTCATAGTTCTGGGAAATACAGACAAGTTATTCTCTTGGCCTTGAAGATGATGACTTCTTCAAGGTTCCCTGAGCTACCCAATGACCTCCAGCAGGAAAGATGTACTGAGAAACAGAGCAGGCCCAATCCAACTCCTGGCCTTCCTAGTCAGACCCCTGTTAATCCAATATGGACTTCAGTCCCACAGGAAAATCATCTTAGTCACTCAAAAATTAGCCTTAACACTAAAGCTGGAACCTGTCACTAGCATGAAACCCCTTTACATTGACAAGTGTTCCAAGGCCACCACTGCTGCTACATAACTTTTTTTTTAAATCATTTATCTTATATGTGTGAGTATTTTATATACATGTACCTGTGCACACTGTGTGCAGCCTCAGAGGCCAGAAGAGACACATCAGGTCCCTTGGAACTGGAACTACAGATGGTTGGGTGCTAGGAAATGAACCGAGAAACTCTGAGAGTGCTCTTAACTGCTGAGCCCCCTTCCTGGCGGTCACACTTCTCATCTGACCTCTTTTCAGTACGTGATCTCAGTGAGTGCTCTCTCCTTCTTGGAGCCTTCACCACTCACACATCCTATTTTGGGATGGCTGCTTTCTGATTCTTGAACACTGAATGCTTCCAACTTCTGTCTTCAGTCTCTGCTCTTAAGTTATTCATCAAGCAGCGTGGCTTTAACAGGCATAGAGGGAGCCAGGTGTGGTGGCACATGCCTTTAATCCCAGCACTAGAGAGGCAGAGGCAGGCGGATTTCTGAGTTCCAGGCCAGCCTGGTCTACAAAGTGAGTTCCAGGACAGCCAGGGCTATAAAGAGAAACCTTGTCGCGAAAAACCAAAAAAAAACAAACAACAACAACAACAACAACAAAAAAACAGGCATGGAGGGCTGGAGAGATGGCTGCAGGTAAGAGTACTGACTGCTCTTCCGAAGGTCCCAAGTTCAAATCCCAGCAACCACATGGTGGCTCACAACCACCAATAATGAGATCTGATGCCCTCTTCTGGTGCATCTGAAGATAGCTACAGTGTATTTATTTATAATAATAAATAGATCTTTAAAAAAAAAAAGAAAAAACTTATTTTGGTTTTTCAAAACAGGATTTCTTTGTATAGCCCTAGCTGTCCCAGAACTCCCTCTGTAAACCAGGGTGGCGTCAAACTCACAGCTATCCACCTGCCTCTGCCTCCAGAGTGCTGGGTTGAAAGGTGTGCACTGCTATACTCCTGGGCTCTTAGTGATTTTTTTTTTAATGTACTCCTACCGACTTATGCCTGAATCTTCTCAGTTCCAGGATCAGCTTAAACAACGCCGCTGGAACCTCAAACAAAGCATTTCAAAACTGAACTTCTTCCTCCCCCTTCCTGGTTTCTCTTAAGTTACCATCTATGCATTCATCCACGTGAGAACCCTGAGAACCGCACGCATCCAAATTTCTTAGAAGCTTCGCTCCCAAGTCCCTTCTTACTGTCCCAAGGCATCATCAGGATGGTTCTTTGTATGTGTGTAGTGGGGGGAAGGGTAGGAGAAGTTGGGGTATGTGAGGGTTTCCTGTAGCTCAGACTAGCTTACAACTCCCTATGCAGCTGCAGCTGGCCTTAAACTGAGGATCCTCGGGGCTGGTGAGATGGCTCAACAGGTTAGAGCACCCGACTGCTCTTCCGAAGGTGATGAGTTCAAATCCCAGCATCCACATGGTGGCTCACAACCATCCGTAACGAGATCTGGCGCCCTCTTCTGGAGTGTCTGAAGACAGCTACAGTGTACTTACATATAATAAATAAAATAAATCTTTAAAAAAAAAAAAAAAAAAAAAAAAAACTGAGGATCCTCCTGCGTCCACCTCCAGAGAGCTCGGGTTACAGGTAAGCACCATCACCTCCAGCCTGAGATGAGGTTCCTGTAACATTTCTAGCTCATCTATACTTATACAAAAAAAGCAGTCCCATTGGGAAGAGGTGTACACTCAAGGTCTTGAGAACATCAGGCAAACACCACAGTGAACTACATTTCCAGTCCTCGGCTACCTATTCTTTCAGTGCCTTCTCTACTAGTTTTGTAATTACTGCCAACACAGGTTGCACCCTTCCCTCGAAGGGGCCTATCAGTGGCTGCCCATGCTACTGACAAGGGATGAGGCCCCCTCCTCCTCCTCCAGTGTCCAGCAACACAAATCTCAAGGGATCTGTGTGATTTCATTCCCTCTGGTCCTCTGCAAGCACTAGTCCCTCTCAAAGGATGACCCTGCTTCATTGTCATCTGACAAGACCAATCGCTGTAACAGGGAGAGTTACAGCAGGCTCTTCTGCAAGCCAGCCTTCCGGATAACCTAGGCAGTTAATTAGAACTGCCTTTCTTGTCTGAATCTTGACAAGTTTTTAAAGTAGTGCCCATTGCATTAGACTTCAATGATTTGATTACAAGTCTGTCTTCTCTACCAGACAGCATACTATTGAAAGCAGCATGGTTTTTATTCATCTCTGTATTCCCAGCAGAGCCCTGGCCCACGAGAGCACTTACTAATGCCTAGAGAAAAAGCAAACCCATAATGACAGTAATAACAAACCAGCTAAAACCCACTGGATCCCGTCATCAGAAACCAGACTGCTAGTCACGTACTACACAGTCTGCCTTCACAGCAGCCCCATGAGCTAACACTGTTCTCTTCCTCACTGTCCACAAGAAAACCTGCTAGATACAGGAGTAAACCTAAAGCCCCAACATTATTGTACAACCTCTAAAAGGAAGCTTCAGCCATCAAGGCAAGGACATCTTTTGATTAGCTCCCACTCTGAAAAAGTCTAGAATATCTGTCAACTATTCGTCACAGTACGTACTTCAAATGCTGTTTCTAGACAAGAAACAAAATGTCCAGTCCCCAAGAGCTTATGCACACTAAAGCGGAGAAGTGCAATCAGAAGTCCCACAGACCTTAGAGCCACGATACAGAACCCTCGTTGGCCCTGAGAGACATGGGAACTCTAAGTATGGCAAGCAAGAGGCTTCCTAAAGTCTTTCCACAGGAAAGCTTCTATGAGATGACACTGTCTTCAACTGCCTGTGAAAATATGGCACTTGCCCTGCCCTCTCCTCTGGGGTTACCTATTGTAATGGCTGCCTCCACTCAGGCGGCTGTACTGCTCCTTCTCCTGATGGCTGCCTCGAGAAGAGCTGCTCAGGTGCTTCCTCTGCTCTTTGGTCTTCTGAAGGACACGCTTGTATGACAGTGTGCACAGCCAGCATAGCAGCTTCCCATCCACCTGGAAGAGAAGACAAAACGAGATGGGGTGCGGTCAGCGCAGAGACCATGAGCACTAGGACTGCATGGAGCAGCTAGAACCGGCTACGCTCCAGCCCTGTGAGACTGGGGCAAGTCACAGAGGACTCAGTGACAGTGCACACAAGCACCTGTGTGGGACCACACACACAAAAACTGACTTATGCTGCACACCTTTAGTCCCAGCACTGGGGAGGCACAGCCAGGCAGATCTCTGAGTTCAAGGCCAGCCTGGACTATAGAGTGAGTTCTAGGGCAGCCAGGGCTACACAGAGAAACCCTGTCTCGAAAAAAAAAAAAAAAAAACAAAACCAAAACCAAAAAACCAGAGAAACGTTTTTTTATTTGAGATAGGTCTCACCAGGTATCCCTGGGTCTCCAGGAACTCACTTTGTCGCCTACTGAGATTCGTCTGTCTCTTTCACCTATGTTAAAGAAGACATGTGCCATGGTATCTGGGCCAACACCTTTAAAATACAGATGTTTTAGATTTATCTTCTTTATGTGTATGGGTATATGCCTGAAGAGACATCTGTGTACCACAGGCATACCTGGTACCTTTGGAGGTCAGATGAGAGGCTGGAGTGACAGGTGTCATTAAACATTGTCATGTGGGTGCTGAGTACTCAACCCAGCCAGAGGGGCCTGAGCTCCTCTCCCCAGGCCCCAACACCTTTCTTATTAAACTCTAACTCGGAAGGAAGGAAGGAAGGAAGGAAGGAAGGAAGGAAGGAAGGAAGGAAGGAAGGAAGGAAGGAAGGAAAGCAAAAGAAAAGAAAATCTAATACACTGATGGTAGCTCAGTCCTGTATTACAGAGTGAGTTCTAAGACAGGGTAGTGAGTTAAGATTCTGCCAAAAACAGCAACAACAACAACAACAACAACAACAACAACAAAAACAGAAAAAGAAAAGAAAAAGAAAAAGAAAAAAGCCAAGCTCTTAGGCTGGGTGTGGTGCTGGAAGCCAGCTAGGTGTACAAAGGGAGTCCAGGACAAACAGGGCTACACAAAGAAACATTGTCTCGAGAAAAAAACAAAAAACAAACCAAAAAAAAAAAAAAAAACCAAAACCCTTAGAGTAGGATTGTTAACTAATTAAAAATTTAATAAATTTGACATCAAATTAATAGAAATTAACAATACTAATATTAGCAATATTAATAAAATATAGAGATCATTTACTGAGTTTTGTTCCAGGTTTTTTTTTTTTTAATATTTATTTTATGTATATGAGTACACTGTGGCTGTCTTCAAATACACAGGAAGAGGGCATCGGATCCCATTGCAGATGGTTGTGAGCCACCATGTGGTTGCTGGGAATTGAACTCAGGAACTCTACAGGACCTCTGGACCTCAGGACCTCTCTCCAGCTCCAGGTTTAAAATTAAAAATTTTATCTAGGGGCTGGAAGATGGCTCAGTGGTTAAGAGCACGGCACCCACATGGCAGATCACAGCTGTCTGTAACTTTAGTTCCAGGGGATCTGACACCTTCATACAGACTTACATGTAGGCAAACACCAGTGCACATGAACTAAAAATTAAAAAAAAAAAAAAAACCATTAAAAACAATTGTATCTCACTACAGGCAACTAAGGATGCTAAGAGCAGAGAAGTAATGTTCAGCAGGGATGAGCCCTACTTGGTTATCCAATGCCAAGTGGTAATTCTGAAATCATATGCACACAAGTAACAGTAAATGGGCTGAGCAGATTGTATTTACATTTATGTGCCTGTAAGTATATATTCTAACAATAACTAAGAAAAAGCGGGCCTGGAACTTGAGAGGAAGGAGGTAATATTGGAGAGGCTGAAGGGAGAACAGGGTGTAACTGTATTTTAGTTTAAATTTTTTGTTTGATTTTTCTGAGACAGGGTTGCTCTTTGTAGCCCTGGCTGTCCTGAAACTCACTATGGAATTCACCAGGCTGACTTAGAACTCAATAGGCACCGGGAGTGGTGGCGCACGCCTTTAATCCCAGCGCTCAGGAGGCAGAGGCAGGCGGATTTCTGAGTTCCAAGCCAGCCTGGTCTACAAAGTGAGTTCCAGGACAGCCAGGGCTACACAGAGAAACCCTGTCTTGATAAACCAAAAAAAAAAAAAAAAAAAAAAAAGACTTTTATCTTGGTGTAGTGATACATGCTTATAATCTCAGCACTCAGAAAGAGGACCAGGAGTCCAGGTCAATCTTACTGCATGATGAGTCCAAGGACCTTTTATCTCAAAACAAACAAAAGCCAAGTGTGGTGGCTCAAACCTCAACATCAGCACTCAGGAGGCAGAATCCAGCAGATAGCTGAGTTCAAGGCCAGCCAGAACAGAGAGCTCCATGCAGTCCAGGGCTATACAGCAAGAGCCTGTTTCAAACAAACAAAACAAAAAAGCTATTTTCTGTAAATATCTCATTCAATTGTCCCACTCCTCTGCTGTAGCTGTTATTCCCATCAAGAAAGATAGAGAAATGGACACATAAGAACAACTTCCCAAGATCATTCAGCGAGCCCCAGGAACAAGACAAAACAGTCTCCAGGCCTGAAGATGGACAGAGTGCTATTTTCCCCTTTATTTTTATCCTGTGTTTATAAGTGTTTTGCCTGCATATATGTCAGTTTACCATGTGTGTGCTGTGCACTCAGAGGCCAGAGACCCCGCTGGATCCCCTGGCACTAGAGATAAAGAGAGTTGTGAGCTGCCATGTGGATACTAGGAATCAAACCTGGGTCCTCTACAAAAACAGCCCATGCTCTTAACCACTGAGCCATCTCTCCAGCCCAGAGAATACCACTAAAGGTATCTCCTGATCACAAACATAGCTTTTCCAGTATCTTGTTTAAGGAAGGTGTCCTTGCTGGCAGGCAGGAATATTTTCATCAATGAAAGTTATGTCTCGGGGCTGGTGAGATGGCTCAGCGGGTAAGAGCACCCGACTGCTCTTCTGAAGGTGATAAGTTCAAATCCCAGCATCCACATGGTGGCTCACAACCATCCGTAACGAGATCTGGCGCCCTCTTCTGGAGTGTCTGAAGACAGCTACAGTGTACTTACATATAATAAATAAAATAAATCTTTAAAAAAAAAAAAAAGAAAGAAAGAAAGTTATGTCTCACCAATATAAATAAATTTGGTTAGCAAAAGCCAGCCTTAAAAGCCCAAGTGGCTCTGGCATTGATAGTTTCATTCCTATTATGTTTTTTACTCCTAAAGATTTCCTTACCACCTTCTTACCATGACCTGGCTACGAGAACATCAAGAGAGGAAAAGACATGCCGGGCATGGTGGCGCACGCCTTTAATCCCAGCACATGGGAGGCGGAGGCAGGCGGATTTCTGAGTTCAAGGCCAGCCTGGTCTACAAAGTGAGTTCCAGGACAGCCAGGGCTATACAAAGAAACCCTGTCTCGAAAAAACAAAAAACAAAAAACAAAAAACAACAACAAAAAAAGGTGCCACCCAAATTAAGACCAAAGAAACG
Source organism: Mus minutoides (assembly GCA_902729485.2). Taxonomy (NCBI): domain Eukaryota; kingdom Metazoa; phylum Chordata; class Mammalia; order Rodentia; family Muridae; genus Mus; species Mus minutoides. The sequence continues at coordinate 1,247,064 of LR753330.1, read as the reverse complement.
GATTAAATGTCTCTGGAAAAAGCTGCGTAAAGCAAAGAATAAGCAGTGCAAAGTCAAAGGGAAGAAAATGGGGGTGCTGAGGGCTGAAAGGCGGTCAGCACTGTCAGAGTGAGAAAATGCAGGAGGAAACAGAGTGCTGGATAAAACCTGGCAGGCATGGAAGAGGCTGGCTTTCCTCAGGTAGAAGTGGAGGCCACTAGAGGGTTTCAAGCAGAGACACCCAACTCTAAACCATTTTGATCCACCAAAACACTACCCCCCCCCCATGTGCACATTCTACCCAGTGTCCTACCCCCCACCCATGTGCACGTTCTACCCAGTGTCGTGTTGTGAGCTTTAACTCCCACACAGAGACACATCTGGACATCTGGAGATAGACAGTAATGGCACACTACCTCACTTATGCTGTAAGCTCTACTTTTTAGACTTACACAAACTTTCTCAACTACCACTTATGTGGGATATTGCTCACCATCATTTGAATATTTTAAAATTGTATTACATTATTACTTATTCGTGTGGAAGCAGCTTGTGTGTGCATGTGGAGTCCAAGGGACAGCTTAGGAAAGTCAGTCTTCTCCTTCCTCTGTGTGCATTCTGGAGATGAACTCAGGTCATCAGGCCTGGTAGCAAGAACCTTTATCCACTGAGGGATCTCACAGGCCCTAACCGTGGTGATGCACACCTTTAGTCCCAGCACTTGGAAGGCAGATATCTTTTGAGCTTGACGCTAACCTAGTCTACAAATTTAGTTCTGAGAAAGCTAGAGCTACCCTGTCTCAACAGAACAAAGCAAAACAAAACAAAACAGAAATGATAGGGGCCAGCAAGGCAGCTCAGTGGATGAAAGCACCTGCTGCCAGACCTGGGAAGCACAGAGGAGGAGAAGGACTGACTCCTGCAAGCCGGCCTCTGAATGCCACAGGTGTGCCTGTGGTACAAGGGCAGGCATGTGCATGCCCAAGAACACAAAAGCAAATACACAAAATGTGATTGTAAAGGGAAGAAATAGATAGGGCGTGGTGGCACACCCCTTTAATCTCGACACTTAAGGCCTGCCTGGTCTATATAGCAAGTTAAAGGATAACCACAGATTCAAAGAGACCCTGTCATTTTTTTTTTAAAGAATCATTTATCTATTTTATGTATATGAGTACACTGTAGTTGTTTTCAGACACACCAGAAAAGGTTATGAATGGTTGTGAGCCACCATGTGGTTGTTGAGATCCAAACTCAGGACGTCTGGAAGAGCAGTCAGTGTTGCTAACTGGAGAGCCACCTCTCTAGCCCGAGACCCTGTCTTTTTTTTTTTTTTTTAAGATTTATTTTATTTATTATATGTAAGTACACTGTAGCTTTCTTCAGACACCCCAGAAGAGGGCGCCAGATCTCGTTACGGGTGGTTGTGAGCCACCATGTGGATGCTGGGATTTGAACTTATCACCTTTGGAAGAGCAGTCGGGTGCTCTTACCCACTGAGCCATCTCACCAGCCCGAGACCCTGTCTTAAAAAGCACAATAGGAGACCCGATGGATGGAGAGATGGCACAGCCGTACTTGTTGCTCTTGTAGAGAACCCTGGTTTGATTCTCAGCACATACATGGTGATTCACAACCGCACCCAAATCCAAGACCAGGGAATTTGATGCCCTCTCCTGACCTTCTCCAGCAGCAAGCACACATGTGGTACACATGTATATATGTTGGCCAAACATGCACAAATAATTCTTTTTTTTTCAAATAATTCTAACAAACAAACGAACAAAGCATCCCTCTCTCATACAAACACAATTAAAAAAAGGTAACAAGGGGCTGGTGAGATGGCTCAGCGGGTAAGAGCACCCGACTGCTCTTCCGAAGGTGATAAGTTCAAATCCCAGCATCCACATGGTGGCTCGCAACCATCCGTAACGAGATCTGGCGCCCTCTTCTGGAGTGTCTGAAGACAGCTACAGTGTACTTACATATAATAAATAAAATAAATCTTTAAAAAAAAAAAAAAAAAAAAAAAAAAAAAAAAAAAAAAAAAAAAAAAAAAAAAAAAAAAAAAAAAAAAAAAGGTAACAAAATACTTTATGGGCCAGGCATAGTGGTGCACGCCTTTAATACCAGCACTTGGGAGACAGAGGCTGGCGGATTTCTGAGTTTGAGACCAGCCTGGTCTACAGAGTGAGCTCCAGGACAGCCAGGGCTACACAGAGAAACCCTGTCTCAAAACAAACAAACAAACAAACACCATTAAAGAAATGTTAGAATAGTCAAGATTGGATGAATGAAAAAAGAACAAAGTCTAACTCTTCAAGGTTGGTAACAGAAGCAGAAAAGAATCTCAAAAGCATATCCACCTGATTTGGGCCCAACTTAATTCCTTAAGAGGAGGAGGAAGAACTGGGCAGTAGTAGAGCACGCCTTTAATCCCAGCACTTGGGAGGCAGAGGCAGGCGGATTTCTGAGTTCGAGGCCAGCCTGGTCTACAGAGTGAGTTCCAGGACAGCCAGGGCTACACAGAGAAACCCTGTCTCGAAAAACCAAAACCAAAAAAAAAAAAAAAAAAAGAGGAGGAAGAGGAAGAGAAGGAAGGAGAGGAGGAAGAGGAGGAAGAGGAAGAAGAGAAGGGAGGCGAGGAGGAAGAGGAGGACTCACCTTCTTCCGATCGTCCTTCCTGTCAAATGCACACTGCTGCTTGCACTGCTCACAGGAATAGGGGGGTCCGTACTTCTTCTCGGAATTTGTGCAGCGCTGGCATTTATTCCCAATAAATGCAGCAATTATGTTGCAATACTGACAAGGCTTAGGCTTAGACAGAAAGAAAGGTCAAATTAGTATATCATAAACCACTGGCCCATTTTTACTGCAATGATCCTAATTTGTAGTCCATGACACAAGGTAAACATGTGCCCCCAATATCACCCATTTGCCCCACAGGACTCAAATGAAGCCCAATTCTTAGTACTTTAAAAAGGAACACCAATCCGGGCTGTGGTGGCACACGCCTTTAATCCCAGCACTTGGGAGGCTGAGGCAGGCAGATTTCTGAGTTCGAGGCCAGCCTGGTCTACAGACTGAGTTCCAGGACAGCCAGGGTTATTCAGAGAAATCCTGCCTCGAAAAACAAAAACAAACAAAAGAAACACCCCAGGGCTAAAGATATAGCTCAGCGGTTAAGAGCAATGACTGTTCTTCTAGAGGTCCTGAGTTCAAGTCCCAGTAACCACAAGGTGGCTCACAACCATCTGTAATGGAATCTGATGCCCTCTTCTGGGGTGTCTGAAGAGAACAACTATGTACTTACATACATAAAATAAACCTTAAAAAAAAAAAAAGTAACACCACCCCCATAGGGTTGTTTTAAAGAAATAAAAATAACAAATAACTAAAACCCACTAGAATCCATGATGAAAATTCAATAAAACATCCAATATGACATAGCTGAGTTTGAGGCCAACTTGGGCTACATGTTTACATCTCCAAACAAAAACAAAAACATACCAAGTATGGTGGTGGACACCTTTAATTCCAGCAATCAGAATACAGAATTCTGATTTTTGAGGCCAGCTTAGTCTACAGTGTGAGTTTCACCTACTGAGACCCTGACTCAAAACTAGTCACCCCCAAAAACAGCCAAAGAGAAGACTCAGTGCGCAAAGGTGCTTGCTAAAGCCCAGAGCTCATGAAGGTGGAAGACCACTAAGTCCACAGAGCGTACTTCTGACATTCGCATGCACGCTGTGTCAACAGATACTTGGGAAGGAAGGCAGCAAAGGAGGGAAGAGGGAGAGGGAGGAGAAATGGGAAGGAGAAACTGTGTGTGTACCTGTGTGTGATTTTAAAGCTATTTTATATGTAGGGGTGTCTGCATGTCTGAGTGTGCATTACATGTGCACACTGTCTGAAGATGCTAGAAGGGGCTTCAGGACCCCTAGAAACAGAGTTACAGATGGCTGTGAGTCACCATGTGGCTGCCGGTAACTGAATCCAGGTCCTCTGGGAACCAGTCCTCTCACCACTGAACCATCACTCCAGCCCGGAAGGTTAAGTCCTAAAAGATCTAAGAGCTCATTCTTGTTAGGATTTAGTTAGAGAAATCAATCCTACTTACCGTTCCATACAACTGTACATTCTGAGCACACTTCTTGCATATTGTATTGGTTTTACTGTTAAAGAAAAAAAGAAACACAAGACTTTTCTTAGAACATCTGAAAACATATTCCTCTTACTTTTTTTTTTCGAGACAGGGTTCCTCTGTGCAGCCCTGGCTGTCCTGAAACTCATTTTGTAGACCAGGCTGGTCTCGAAGGCCTGGAACCCAGAAATCCGCCTGCCTCTGCCTCCCAAGTGCTGGGATTAAAGGCGTGCGCCACCAGGCCCGGTCTTTATCTTCAACCGGTCTAGGGCTGGAATTAAAAATGTGAACCGGGGGCTGGTGAGATGGCTCAGCGGGTAAGAGCACCTGACTGCTCTTCCGAAGGTGATAAGTTCAAATCCCAGCAACCACATGGTGGCTCACAACCATCCGTAAGGAGATCTGGCTCCCTCTTCTGGAGTGTCTGAAGACAGCTACAGTGTACTTACGTATAATAAATAAAATAAATCTTTAAAAAAAAAATGTGAACCACGAGCCGGACGTATAAACTATAAACAAGAGAGCAAGAAAAACAAAAAAATGTCTTTTGATGTCAAGGAGAACTGTACCTCTCCTGCTGGTACTCAGTCCTGCAGTAGGTACACTTCACAACAGGGTGGGCAATCCGGCATTCCTGAAATGAAAGGAGATAGTTTGAAAAGGAACAGAGGAGCAGAAAGTCTAAATTCAGAAAGAAGCTGCAGATTGGGTAATAACTGTTGCTAGCAAGAGGCCTGAATGAGTCATGTAACTCTCTGGACCTTATTCTCTCCTCTATACATGCATCACTTCCCTGCTGTTGATGTGGGAGTAGGAATCTGTACCAACTACTCATAGATTTTAAAACAAATATATCGTGAATAAGCTCTAGATTGGTAGTTAGCTCTCTAGAGTCCAACTGGTTCGTCTGCCATTGTGGGATAGTGAGGATTACTTGTGATAGGAAGGCAAAAGATTAAAGCTGTTTTGTTTATAGAACGTCCTTTAAAAAAAAAATCATACAGTCTTAGATGGAGCAGCAGTACACAACTTTAAGCCCAGCGTTTGAGAGACAGAGGCAGTCAGATCTCTGAGAGTTCAAAGACAGCCAGTGCTACAAGTTATATGACCCTGCCTCGGAAACAACAAAAATGTTTAGATCAAAGTTTTTGTGTCCAAGGGGGCCCAGAGTTCAAAGACAGCCAGTGCTACAAGTTATATGACCCTGCCTCGGAAACAACAAAAATGTTTAGATCAAAGTTTTTGTGTCCAAGGGGGCCCTCAACACTATCCTTCACTCAGTAAACCCAAGTGGCTGAAGGAAATTATGTGGGCATCTTTTTTGGGGGGTGCGAGGTGAGCTACACACAGCGGACACACACACACTCTGTATCTGAAATATCTGAGGATCTGACAACGGCAACTTCGCACGAGCTTGGCGACTTAACTGTTGCTCTCTTAAACAGACGAGGTGGGAGGAAGGAATAAATAAAAACGTTGGCATTTCAGGGGTTAAAAATGCTTAGGGAGAGGAGAAAGGCTATCAATTAGATGCTAAAAAGTCACCCTGTTCGTGTATTCCAAGACACTGTTGGGGTACTTTTTTCATTTTCCCTAAGAAAGCCTTGCCACCTCTCACTGAGACTGGCTGAAAAGTGCCCATGAAGTGTCCGAGTTCGAGACAATCGTCACAGGCAGCACCTGATTCCGGGGTTCAATCTCATCCAGGACAAGGGAATCTCTGGGCCCTCATTCTACACCCAAGACGAATACGGCAGGGGAGAAGGCGGTCCAAGGGAATCTTCCCGGGGGCCAGTCGGGGACAAACAGGGGAGTCGCTGTCCCCTTCCGCGACATCACCAGGTCCGAGAAGAAACCCCAGCCGTTGCTAAGCACCAGGACACGCCGGCTGCCAGGGCCTGGGCTTGGCCCGGTGCTCCCCCACGTGCCCTACAGTCCTCTGCCGGCCCGGCTCAGCTCGTCCGCAAAACGGGCCGGCCACACCCTGCCCGAGGGGACCCCGGCAGCCGTCCTCGCCGGACCGAGCGTTCCGAACCGCGCCTGGAGCGTCCCCAGCTCCCGGCCGCCGCCCCAGCCCGCGCACCTTGCACAGCTGCTGCCCCTGAGACAGCGCCTCGAAGGGGAAGCGCTGGTGGCACTTGGTGCAGGCGTACAGCGCCGCCATGTCCGGCCCGGGCCGTGCTCGCCGCCGCCCCTCCCGCCGGCCCGCCGCTTTATCTGACAGTCTCAGGCACAACCTGGTGGCGGCGGCCGGGCCGCGGGCTGCGGAGGGCGGGCGAGCGAGGGCGGGCCGCGGACGCGGAGGCGGGCTATTCGGTGCTCAGAGGCCGTTCGCTGGCTCGCGTGGACGTCGATCACACGGGACGGGGGCGGAACGTGGAGTTCCCAACGGCTCTGATTCGATCCGGACTGGACTACGCCACTGTGACGCTCGGGGCCGCGATTATGTAAAGCGCAGTCACGCGGGGGCGCCGCCTGAAAAGTGCGTCTTCCGAGGAGGATAGCGGAAACCCTCGGGCTCCGCCTACCTGCTCGCTGCGGACCCGCCCTCGCTCCGTCTCTCCGGGGCCGCGGGAGCATTGGAGCGTCTCGCGATACTCGTGAAGTTGTTATGTTTTGGGTTGCCATGGAGCTTCCCGCTAGCCGAAGGAGGGTAGGATTGGGGTGACAGTGGGGCAACATCGGATTCGAACTAAGAGACCATCCGGAGTTTGAACCCACTGGGCAACCAAGGAGGAAAGTCTATCCTTGGAGCAGGCGGAGGGGAAAAGCAGGGTATTAAATGAGTGTCCTCTATGGGCTGGAGAGATGGCTCCAATGCTGCTTTTGCAGTTTGGTTCCCAGCACCCACATCTGGAGGCTCAACTCGCCTGTAACTCCAGCTGCAGGGCTACCCCGGATATCTCTGAACTCAGCAGGCCCCTGCATTTTCATGCACTTACAAAAGATGGCAATTGTAAAATGCCATCCCAAGGTCATAAGTTCAAATCCCAGCATCCACATGGTGGCTCACAACCATCCGTAACGAGATCTGGCACCCTCTTCTGGAGTGTCTGAAGACAGCTACAGCGTACTTACATATAGTAAATAAAATAAATCTTAAAAAAAAAAAAAAAAAGAAAACTAACTTTAAAAAAAAACAAAAAACAAAAAACAGGGGCTGGTGAGATGGCTCAGCAGGTAAGAGCATCCGACTGCTCTTCCGAAGGTCCCGAGTTCAAATCCCAGCAACCACATGGTGGCTTACAACCATCCGTAACGAAGTCTGATGCCCTCTTCTGGAGTGTCTGAAGACAGCTACAGTGTACTTACATATAATAAATAAATAAATCTTTAAAAAAAAAAAAAAGGGGGGGGGGGCTGGTGAGATGGCTCAGTGGGTAAGAGCACCCGACTGCTCTTCCGAAGGTGATAANAGGGAGGGAGGGAGGGAGGGAGGGAGGGAGGAGCATTTGGAAGGAGAATCAGACAAAGCTTCATAGCAATAATGTAACTGAAAACTTATTTAAAAGCCGGGCGTGGTGGCACATGCCTTTAATCCTAGCACTTGGGAGGCAGAGACAGGTGGATTTCTGAGTTCAAGGCCAGCCTTGTCTACAGAGTGAGTTCCAGGACAGCCCGGGCTACACACAGAGAAACCCTGTCTGGGGGGGGGGGGAACAAAAAAAACCTAGAAGTAAATTCCAGGGGGCTGGTGAGATGGCTCAGTGGGTAAGGGCACGACTGCTTTACTGAAGGTCCTGAGTTCAAATCCCAACAACTACATGATGGCTCACAACCACCAATAATGAGATCTCTTCTAGTGTGTCTGAAGTCAGCTACAGTGAACATATGTATAATAATAAATAAATCTTTAAAAAAAAAAAAAAAAGAAGAAGAAGAAGTAAATTCCAATTTGGTGACCATAGCACTGACAAGCTGAGGCTGGTGAGTTCCAAGACCAGCTTGGGGCCACACAAAAAGATCCTGTCTCAGACACCCCCCCCCCCCGCAAAAAAAAAAAAAAAAAAAAAAGATTAGGGCCTGCTGTCGCCAACTTGTAAATACCAGTCACCACAGAGGCTGAAGTGGGAAGATTGCTCCTGGACCAGTGGGGTGGTGGCACACCATCGCCAGCTTAATGCCAGCGCACTATAGCTGACGCAGGAAGCAGCTCTTTGGGAGTTCTAGGCCAGCCATTAAGGAAACTTAATGAGATCCTGTCTGAAAATGAAAGATTCAACATATACCCACTAAGCAGGAGAGGAAGGCACATGGATCCCTGTAAATTGGAGGCCAGCCTTGGCTATACAGCAAGTTCCTGGTGTCAGAATGGACAATCCAACTATAGAGGGGGTCACCCATACCTAATGTCCTATCTGCCACCTTCCTTAATCTGTTAAATGTAGAACCCTCCCTCTAAAGTGGATGAAAGTATGGGATTCTCAATGCTCTGTCAGTTGCTTTTGGCTCTCCTACCCCCGCTACCCCAGGCTCTGCAGCCAGGGTCCTGGACATTCCTAAAGCAAATTTTTGCCTAAATTCCATTTCAATAGATCTCTCTACCAAACCTGAGGAAAATCTTAATTACTTAAAGCCCCAAGCCATCTAGAACTACATCCCAAAAGCCAAGCCAGCCAGAACTCTAAACTACACACGGAGGAGACGCCATGGTGTCTGGACAGACTCAGCCACCAAGGCTTATGCTTCTCATGACCCAGCACCACAATCTTTGTGGAAGACTGGGGAGTCCAGCGCTGTGTCGGAGCTGAAGCTATCATCCAGGGCACCCTCAAGAGGCCATGGAACAAGCGGTGGCTATACAAGGACAAAAGCTCCTCAAAAACTGGGTGAAGGCCGGCCGGAGCTAGCGGGGCCGACCGGAGCGAGCGGGGTTGACCGGAAGGAGGAAAAAAAAAAAAAAAAAAACACTGGGTGAGTGTGGCTTCAGTCAAACAGCATGGATCTACACTACAGCCACAGTAAACCTGACCCTCCCGGAAAATCCCTTCAAGAATTCAGAGCCCTCCTTGCCAAAGCTTCGGTAAGATCGCTCAGCGAATGAACTAGACCCCCAGGATAAGGGGGGAAAAAAAACAACCGCAAATTGTCCTGACCTGCGGCAATCCTGCCCTCAGTGCCATCTTAAATTTAGTATTAAAAAGCAGAAATGTGTTTAATCAAAGATGAAGGCAGTGGCAGCTTTCAATGTCCAATAAGGACCGCACTCCTTAATCCTGTGTTCATCACACAGAGGAAAGTCAAAGCGCACCAGAGAGATGAAGCCTCTTCATAAGATCCTTAATTCAGCTGAAGAGAAGAGAGCCCTCAGGACCTAGTGACCTCTTCATAGTGGCCCATTTTAAATCCAGGAGATTTAACTCGCTTACCTTTTGGAAGGAACACCTTTGACGACAGCACCACCTTCTGGTGATTGTGAGTATCGCGGGTATGAACATTACATTTAAGTCTCTGAACACCTTTCAAATTTATTTACTGTTTGTTTGTTTGTTTGTTTGTTTGAGACATAATCTGACTATAGAACTCTGACAAGCCTAAAACATTCTATGTAGACCAGGCTGGCCTCAAACTCGCAGAAATCCACTTGCCTCTACCTTCTGAGTGTGAGCTACCACACCCAGCCTTCTGTTTTTGAAAATACAAATGATTCTTGGAAAAGTGGGTCTTCCTTGTGCGAGGATCATTCAATTCTTCTCTGTATCACTTCACGTTTACAAGATGTGCAGGTGAAGCAGGCACTTTCTTTCTGGAGTAGAATTTCTCTAAGTGGTTAAAGTTGGTCTCAGACTTGCAATCTTCCTGCCTCAAACTTCCAAGTGTGTGTGTGTGTGTGATATTGTTGTTGTTGTTGTTAACTTTTCATTTAATTAATTAATTGTTTGTTTGTTTGTTTGTTTGTCTATTCACTTATTTACTTATTGAGACAGGGGCTCCTGTCCTGGCACTCACTATATAGACCAGGCTGGCCTTGAACTCACAGAGATCTTCCTGCCTCTGCCTCCTGAGTGGTAGGATTAAGGTGTGTACTACCATACTCAGCTGAATTTATTTTCTTTATGATTGGTGTGTGTCTGGGTGGGTGGGGGCATCTGTATGGAAGTCAAAGGACAACCTCAGAAACCTGTTCCCCCTTTCCACTGTAAGTTCTGGGGATCAAACCCAGGTCCCCAGACCTGCAGAGAAGCTCTTCACCCACTGAGCTGTCTTGCTGGATCCATGTATAGTTTTGTGGAATTTCAAACTGATTTCTATGGTTGTGGCAGCCATCCTACACCCCCACTAACCTCCTACATCCCCACTAACACCCTACATCCCCACTAACCTCCTACATCCCCACTAACCTCCTACATCCCCACTAACCTCCTACATTCCCACTAACACCCTACATCCCCACTAACACCCTACATCCCCACTAACACTCCTCCTTACAGTTACATCTCTTTACACCCCTGGTAATATTCTCTTTATTATGAAGTAGTGTGGCATTGTGATTTTATTTTCATTCACCTAAAAGTCATATAATATGACCATCTTCTTGTGTGTCTAGTGTGTGTGGGTGATCATTTGAATAACTTCTTTATATATATATATATATATATATATATATATATATATATATATATATATTTGGTTTTTCGAGACTGGGTTTCTCTGTATAGTCCTGGCTGTCCTGGAACTCACTTTGTAGACCAAGCTGGCCTCGAACTCAGAAATCCGCCTGCCTCTGCCTCCCGAGTGCTGGGATTAAAGGCGTGCACCACCATGCCCGGCTCTTTGGAGATATATTAACTGAGATCCTTTGCCCAATTTTTTTGTTTGTTTGTTTTTTTCAAGACAGGGTTTCTCTGTGTAGCCCTGGCTGTCCTGGAACTCACTTTGTAGACCAGGCTGGCCTCGAACTCAGAAATCTGCCTGCCTCTGCCTCCCGAGTGCTGGGATCAAAGGCGTGTGCCACCACTTCGGGCTCCAATTTTTATTAATGAGTTTTTTGTTTCTTTTTGTTTCTTTTCTTCTTTTTCTTTCTGTCTGTCTTTTAAAAAAATTATTTATTAATTTATTCACATGAGTAGAGGGCATCAGATCCTATTACAGATGGTTGTGAGCCACCATGTGGTTGCTGGGAATTGAACTCAGAACCTCTGGAAAAGCAGTCAGTGCTCCTAACTGCTGCTGAGCCATGTCTTGTTCTCTTCTCTCCTCTCCTCTCCTCTCCTCTCCTCTCCTCTCCTCTCCTCTCCTCTCCTCTCCTCTTCTCTTCTCTTCTCTTTTCTTCTCTTCTTTTGTCCCCTCCCCTCTCTCTTTAGTTTGGGTTTCATTTGTTTTATTACTATGAAGAGACCCCATGACCAAGGCAACTCTTACAAAAGACAACATTTCATTGGGACTGGCTTACAGTTTCAGAGGATTGGCCTGTTATCATCGTGGCAGGACACACCACGGCAGTGGGCAGGCAGTCGTGCTGCTAGAGGAGCCAAGAGTTTTACACCTTGACCTGAAGGCAGCCAGGAGACTCTCTTCCCTGGTTGGGGTTTGAGTGCAGGATGGCAAAGCCACCCCCACAGTGATCCATTTCTTCACAAGGCCACATTTTCCATGGGCCAACCATATTGAAACCACCACACAGGTCCCTGTGTATAGCCCTGGTTGTTCTAGAGCTTTCTGTGTAGACTTCAGACGCTCAGAAATCCACCTGCATCTACCTCTGCCTTTGTCTCCTGAGTGCTTGGATTAAAGGAATGTACCGTGGCTCCACTGATTGGTTGGTTCTCATCGTTGGATTGTAGGTCTCCTTCGTAGAATCTGGAGGAGAGATGGTATATCACTGGTACTAGACTTGGACAATTAGAAAGCCCGTGCCGTTTCTAGTGTTTCTGCCTCTGCCTCGTGTCTGTGGATCAAGGTGTGTGCTCCAGCACGTCTGCCTACCTGCAGCAGTGCTCCCCACGATGCCCATAAACTCACCCCCTGAAGCTGCCAAGCCCCCCATAAACTCTTGCATCTATAAATTGCCTTTGTTAATTTTTGAGAAGAGTCTCTCCCTGAATCTGGAACTGAGTGGTTAGTCCAGAGTTAGGCCAGCAAGTCTCTGGGGTCTTCTTGCCTCTGTCCCAGCACCCAAGGGGTGGACTTCAGCTGTGACACCATGCCCAGCTGCTCACATGGGTGTAAATGAATTATGCTTGATATAAATATAAACAATGAGTTAATGAGGCGGCTGTATTTCTTTACCTTATGCTACCCCCCAATGACCACACAGGAAAAATAAGACTTATTCAAAACTGCACATCAATAGCTGAGCAGTTATGTGGTGATCTACCTTTACCTCCTATGCTAATCTGGCTCCCTCCCAGCCCAACCCATGATGATGATGATGATGATGATGATGATGATGATGATTGATCTGGCTCTTCGGACCCCTTCTTCATGACTCCAATTCCTCCATCCTGATGCTGATCGGAATCTCTCTCCTTCCTCAGGTTGGTTGACGTCCCACCCTCTTCTCTCTTCTACCCTGCCATTGGCTGATCAGCATTTACTGACAAGGCAGAGAATAAATGGTAAGAACTGTTTACACAAACTTGAGACAGGAGATTCTTAGCATGTAAGCGTTACGATGCCATTTGTCTGGATTGAAACAAGATATGGGGGGGGGCAGAGAAATCAGCATTGAATAGCACAAGGGTAAACTTTACACACTGTATAAGAACATTATGCTTACGTGTGGGTCCTGAGGCTCATGCCCTCACTGAGCTATCTCCTTAGCTCCCATTATCATATATTATAAGTAAATGCTCAAGTGAAAACCTAAGCTAGGCTGAGGTATGTTTTTGTTTGTTCTTTAAGACAGCCTCTCACGCCATTGCTGAGGCCTGGGCTCGCCTAGATCACAAGTTTGATCTGATGTATGCCAAGCGTGCCTTTGTGCACTGGTATGTGGGTGAGGGCATGGAGGAGGGTGAGTTCTCTGAGGCCCGTGAGGACATGGCTGCCCTAGAGAAGGATTATGAGGAGGTTGGTGTGGATTCTGTGGAAGGTGAGGGGGAGGAAGAAGGAGAGGAGTACTAAGTCTGTTCCTTTAGCCCCTTTGTCATGTCAAACTCCTGCTCCAGTACTGACGCTTCTGTGCTGTTTCCAATCTGTGATCATGTCTTCTCCATGTTGTACCTCTAAGTTTTCCATGATGTCTCAAAGTAAAAGCTTTAAGAAAAGAAAAAAAAAAAAAAAAAAAAGACAGCCTCTCACTATGAATTCCAGGTTGGCCTGAATTTACGGTGCAGCCCATGCTATCCTCAAACTCTCAGCAATCCTCCTGTCTCAGCTTTCTTAGTGTTGGGCACTGAGCACCGCACATTTGACTTCCCAATTTGCCTTTCAGTCCAAGACCTCAGCTTGCAGCTTCACTGCCAAGCATCACAGACGCCTCGAGCCTCACTGGGAGTCCTGTTATATAGTTTTGTCATGAACTCCATTAAGCCCGTGATAATGGGGACTGAAGCAGCTTCCGCACTGGAGTTTGACCTAACTGAACCTATGCGGCTCTGGTTTCCCTGGCAACAGTCCGCTGGAGTGAGCTAACATCATCCCAAGGTGCAGGCGGCTTTGGGATTGCAGCTTCCAGAAAGCATCCAGCTACACCTCTCCACCCAGGGTCTGCTTCCTAGGGAAGCTAGGCTGACATTTAGCAGGGTGGGGTTTGAGGGTTGTGAAAAGCAAACTTGAGGGGAAATCAGGACCTCACAGCTGGTGGCAGGGATGGGAACAGCTGTCACTGGGCATTCCAGTTATTTATTGAGTCATTTACTGATGAAAAAGTGTATATAAAAAAAAGTCAACTCCAGGACAAGATGCTAAGAGGTAGCCTGCCAGAGGACTGGGAATAGACTGTCTCCACTGTCTTCTACCACCAAGTCCAGGTTTTAGTAGGGAATGAACAGGACCCTGTGGCCAGGGATTAAGGCTATTGATGTGGACAAATCTAAGTCTCTCATGGACTCCTGGTTTCTGAGGGGTGAAGACAGCTCTTTCCCTATTTCCAGGGAAAAGCAGTTTCCTCTTACCCAAGAGTATACAACGGCCTTATGCAAAGCAGGGGCCATTTCTCTCTCTCCCTCTTCAGATCTATTCCTGCCACACTCAAAACCTGGGTTCCTAGTGACTGGTGAGTGGAGCAGGGTAAGAGAGGACCCAGGAAAGCAAGCTGCACGTCAGAGGGCTTGGATGAGGTAGCTTGCAGTTCTGGGGACTTACATATGACAGTGAGAGTGACCTGAGCAGTCAGGATACCTGATAAGATTGACAGGGACTGTGTCTGCCAGGACCACTCTTCAGTGACCCTCTTGCAGATGCCTGGGGCTGGCCTCTCATAGATACTTTCCAAAGATGGGCAAGTCCTTCCCTTTCATGCACAGGACAAGCCTCACCCCAAGAGATGTCCTCTAAGGTAGCTCAATGGTACAGTACTTGGCTAGCGTGTAGGAAGCCCTACGTTCAACCCTCAGTTCACCACACTCCTCCTCCTCCTCCAGAAAAAAGGAGATATCCCAACATTGGCCTCTATGCGTGCCTGTGTGCCACCCATGATAATAAGGATAAGCACCCTCATACACACTAGTACACATGAGCATGCTTGCTCCAGCACACACACACACACACACACACACACACACACAACAATGGAGCCTTGCAGTCTGTTTTCCTTGTCCTTGGGTCTAGATTGCCCTTATGAGTTGCCCTCACCAACAAAAGTTGGTAGAAAAACCACTGCTCCAGTTTCAGGGTAGCTTTATGGTTGTTTGGTTGTTGGTTTTTTTTTTTTGTTTGTTTGTTTTGTCTTGTTTTCTCTTGCTTTTGTTTTTGTTGGTGGTGGTGCGGCACTTTTTTGTTTTGTTGTTTGTTTGAGACAGGGTTTCTCAGTATAGCCCTGGCTGTCCTGGAACTCTCTCTGTAGACCAGGCTGGCCTCGAACACAGAAATCCGCCTGCCTCTGCCTCCCGAGTGCTGGGATTAAAGGCGTGTGCCACCACGCCTGGTACAGGATTTTTTAAGTTTTATTTTATTTTGAATGATATGCATTTGTGGGAAGAGAGTGTATGCATGCATGAGTGTAGGTCTTCACAGAGGCCAGAAGAGGATGTCAGATCCCCTGGAGGTAGAGCAGCGTGCAGTTGTGAGCCACCTGTATGGATGCTGGGAACTGAACTTGGGTTCTGTGCAAGAACAGTATGTGACCTTAACCTCTAAACCATCTCTCCAGCCCAGGAGACAGAATTTTTCCATGTAGCTCCTACACTTTGATCGAGTGGCTTGGAAGGTACCAATTATGAGTGGTACCCAAGTGAAGCCGGAGAGGTTCGGATCACAAGACAGGCCAATTAGATTGGATTATAAGATCCTGCTGGTAGGAGTTTTCACGTGGTCTCTGTAGGAGTCAACAACTTTGCAGGAAATCTCTGACAGCCCCAGTAGGAGGAGATCCACCATGAGGACTCCTGGAACTCTGGAGCTCAGTCACGGTCGCTGTGGTCCATCTGGACAAAGAGGCCTGATGTGCCATGGGGCCCCAGAAGTGACTAAGATCCAGGAGAGATAATCTCATGGAAATGGATAATAAGATCAAGAGAGGTAGCTCAGTGGATAAAAGTAGTTTCCACATGGGCTGGAGAGATGGCTTAGCTGTGGTTACATGCCAGATAGATACCTATCCAAGCTAGATCTCACCAGACAGCACTGTAGCCTTCTAGCATCTGACAGAAGCGGTGCACCCACAACTGGGACTGCTGGATCCAGAAGGTGCGAGATTAAACACCGGGAGGCTCTGGTTCTCTAGCAGCCGTGTGGGTTTGACAGCTTACCTTTGACCTGCCCCGATGGCTACCAGGAGGGCTCCTGGCAACCCACTGATAACGGAGGGAAAAGAGTTGAATCCAGTTCACAAGCCAGATGGACACAGATCACTCTATTACAGACTGTGAGAGTCCCTCCAGGCGTGTAACCAGGGCAAGCATACTTCTCCACCCTCTGCATGGAGACAGCGTACTCCAGATCCTACCAGCAACATGTGTGTGTCACGGCTATTTGGTTGAGGGCATGGAATGAACAGTACTGAAAGGCTGGGGAAATGTAGCGTGAGTGGGCACATATACATGAAGTGGGTGCAAAGTATGGGGCCCTCAGTTGCACATGAATACTGACCAGAGTCCATGTGCAGAGGAGGTGCCCAGGCAGTTCCCATCTATGGATGTCAGCTAGTCTCTCCATTTCAGCCCCCTGCTTTTGCAATAGACTTTGTAAGAGTCTCCATGGAGACAGTGATGGAGCTTTGAATGGGCTGAGCGGCTAAGGCTCTCTCTTCTGGAGGCTGAACTAGCAACTGCCAATAAAGGGCCAACCTTCCGCCAGCAGGGGCCAATATGGCCATGTTGCTCATAGACAACAGCCAGCGACCCGGTGGCAGGTGACTACATCAGACCCTTTCTACTTTGGGGTCAGGAATAATTCTGATTTTCAGCAATTGCTGTTCGCCAAAAAATTACCCAGAGTGCTTCTGCACGTAGCACCACCCAAAGACTTTCAGGACCAGAGCGATAGCTCAGTGGATAAAAGTATTTGCCACATGGGCTAGAGAGATGGCTCAGCGGTTAAGAGCACTGACTGCTCTTCCAGAGGTCCCGAATTCAATTCCCAGCAACTACATGGTGGCTCACAACCATCTGTAATGGGATCTGATGCCCCCTTCTGGTGTGTCTGAAGAGAGCAACAGTGTACTCACGTACCTAACATAAATAAATAAATCTTTATTGTTTGTTTGTTTATGTATTTGTTTTTTTCAGACAGGATTTCTCTGTATAGCCCTGGCTGTCCTGGAACTCGCTTTGTAGACCAGCCTGGTCTCGAACTCAAAAATCTGCCTGCCTCTGCCTCCCGAGTGTTTGGAATAAAGGTGTATGCCACCACGCCCAGCAATAAATAAATCTTTAACAAAAAGTATTTTCCACAAGCCTGATTATCTCACATTCAGGAAATGGTGGCCAGAGGAACAGAAGTTCAAGGTTATCCTCAGCTACAAAAGGAGTTCAAGGCTGGTCTGGTGGGCATGAGACTCTGTCTTGCTGAATAAATAAGTAAACTAATAAGCAATAAGTCCCTCATTAAAGTGAGGGACCCATTTCACGGAAACATATAAATGTGACATTGGCCGTAGGGTTAAGTCCGAAACCTATGACTTTGTGTTCTTACCATACACCTGTCAAAGTAGCTAGCCTAAGAGAACAATGGAAGAGAGTGACTTCATTCCCAAAGCTTGACAAGGTTTAGAAACAGCCTATGGGGGCTGGAGAGATGGCTCAGTGGTTAAGAGCACTATCTGCTCTCCCAGAGGTCCTGAGTTCAATTCCCAGCAACCACATGGTGGCTCACAACCATCTGTAATGGGCATTCAATGCCCTCTTCTGGTGTGTCTGAAGACAACAACAGCGTCTCCACATACATAAAACAAATAAATAATAAATTAAAAAAAAAAGAAAGAAACAGCCGATGGCACTTCGTAAGAGCATTTGGAATTGGAAAGGCCTCATGTACACAGAGTGCTCTATGCAGGTCCTGTCATGCAGCAAGTACTCAATAAACGCTTTTAGTGTTAATTGGGTTGGGTTTTGAAAGATCTTTGTGCCCTAAGGGAAGCTGGTGGTCAGCTCCACTAAGCCCAACAGGGCGGTGGCTCCCACCATGGCGTGACAGGCTTTCAATACTCTTGGCTGTTCCCAAGGTCCCAGGCTTGAATTACAATCTTCTGCCAGCAGGCAGGGCACAGATGCTGGAAGACAGGAGACCAGAAAACTCTGCATCGTGCAGGAAATGGAAACTCTGATGGGGATTGGCTGCCTGGGGCAGAGTGGAGGGGATCCAACATGATTATAAAAAGCCAGCCTTCAGCCAGCCAGAAAGGAGCTCTTTCGCTGCAGCTCCAATCTATCAGCAGGCTCAGGCTCCGGGCAGGAACTCGGCTTTTCTTCTCTCCTCCAAGGTAAAACCAGGAGGCAGGAAGTGTGGGTGCAAAGCTGCCCCCTCCTCTGCCAAGCCGCCTGCCTGTGAGCCTGAATGCATGCGTATTAAGGAGGCAGAATCCTTGACTTCCTTTCATGCCCTGGGCTGTGACTAATAGGAAGGTAGGGCTTTCAGCAGATGGACTGTAAAGCTGTGAGAGCCACAAAATCTAGCTAAGAGTTGTCATTTCAGCTGCCTGTGCCCTTAACCCTACTTCACTTCACCTCTCTAAAATGGAAAAGGCCGGATAACATGGCTCAGCCAGTTAGGGTGATTGCTGCGAAGCCTGACCACGAGAGTTCGATGCCCAGAGTGCACACACGGTCGAAAGGGAACCTACTGCCGCTAGCTGGCCTTTTACTTACATATATGTGCCCTGGCACGTGCTCCTCTTCAGACCAGTAAATAAACAAATAAACAAAGTAAACAAATAAACACAATTTTAAGGGAGATTAAGCCACCTTTCCTAAGGTCTGTGATAGCGAGTTCACCTTTGAGGACAGACGAATCTGTTTGAAATGGTTCTGCGAATGTGGGCAAGAGCACCAGTCGCTTGTGGTTTTAGACCCTGACTTTTCATCTCGCCAGCTGTGAAGCCTTGGGACTATTAATTAATATCTCCAAGTCCCAGTTTTCTTATCTGTAACGCATGCTTGATAATAATGGCACTTCCGTTGTGGGTTTTTACTTTTATCACATTCACGTATTTATTACACTTATTTCATTTCACGTGTCTGAGTCTCGGGACTCCTATGTGTACCGTGTGCGTGCTGGGGTGGGGGTGGGGGGTCAGAGGAGAGTGGTGGATCCGCTGGAGCTGGGGTTGCAGATGGTTGTGAGCTACCATGTATGTGCTAGGAACTGAACCTCGGTCCTCTGCAATAGCAGCAAGTGCTCTTAACCACTGAACCATCTCTCCAGCCGCCATTATTTACTAATGCTATTATTACTACTAGGACGACTGTTGTTATATTATTATTTATTAATTAGTTACTATTAGGTCCCACTCTGTAGTCTACGTTGACCTGGAAGTCACTAAGATGTTCCGGAATCCTCCTTCCTCAGTCTCCTCAGTGTAGAGATGACAGGCGTGAACCACCAGACCCGGCTAACAGACATCTATTACTGGGTCCATTCGACCTGAACGTATGACCACCGGGTGGGGGCAGAACTTGCAGAAAGGACACGGATTTGGCGCGGCTCCCGAAGCAGGGTTCTAGTCTCAGTTGACCAGAACTTCCCCACCATCATCATATCGGAAGGAGAAACAACCGGGTCTGAAGGCCACGGGTCTTTCTTTTGGCGTCCAAGGGCAAGTTCTGTGAGAAGCGCCACCGTGCGGCAAAAGGAGGTATCGTTATACTATCTACCTCTTAGAGTAGATAAGACGTAGGTAAGGTTCCTGAGGGATGGGGAGGATTGCAGGTCAGAGAAGGCCAGTTCCAGACAGGCTAGGGCCACGCGATGAGACGCTGGTGGAGGATAGAGCTTCGTGATCCCTGTCATAGAGACACAGGCATGTTTCTGCAATGGGGTGGAGGGTGGGGATCATTACATCCAAGAGGGGGCACAGAGTTAACCAGGGTCCCAGGAACGAATCCCTTCTCTGTCAGTTCCGATGTTTTTACCAAGATGTGTGCAATGGCAATTCTGCTTCTGAGTCATCACTTGCCAGTGAAGTCTCACGGCTACCAGCACGGTATCTGAAGGGGGGGGGGTCCCTTTCCTTTTGTGAGATGCTCCAAAATCATAGGGTCCAACCTCCTAGCTCTAGACACAAAGTAGGTGTCACCCCCCTCTTTCTTCCAACATTCATACTTTTGGCTTTGTTAGCTCCCCTTCAGGCAGAAAAGAAACTCAGGGAGCCCAGAGGACAGTGCTTTGGGGTCCTGGCCCTCTGGGGTATACGGAAGCAGAGAGTCAGAGGGTCAGGCACTTGGGACCCTTTTTACGTTCCTACCTTCTGTGACACCCCAGCTCAGGGTCCTTGGTTAGGACTCGCAGGCATCAGCCTTATAGCTTGGCTTTGATAAGTTCTCAGTACCAAGGGCTGCATTCAAACCTCATGAGTATCATTTAGAAGCTCTGTCTTCCAGCCACATGAACCAGGTGCCTCATCGATGCAGTGGTGAAAGTCACACGGAGCCTTAGTGTCCTCATCTGTCAATGGGGGGTGGGGGGGTCCATTCTCAGCTTAGCTGGGCATAGCAGCCCACACCTGCAGTCCTCGCTGACTTAGAAGCAGAAGCAAGTGGGTCTCTGAGTTCAAGGCCAGCCTTATCTACACAGTAGGCTCCAGGCCAGCCAGGGCGAGACACTGTCTTCAAAACAAAAAGGCTGAAAGGGAAGATGGAGAGGCCTTGGCTGAAGATTGGATTAGGCTGTAACCAAATGAAATGATGCTGTTCTTTTGAAGAACTCTCCAGCACCGTGCAAGGGAGGTCTCCACAGCGGCAACTTTCACTATCAGTCGCTATTAGGAACATGGAATGAGGGATGGGACATAGCTCGGAGGTAGAACATTTGCCCAGAACGTGCATCGTCTCCATGATGGGGAGGTGGTGATGGGGGTGACTGTGGCAGTGGCGGAAGTGGTGGCTGCAGCGGCAGCGGCGACAGTGGTGATGATAACAGTAACGGCAACAGTTCATAGCATTTTTTACTGCAAGCATGAAGTCAAGAAACCCCTGTTTTTGTCTGAATCATCTCTTTCACCGTCTCTGATTTGGAATGGAGACACGGAGGAAAGGAGATTTGCTTCCTATAAGCCCGTCCCTGAGCCTTGGCTTCTCCATCGGAAAGTCAGAAGCTTCGACCTGACCATTGGTTCTCAGACATTTGGCTTCCCGGGCCCTGTTCTAGGGCCCCGGGGGGACCAGTCTGTGGCAGTGGCATCCTCTGGGCTACACTATCTCCCAGCACCTGGCAAACAAGGGGATCGTGACAGGAGAGGGAGCTGGAGGTTCCTCTTCCAGCTGGAGCCCAAAACTTTCTCTATCACCCTCCCCAGTGACCCAAATGAGAAAACACTGTGTCCTGTGAATCACCCAGGCAATTTAGAAGCTCGGAAGACCCGGTTGGGGCCCCGCCTCAGCCACACGCCCCCACCCTCACTTTCCCCTCAAGTCAACCTCCCGGAACAAAACAGGCTGATTTTGTTTCTGGCTCAGAGCACGAGCTGTTCTCTGCCCGGGAGTGCTGGAGTGTCTCCTAAAGCTCACCTGCCTACAGAAACCTTCCCTGTTTGTTCTGAGATCTAACTTCCTCTGAGGTTCCTCCTCAGTGGTGTCCTTCTGTTAGACCATTAGACTGGTGTGCTCCTGCCCAGGGTGCGTAGGTGAGGGGCGGAGCTCAGGGACTCGGTCCTGATACCAGTTTCTGGCTACTCACTTTCTGCTTAGGCAGAGGTGGATAAGCCAGGACTCCAATCTCAGAAGAAACATTTTGAAGAAACGTCATCAGATGAATCAGAGAATACAAACTGCTCTGTGTGTGTGTGTGTGTGTGTGTGTGTGTCTGTGTGTGTGTGTGTCTGTGTGTCTGTGTGTGTGTCTGTGTGTCTGTGTGTGTGTGGGGGGGTGTACAGACACAACAAGCTACTTTGTGAAGGCTTGGCAAGCCCCCCCACAACTCCTCCAACCCCTCAAACACCTCCACCCCCACCCCACCACCACCCCCACTCCTTCACAGAGCGTCAGGGTCAGAGGACAAGGGGCCCATACACCTCTTGATTGGTAACTGGAAAGAAAGCACTTCCCAAAGCTGGGTTGGGTGGATTTAATGTCTGTGTGTGTTGGAGCAGAATGGGAGTGTTCGGGGAACATCTCAGTAGCCAGACCAACGCAGGAAAAGGTCAAAAAGACCTGATAAATCTAACGGCAACAGCACAGGCGTGGTGGTGTATGCCTGTAATCTCAGTACTTGGAAGGCTAAGGCAGGAGGATCCAGAGTTCAAGACCAGGCCAGCCTAACTTCATATCAAGACTGTCTCAAAAACAACCAAAGGTGTGTCTGTGTGTGTCTGTGTGTGTAGGTGGAAGGATCCAAGCCTGAAGAGGAAGAACCACATTTCAACCGATTGGGTACACCATTGAGTGGGTTCTCTGGCACTCACACCCCTAGAAGACATCTATCTGTATCCCGTAGACGCTGCTTCCCAAAGAACTGCGGTTTAGGCCGCCCAAAGCCCCCGAGGCAGCACCAGCAAGGATGGATTGGAGGCAGCTGCCCTGAGGCCTCTGCTACCTCACAGTTTTCCTGAGTCACCGCCTCCTCCCACCCTGCTTGCTCCAGCCTGGCCTCGGTTTCAGGGCCACCTCTGCAGATGGCAATTGTTTGCCACCGCTGGCTTGTCCCCAGAGAAACATGTCTGGCAGACGTACCCGCACGAGGCAGAGACACAGCACAAAAAGGCTTGGCCATGGTACGGGCAAGCAGCAAGCACTCAGTAAATGTCAGCCGCCGCCGCCGTAAGGGAGTGGAGGAGATAACCAGGGAGCAACCTGGGAATCTGAAAATCTAACTTTGCAGCCAGGCATGGCTCCCAGGGGCTCAGAATTCTTCTCCCTTTCTCCCAAAGATTGGCATCTAATTTGGGCTCCTCAGTCCTGGGGCACCCCATCCCTTAGACATCATCAAAGAAAGATGGACAGCTCTACTCCCACAAGTCTAATTAAAAAAAAAATCTTAAGCCGGGCGTGGTGGCGCACGCCTTTAATCCCAGCACTCCGGAGGCAGAGGCAGGCGGATTTCTGAGTTCGAGGCCAGCCTGGTCTACAAAGTGAGTTCCAGGACAGCTAGGGCAATACAGAGAAACCCTGTCTCGAAAAAACCAAAAAAAAAAAAAAAAAAAAAAAAATCTTAATTAATAATTTCCAGAAAAGATTTGATTGTGGGTTTTTTTTTTTTTTTTCGTTCTTTGGTTTTTGAGACAGGGTTTCTCTGTGTTTCTCTGTCTACTTTGTAGACCAGGCTGGCCTCAAACTCAGAAATCTGCCTGCCTCTGCTTCCCGAGTGCTGGGATTAAAGGCGTGCGCCACCACTGCCCAGCGATTTATTTATTTTTAACTTATGCATATGGGAGGAGTTTTTGCCTGAGTGTGTGTCTGTGCAGTGTGTGTGTGTGTGTGTATGTGTGTGTGTTTGTGTGTGTGTGCATACTGGCCAAGGAGTTCAGAAGAGGGTGTCTGATCCCCTGGAACTGGAGTTACTGATGGCTAGCTATAAGCTTCCGTATGGATGTTGGGAACCGAACCCAGGTCCTCTGGAAGCACAGAGAGTGCTCTTACTCGCTGAGGCATCTCTCCAACCGCATAATTAATTAGTGTTTGAGACAGGGTCTTACTATGTAGCCCAGGCTAGCCACAAACTCATGATGATCCGCCTGCCTCGGCCTCCTGAGTATTGATTGGGGTTGCTGGATTCTGAGTCCCCGTCCCCAGCAATCCCTCAGGCTGAATTACCGTGAAGATGGCCTCACACTGTTCTCCTAGAATGCAGCTTAATTCTTCACCTTCATCCCCTAGACATTTACTGAGTGGTTAATCCATGCCAGGCACTGTACCAGGCGCTAAGGACCCCACCGCGGAAGGGACCCACTTCCTGCCTACTTGCAGCTCACAGTGAATCCACAAGGCCTCCTCTTTCCTTGCTGTTCACCTTCTCTTCACCCCCATTTGTTTCGATGACCCCCCCACCCTTGTCTGTCTTCATGGGCTTTGATTATTACGTTCACACAGCACTGGATGACATGGTGACACACGGCAGTGGCAGGGGCATGTGACATCTATCTTTTTTAGAATTCTCTCTAGCAGTGGCCTTCAGACAGACACACCACTGAGTCACGGCCCTGCTGCAGGGTTGAAGCCTGACAAGTTCCTTGCATTTTTAGGGTTCCAAATCTGCTAATGCGATTGACTTTAATAAGGCTTTGTCTTGTTTTGTTTGTTTTTGGTTTTCGAGACAAGGTTTCTCTATGTAGCCCTGGCTATCCTGAAATTCACTCCGTAGACCAGGCGGGCCTCAAACTCGAAGAGATATGCTACCTCCTGAGTGCTGGGACTGAATGGGGTGTACCACTACTACCCAGTTATAAGATTTTATTTTTAAGTGTGTGTGTGTGTGTGTGTGTGTGTGTGGTTTAGAAAAGTTATAGTCACAGGCAGTTGTTAACTCCCTCATGTGAGGTCTAGGAACTTAACGGGTCCTCTGGAAGAACAGGGAGCTCTTGTAACCAAAGAGTCACCTCTCCAGCCCCAAGGGCTTCCTCTTCTAAAGTGTCTGCTGAGCAAAAGCGCACACTCTGTAACCCCTGGCCTTCTCAGAGCCTCATGCTTCGGAGCAGAGTTTATTTTGGGGAAAAGCCATCTTGTAGTGCCAACTTTGGTGACTACAGTGGGGTTGGTGCTGGGCAGTGCCATGTTTGGTCACAAAGGGGGTAACTAGAAACTAGCAGAGGGTGTTTTTTACTCGGAGCTACGTCTTAAGATGAGCCCCAAATTAGACCTCAGTGACTCCGGGCTCAATCCCAAGTATAAAATAGAATAAAATAAATGCAGACCCCAGTTTCTGACTGCCTTACTGGAAGACAATGTCAAGGTCATCTCTGGTCCTCAGTTTTCTTGTCTGTCAAATGGTGCTAAAGGAGTCTCATCTAGACCGAGAGTGTCATTCCCAAGTGCTGACGTTAGAGGACGTGTCTTTGTTTTTATCTTGAAGGTTTAAAAATGGGTGTGTGCCAGGGAGGCAGGAAGAGGGTGGAGCTGGAGTTGCAGGTCACTGTGAGTCACTGAATGGAACTGTCTTCTGGAAGAACAGCAACTGCTGAGCCGTCTCTCCAGCACTTTGCTGTCAAGTTCCTGCTGTACTGACCAGGCTGCCCTTGAACTCCTGGGCTCAACAAATCAGCCGCAGGCTCCTCCAGGACTTGACTACAGGCATACCATGTCAGCTGACTTAGTCCTGACCTTTCATCAAATCCCTTTATCTAGGGAGTTTCCTTCCAGGCCCTGGTACCCTTCAACAGTCAGCCCCTCCTAGGGCTCCACAATCTCACGGTGCAGTGTATGAACATGACCACCAGGTGGCACTGTAGTCCCGGGCTAGACTTCATCAGCCCTCATTATCCTTGAGCTGCTCCGCAATTACTAAAAGCCCTCCCTGGGGCAGTCTCCACCAACAGTCTTCCGAGACTGAAATGAATGGACTCGGCTTCTGCTCTGCAGCAGGAAGCCTGGACGCTGGAGTGATCATTCCTAGCGTTTCTAAAGGACCTTCCTCCTGCTCTCCTTCCCAAACCCCTAGTTCCACAATTCAGGACCCTCTGCCATCAGGTCTGTCTTCCAAGTTCACAGCCTATGCCCCCCCACCCCGCCTCCACCGACAGAGCCATAAGGTTTTAGAGGAGAAAGAGAGAAAGACGCCACCCAGGCTTCTTGGCTGGCGGTACAGGGAAACGCTGAGAACCGGGCGTTACTAAGCTGACCTGGAAAGGGGCCTGGGCCAGCAGCAGCTGGAGGTTGCTGAAGCAGAAGAGGCCTGTGGCTTCCTGTGAAGAACTGAGGAGCCACGTCCTTTAAGCAGATGGCTGGGGGGAGGGGTGGAAGACTAGGAAGCTCAGGCCTCCTAGTGAGGAGACGGAAGGGTCCCGGGAAGGCATGCGAAGAGGCTGGAGAGAGCTTTCTCTTGCCTTTCAGCCTCTGCCATCTCCAAAGATAGACAGGCAAGACAAACAGCGTCATTAATGTGAAACTACCCGGAAGAGACAGGGGAGGAAACAGGTCTGTCTGCTCATGCAGACAGCAAGTCCAAGCACCTAGCCACAAGTACCCAGGTTTCAGTGCCCGACCTCAGAAACTCAGATAGAGAAGCCCAGCCCCAAGTACTCGGCCTCAAAAACCCCAGCTAGTTCCCAAATGCATGCACCCACTGTGCAAGCAGAAGGCGTAATGCCCTGTCAGAGGCGGTGGGGTTGGGGAGGGGGAGCGGAGGGAGGGAAGGGGAGGGCAGGGGATGGGTGGTGTGTTCGTGTGAGCTCCAGACACACGAACACAGAACAAGCGATTTCGATCCTGAGGTTCTTTATCGGAACGAACAAATGGTTCCAGATGAAAGCTTACAGGATCTGTTTACTGAGCTGACTCGTCCCTGTAGCCAACACCAAGGAAATGCCAGTCTGGTCATGCAAATAACCACACAGCCCAAACTGGGGCAACTTGACTGCCTTTGCTCTACGCATACAGCTTGTTTGTCCAGGGTTGTGTCTCCTGTCACACATATGGAGAAGCCTGTGTCCTTAACAAGGTCAGGAACAGAGGACTCTGCTGGAACCTTTCCTGAGCAGAGAGCAGGGGCTGCCACTCCTGACACTGCTGTGTCACAAAGTCTGTGTGTGTGTATGTGTGTGTGTGTGTGTGTGTGTGTATGTGTGTGTGTGTATCTGGGCCTCTGCTTCACCACTGTCTAGCTCCTGTGGAGGTCAGAGGACAACTCCCAGAAGCTCATTCTTTCCTTCTATGGTTTGGTCGCTGGTGTCTTTATCCACTGAGCCATCCTACCTGCCTGACAGGAACTCTGCGCCAGCAGGGGGCTCAGCTTTCAGCATCCACCTCTGCCAGAAGCACCCCAGATCCTAACCCAGAGAGAGGGGAGAGTGTCTTCATTCTCCAGTGAGTCAATGGTCCTCTTCTCTGAACCTCCCACCCCAAGTCAGTGTCTCCTACAGTCCTCTCTTCTGTACTCCTCTAAGTACGGTGCCTTCAGGCAGACAGGGGCCCAGGCCACATACCTTGTTTCTCACTAACACAGTGCTCTTCCCAGAACCACTTGGAGGCATCAAAAATACTGGTACCTACCTGTGTCTTACTAGAGAGGTTGCTGGCTAATTAGTCTCATGTACAGCTTGGGCTTTGGAATTAAAAACAAGACAAGTGGGCTGGTGAGATGGCTCAGCGGGTAAGAGCACCCGACTGCTCTTCCGAAGGTGATAAGTTCAAATCCCAGCATCCACATGGTGGCTCACAACCATCCCTAACAAGATCTGGCGCCCTCTTCTGGAGTGTCTGAAGACAGCTACAGTGTATTTACATATAATAAATACAATAAATCTTTAAAAAAAAAAAAAAAAAAACCAAGACAAGCAAAGCAACTGTCCAGGCAGTTATAGTGCACAGACAGGTGTTGGCACTCCTGCCTTACCATATCACTATATTTATTTATTTATTTATTTAGGTTTTTCGAGACAGGATTTCTCTGTGTAGCCCTGGCCGTCCTGGAACTCACTCTGTAGACCAGGCTGGCCTTGAACTCAGAAATCCGCCTGCCTCTGCCTCCCGAGTGCTGGGATTAAAGGTGTGTGCCACCACGCTTGGCTTTTTTTTTTCCCCATATCACTATTTTTATGCACAAGAAGTAAGGAAGCCGGGTGGTGGTGGTGGTGGTGGCGCAGGCCTTTAATCCCAGCACTTAGAAGGCAGAGGCAGGCAGATCTCTGTGAGTTTGAAGCCAGCCTGATCTACAGAGGGAGTGCTAAGACAGTCAGTGTCACACACAGAGACATCCTGTCTCCAAAAGAATAAGAGGAAGAGGAAGAGGAGGAAAAGACCAGGAAGGAAATAGGAGCCCTGGTGACACTAAGAAGCAGGCCTGAGCACCAGCCGTGACTATCAGCTCCGAGTCTCTCACCTCAGGACTTATCTCCCGGTCCTCACATCCAGCTTCCTGCACATGTTAACCCTTATAGCAGTCCTCCGGGATATTCTTGGGTGTTCCACCAAGGCACGGAGAGGTTAATTAACTTTCCTAAGGCAGATAAGCAGCATTTGCTCCCAGAAAGCTTAGAACAGTTCCTTGAAACTGAAGGGGCTCTATAAGTCATGTCTGCTTACCACGGCCATGCCAGGCAACTGTAACTTCCTCTGACTTCCCACCCCCCTCACCCACTGCCAACCGTTCAGCCTACAGACCACATCTTCTAAGTATTGTTGCTGCTGCTGTTGGTTTTGTTTTGGTTTGGTTTGGTTTTTGGTTTTTCGAGACAGGGTTTCTCTGTATAGCCCTGGCTGTCCTGGAACTCACTTTGTAGACCAGGCTGGCCTCGAACTCAGAAATATGCCTGCCTCTGCCTCCCAAGTGCTGGGATTAAAGGTGTGCACCACCACGCCCAGCACTGCTGTTGTTTTGTAGTTCAGGGAATGAAACGCCAGACATGCCTGCTACCAGCAAGCTATGACCTCAGTCCTAGTATATACTTTGTGTATAACACAGATCTATTACATTCATATGTTTTTCCCTGACCCTCGAGCATGGAAGACACTTGTAAGGTCCTCCTAATAGGTCCCCGGTGTCTATTTTTTTAAAATTTTATTTATATGAGTACACTGTAGCTGTCTTCAGACATGCCAGAAGAGGGCATCGGATCCCATTACAGATGATTGTGAGCCACCATGTGGTTACTGGGAATTGAACTCAGTACCTCTGGAAGAGCAGTCAGTGCTGTTAACCGCTGAGCCATGTCTCCAGCCTCCCCCCCCCCCAGTGTCTATTCTTGGTAGAAAGATGTAGGTGATGTAATGGCATACCTCTGCAAGCCCAGTGGTCAGGGTTTGCAGAAGACCTCAGGATTCAGAGTTTGAAGTCAGACTGGGTCATGAAGTGCGACCTTGTGTCCTAACAAATAAAAGAAAAACAAAAGCCAGGGCTGGCAGATGACTCAAGTCAGTAAAGTGCTTACCACACAAGCATAAGACTGACTACAAGTTTGATCTTCCAGAACTACGTACAACAGCCCTGTGTGACATTATGTACCTGCAACACCAGGGTGGGGAAGGCAGACACAGAATCCCTGGGGCTTGATGGCCAACTGGGTTAGCCAGGTTCAGTGAGAGAGCCTATCTCAGAAACTAAGGTAAGGGCCAGAGAGATGGCTCAGCAGTTAAGAGCACTGACTGCTCTTCCAGAGGTCCTGGGTTCAATTCCTGGCAACCACATGGTGGGATCTGATACTCCCTTCTGGTGTGTCTAAAGACAGCTACAGTACACTCACACACATTAAGTAAATAAATATTTTTTAAAAACTAAGGTGGAGAGGGACTGAGGAAGGCACCCAGTATCAACTTCTGGCTTCCTCATGCTTGTCTGTGCACACACACCTATGTGCACACATACCTATGTGCACACATACCTATGTGCAACCAAGCTGGGCTTGGTGATTCAAGAAGGTTATCCCAGGAACCTGAAGGCTGAAGCAAGAAGATCACAAGCTCAAGGTCTACCTGAATGACAGATCAAGAGGCTCTCTCTTTTTTTTTCCCCCTTGTTCTGGTCAACTCCGCTCGCTCTGCTCGCTCCGGTCAGCCCCACTCGCTCCCGGCCGCCCCCGTACTGCCCCTGCTTGTTCCAGCTGACCCCACTCGCTCCAGTCGGCCCCGCTCGCTCCAATCGGCTCCGCTCGCTCCGGTTGGCCCCGCTCGCTCCGGCCTTCCCCGTTCGGCTCCGCTCGCTCCAGACAGCCCTGCTTGCTCTGGTTGGTCTCTCTGGTCCAAGGTTTCCTTTCTTATTATTCTTCATAAGTACGCTGTAGCTGACTTCAGACGCACCAGAGGAGGGCATCAGATCTCATTACGGGTGGTTGTAAGCCACCATGTGGTTGCTGGGATTTGAACTCATCACCTTCAGAAGAGCAGTCGGGTGCTATTACCCGCTGAGCCATCTCACCAGCCCAAGAGGCTCTCTTAAATAAACAAAAATAAAGAGAGGACTGGAGGTAACGCTCAGGGCCTGAGTACTTACCATTCAGAGCACCCTGGACTCTTCCCCTGTGCTGTGAATGAATACAATTGAGAACTTTTTTGCTTTGCTTACATTTCTTGGGGCCGTTTCATTTTATTTTATATTTGAGACAGGCTCTCACTACTTAGCCTTATCTGGCCTGGAGCTCCCTATGTAGCCAAAGCTGGTTTTGAACTCAGAAATCCACTGGCCTCTGCCTCTTAGGGTGCTCAGATGAAAAGTGTGCACCACCATACCTGACTCTGACCTAGGGCAGTTAATTGTTTAATTTCACTTAATTAGTTACCTTGTTTGTTTGTTTGTTTGTTTGGGTATTTTGCCTGTATGTGCACCACATGTGTATCCAGTACCTCTGGGGGCCAGAGGAGGATAACAGATCCCCGAGATTAACAGATAGTTGTAAGTTAACATGTGCGTGCTAGGAACTGAGCCTGGCTCCTTTGGGAGAGCAGCCAGTACTCTCAGCCACTGAGCCATCTCTCTTCAGCTCCCTATTTGCATTATTCTTAATTATGTGTAGGTTTGTGCGTTATTTTTAACTATGCAGTATCTTTGTGTGTGCCTGTAGTGGGTGATGGGAATCGAACTCAGGTCCTTTGGAAGATTGGTGCATGCTCTAAAACCCCAAGCCATCTCTCCAGCCAAAGGCAATTATGATATGCATGACTAACATGAGACTCTACCCTTGGGAAGTCCACAGCCATAATCCCACCAGTGCCCTCCTTTGGCAAGGCGTGGCTTCTGGGACTACGGGCTTGACATCATGTTGGGGGCATGACCACAATGAGTCTTTACTTCCTGATTGGGGATTATGGGACAGCTTCGAGAAGCTCCCCTCAGTTGCAGTTGATCTCCGCAGAAGGCTCCTGCGAACACCCCCAACATCTCCAGGGGACAGGGACAAACAACTCCTGGCTCTGGGGCAGGGGAAGTGACAGCTGAGGGGGGTGAGCGCTGTGGTGGGACTGCTCCCTCCAGCAGGTGGCACAGAGGGTGTGACCCAGCCTCAGCTTCTCACCCAGTGCAGCTATTTCGGGGACTCTGATCTCAATGAGGAAAGTCCCAGAGGCAGCCACACCTATCCATTCATCCCTTTTTACACGTCTCTCCTGTCCCTCAACCCCAAGTTTAGAGTTAAAGGTACTGCGGGAGTGGGAGACCACAGGCCTTGTCTGCCTCACGTCACCCTCCGGACCTGTATGCTTGACTGTACTTGGTTGATTGACAGGATGCATGAAGTTCCCAGAATCTCAACATTGGGAAGGCAGGAGGCTGGCGGCAAGTTTGAGGCAAGTCTGACCAACACAGAAAGACCCTGTTTGAAAGAGACAAACAACAACAACGAAAGCAAAAACTAAAACCAAACAAACATCTGGATTGGGGACATAGGGCAGTTAGAAGAATGCTTGCCTAATATGCATGAGTCCCTCCCTAGGTTGGATTCTCAGCAAATTCCTGACCAGCCTGGGATACATGAGACCCTGTCAAACAAACAAACGAACAAACGGAACTCCATTTGTTGGTTTGCATATGTGGATTGCTTTATAAATATCCTAGTGTCCATCGTCGTCCCCCCACCCCCTGCGGACCTTGATCGCACCACCGATTTGCCCCATTTGCCCGTGGTTGGAGCAGTTTCACTTCAGCCCTATGGACCATGCTCTGAGCATGAGAAGACTTTAACTTTTCAGCACCCATGAAGAGTGGTCTCAGGAGCTGTGACTTCTTTTTTTTTTTAAAGATTTATTTTATTTATTATATGTAAGTACACTGTAGCTGTTAAGTACACTGTAGCTGTCTTCAGACACTCCAGAAGAGGGCGCCAGATCTTGTTAGGGATGGTTGTGAGCCACCATGTGGATGCTGGGATTTGAACTTATCACCTTCGGAAGAGCAGTCGGGTGCTCTTACCCACTGAGCCATCTCACCAGCCCGAGCTGTGACTTCTTAAGTCACTGAACCAGCCATGAGCTGAGACCAGACCTGGGTCTGGCTGTGGTCTGGTGTGAGGACACTCACTCCTCTCATGGCCCCTGCCTCTCTTCTTTCTCCACAAGCTCCCCCAACCTCAGTTCTAGCTCTCTGGCCTCTCATTTCTCCGAGGTTCCGAAAAATGACAAAGGAGTTTTCCAATCTTCCTGTGATGACACCACTAATGTCTTTGTGTGGAGGGGAGCCAGGCTCCCCAAGGTGGGCTGCTTTGTTTTGTTTGGAGAGAGAATGCTGGGGATTAACTTGGCCCTCACATATGCTCTCCCCCCCCCCCCCCAGTCCCTCCTCAGAGGTCCTGTGAAGTCCTAGGGTCCCCTTTAAGGACCTTCAAGAACATCCTAGGGCAGGTTTGGTTTTTTGGGATTTTTTTGGTTTTGTTTTTCTTCATATTCCAACCATGACTGGGACATCCCTCTATATAAAATTCTATTGCGCTCTACTGCCTGTCCTCAAGTCACTCAGCAAGACCTTGTGGCATGGGTATCTATTTCTAGCCAAGGCCCCTCCTCTCATTCTCCCTACCAGGCTCTGGCCAAAGTGAGCACCTCAGTTTCTCCTTCTCCATGAGATGTTTTGTTTGTTTTTTGAGACAGGGTCTCTCTGTATAGCCCTGGCTGTCCTGGAACTCAGTCTGTAGACCAGGCTGGCCTTGGACTCAGAGATCTGCCTGCCTCTGCCTCCTGAGCACTAAGACTTCCATGAGATACTTGTATGTAGGGTCCCCTCTTCTTCTTTTTTTTCAATTTATTTTTATTAGATATTTTCTTAATTTACATTTCAAATGCTATCCCGAAAGTTGCCCCCATCCCCTCTTCTGGGACAATCTTCCTTGCTTACTCTTTACCTTTCTCCAAGCCAGTTCCTTACCTTTGAGCATACATAGGAGACTGGGTATGAGTGCCTTGGTCAGCTGAGGACCAGGAAGTGACTCAGCCTTCCCTCTCCTTGTACCTTTCCCTCTGGCCAGGCTGAGCTTGCAGCGCTTCGGCCTCTGGGCTTTTGTCTCCCCTGTTCTTCAGACCTAAACACCACCATCCCCTTTCTTTATCTTATGTAACTGAGATGACTTGGAAGGACCCTCCATGGCCACCAAGCCTGGTATAGGGCACCGCTGGGTATGGACTCCAGGGCTTCGTGTACACTAGGTGAACACTCTACCAACAGAGTCGCATCTACCCCTTTTCTTCCCAGCTGCACTTCTTCCAGTGTTAGTTTCGAACTTACCTCCTCTAGGGCTTTAAGTGAGGCACATGTACCTTTAACCCCAGTACTCCATGAGACAGAAGCAGGAGGATTTCTGTTGCAGGCCAGCCGGGGCTATGACAGAGAATCTGCCTCAAAAACAAAACAAAACAACCCTGCACTTTGCCTAGAGGGAAGAGGGAGAGGTACCACATCCATTCCTGTGGAATCCAACACTTTTTCTTTGTACTTTGTACTTTTTCTTTGTACTTTTCTTTTTCTTCTCTCACCCCCCCAAACGACGTTTCTCTCTGTAGCTCTCGCTGCCTCAGACTCACAGAGATACACTGTCTGTCTCCTGAGTGCTGGAATTAAAGGTGTGTACCACCACCACCCTATTCTTTGTATCTTTCCTCTTCCTCTTCCTCCTCCTCCTCCTCTTCTTCGTCTTCTTCTCCTCGAGACAGGATTTTCTTTATGGCTAGGCTAGTCTGAAACTCACCACATAGATCATTAATGTCCTTGAGTTTACAATTATCCTTCTGCCTCTGCCTCTGGAATACTAGAATCAAATGGTGCCCTATTCGCATCTTATCAACATCCTTTATGCTTTTATCTCCTATTCAAATATGGGTTACAGGAGGGTAGTGGTACCCGGTTGCTGTATCCTCCTGTGATAATTGTGGGTATAGAATCTGAATCAAGGTTAGTTCTCAATAGGAATTTATTGAATGAATGAATAATTTCTACCTAGTGTTTCTTTCTTTTTTTTTTTAGATTTATTTATTTATTATATGTAATTACACTGTAGCTGTCTTCAGACACTCCAGAAGAGGGCATCAAATTTTGTTACGGATGGTTGTGAGCCACCATGTGGTTGCTGGGATTTGAACTCAGGACCTTCGGAAGAGCAGTCAGCGCTCTTAACCACTGAGCCACCTCACCAGCCCCACCTAGTGTTTCTTTAGGTCAGTGAGTACACTACTTTTAAGAAATATATTCAATTTTTTATTTACTTATTTATTTTTATTTTGCTGGGCAGTGATGGCACATACCTTTAATCTCGAGACTGGAGAGGTAGAGGCAGAGAGATCTCTGTGTGTTTGAGGCCAGCCTGGTCTACAGAGTGAGTTCCAGGACAGCCAGGGCTATACAGAGAAACCCTGTCTCAAAAACAAACAAACAAACAAACAAACAGTATGATTTTAGTGAGACAGGGTTTCACAAAGTAGCCTTGGCTGGCCTGGAGCTGACTCTGTAGACCAGGCTGGCCTTGAACTCACAGAGACCAATCTACCTCTGCCTCCTGAGAGCTGGGACCAAAGGTGTGCGCCACTACCCTAAGCACTCTCCTTTTGACTATTTTTGAATTATGTGTGCGTGCTTGGAGGGCAGAGGCTTTGGATCCTCTGGAGATGGAATTACAATCTGCGTGGGCTACATGGGTTCCAGGTGTGGATCTCAGGTCCTCTGCAAAAGCAGTTACATTCTTATAACCTCTAAGCCCTCTCTCTAGCCCTGAGGCCACTGCTCACTCCCATTGGCTGGTTAGAAGGTCTCTAATTCCTGTTAGCCCAGCCAAGGCCTAAGAGAGTCCCTGAAGCTGAGGTCCAAAGGAAGCTGCTGCCTTGACTACTCCGCTTTTCTGCTTTCTTGCTTTCTTTTCTCTCTTTCTCTCTCGCTCTCTCGCTTTTGCTCTTTCTTTCTTTCTTTCTTTCTTTCTTTCTTTCTTTCTTTCTTTCTTTCTTTCTTTCTTTCTTTCTTTCTTTCTTATTTGTGTCCATGAGTGCTCTGTCTACATGCACACCTGACTGCCAGGAGAGGGCGTCAGATCCCATTACAGATGGTTGCTGGGGATTGACTTCAGGATCTTTGGGAGAGCAGCCAGTGCTCTTAACCTAATTGAGCCACCTCTCCAGCTCCCCCTCCCTTTTAAAATTTGGAACTGGAGTTAATAGACAGTTGTGAGCTGCCATGTGGATCCTGGGAATTGAACCCAGATCCTCTGAAAGAACAGCCAGTGCTCTTAACCACTGAGCCATGTCTGAGCCATGTCTCCAGTCCCCCCCCCCCACACCTTTTCTTAAATTTGACTTGTTTGTGTGCATGTGTGTGTGTTTATGTATGTGCACACATATGTTTGTACTCCTTTGTAGGCCAGAGGTCAATGGCAAATGCTTTCCTCTGTTACTCTTCACCTTGTATTTTTGAGACAGGCTGTTCCACTAAACCAGGCTCACCTGCTGGCTAATAAGATCCCCAGGGATTTGCCTGCCTCTGTCCCTCCAGCACCTGGGTCTCAGATAAACCACACAGCCAGCTTTATGACCTTAAGCTTCTGACTCTCTTACTTTTGCCTCCTGCTGGGATTACAGGCATGTGCCACCACAATGGTTTTAGGTGGCACATAAACCCAGAGCTTCATGCATGCCCAGTAAGCCCTCGACCAACTGATTTACATCCCCAGCCCCATTCCTTTCTTAGGTGTACGCTGTAACCAGGGCTGCCCCAAACGCATCATCCTCCTGGCATGGCTTCCTGAGGTGCAACTATACACCATTTGCCCAGATTCAGATCTTAATGGCAATCACAGCTTTAAGTTGTCTGGGGCATCCTAATCCCTGGTAGAGAAGAGGCTCTTAGGTTTGGTCCCTTTGTCTTCTGTAGCAGCCTTTTCAGAGGTGATGTTTTCTGGCCACTCTGCCCCTGCTCCTCATCCACCTGCTCCCCCCCTGCCCCCCCCACGCCCACCTTCCCTTCTTCTTTAGCCCCCCTCTGTGCATCGAGATTCCAGAACCTGATCTGTGCCTGATGGGGAAGGGAAGATCCAAAAAGCAGGTCACTCAGCTGCCCTCTCCCTGTAAATCCTACCTATCAGCCTTAGTTGACACCACTCTGGGCAGCAGCTGGAGCCATCCTCTGGAGGCAGAGGTCAGAACTTGCCACCCTTCCACCAACTGTCCTCCCAGAAGGAAAGCCAGAGTCCTTGCTGTGACCTACAAGGCTCAGCCACTCCTCCTTGGTCTCCATTCCCAGACCGTGCCCCCTAAGCTGCTGTCTGCAAAGCAGTCTCTCTTCTCAGACCTTTGCTTCCACCCTCCTAACACACACAGGCTTCCCCCAGACTAGCTTCCCCAGGGAACCACAGGGCCTCTGTCCCTCTTTGATGCCCCCTCCCTCCTCCCTGGCAGATGAAAACTCCTCCTCCTCCTCCTCCTCCTCCTCCTCCTCCTCCTCCTCCACCTCTGGCTCCTCCTCTGTCACCTGCTTTATTATCTCTTCTCTGCAGAGTGAGGGAATGGCTCTAAATTGCTTGTTTGTTCTCTGTTCCCTACCGGACTGTGAGACCCGGGAGAGCTCAGGAGGGAGAGGGAGAGGTGGAGGGGAAGAGGAAATGAATTATGGAAAAGAAGAAGGGAAGTGGAAGAAAGAAGAAATGAGAGGAGGGGAGGAAGGGAGGGAGGGGGGAGAGGCTGGAGGATCCGGGTGTGATGTCTGTG
The DNA here is from genome assembly GCA_902729485.2 of Mus minutoides. NCBI lineage: Eukaryota > Metazoa > Chordata > Mammalia > Rodentia > Muridae > Mus > Mus minutoides. Next base: position 1,210,437 of record LR753330.1, on the reverse strand, counting down.
ATCCCAGCACTTGAGGGATGAAGAAGACTGACCAGGTGCACAAAATCACCCCTGGCCCTCCTCTAAACATCCTGGGTTAAGGGAGACCCTGTCTGAGTTGTGTTGAGCAGGCCTATGACCCCTGCTCTTCGGAGGCTGGGGACCCGCTGTGGTGACTAGGTTGCTTGAGCTAGCAAGACCCCGATTCACCTCTCCACCCCACCCCACCCCGAGAGCCTCCAATAAACAAAAACCCCCGGAGGTTGAGGTAGGAGAGGACAACGCTAATCTTCTCACCACTAGGCCATAGTATTTTAAGCTTTCACCATCATGTAGCTCATGTGGGTGAGGCCCTGGGTCCAATCCCAAGCACCACAAAGAAACAAAAAAGCCTCAGCAACTGAAGGAACAGGCAGCTGGAATGCAGGAAGAGACAAACCAGACCGAGGGACTGAAACAGAAAAACCTAGAAATAGAGCGGGGCTGCACTCGGGAACCCAGGAGTTGATAAAGGTGGCCTGTCAGAGTGCAGAGGGAGTCTCTGAACACATGGATAGCCAGGGGGCCAGCTGGGGTTGTGGGGGGATTGGAGAGGAGGGGGAGCAAAAATAGATCTGTGCTCCAGGATGCACCAGGATAAGCCTCAAAGGAGCAAAGATTCAAGCGCTAGTAAACTCCCAAATAAAACCATAAAAACAAATAGGAAAACTCGGGAGGCTTTACAACCTCACAGTGGGAAAAGTCTAATGATGACTGAAAAGGCAAATAAGTAAATAAAATCGATAAAGGGAACACATGAAAACCCAAAACTCCTTTGCGGAAAACGCCATAGATCAACTCGTAAGATGAGTGACAGACGGGGAGGGGGGCTGCGTTGGCAGCTCTGGGTCAACAAAAGGCCGTTTTGCTAGTTTATAATGAGTTCTTGGATATTGATGAAGACGACCAACAGCCTAGTAGAAAATCCCAGGTACAGTCAGAATCCTGACAGTTCCCAGAAGAGCAACCACAGACAGCTTTGCATATGGAAAGAGTACCTGCTCAGCATCCACAGAGACCCAGGTTCAATTCCCAGCATCATATAAACAGGGTACAGGGGTACACACGCCTACACAACATAGTAGTGAGTGCAAGACTAGCCCAGGATGCATGAGAACCTGTCTCAAAACAAAGAAAGGGGGACATCGCCACCCCCCCAAAGATGGCTCAGGGGTTAAGAGCAATGACACCTACCCTACATGGATGCTGACTACTGACACCCCTGTCTGGCCTCTGGGCACAGCACACAGTGCACTTAACATGCATGCAGGCACTACTAAACCCTTAAAATAAAAATGACCAGTGTTTGTTATGTCACTGGTGCGGACATAAATTGGCAAAGGTCTGAACAGGACATTTAGGCCAAGCCCATCGAAATTACAACCAGGTCCAAATACCACCATCTCTGGGCATTTTTATTCTTTTTTGTTTTGTTTTGTTTTTTCGAGACAGGGTTTCTCTATGTAGCCCAGGCTGTCCTGGAACTCACTCTGTAGACCAGGCTGGCCTCGAACTCAGAAATCCGCCTGCCTCTGCCTCCCAAGTGCTGAGATTAAAGGCATGCACCACCACTGCCTGGCATAAATAAATTAAAAAAAATTTTTTTAAATTAAGTGAATGATACCTGCATGTTCATACAGGGCTGGCGATGTTGTTTAGTTGCTAGAGCAATTGCCTAGTGTGGACAAAGCCTGGGGTTCCATTCTCAGCTCCACATAAACTTAGGAGTGGTAGCACACCCCTATAGTTCTAATACTTGCAGGGCACTGGTGACACACACCTTTAATCCCAGCACTACGGGAGGCAGAAGCAGGCAGATCTCTGTGAGTTCAAGGCCAGTGTGGTCTACAAGTTCTTCTTCTCTTCTTCTTCTTCTTCTTCTTCTTCTTCTTCTTCTTCTTCTTCTTCTTCTTCTTCTTCTTCTTCTTCTTCTTTTCTTCTTCTTTTCCTTCTCCTTCTGATTTATTTATTTATTTTATGTATATGAATACATTGTTGATGTCTTCAGACACACCAGAAGAGGGCATCGGATCCCATTTCAGATGGTTGTGAGCCACCATGTGGTTACTGGGAATTGAACTCAGGACCTCTGGAAGAGCAGTCAGTGCTCTTAACCACTGAGTCATCTCTCCAGCCCTACAACAAGTTCTGAGACAGCCAGTACTACACAGTGAGACCATCTCAAAACAACAACAACAACAACAACAATCTCCAACATTCAGGAAGATCCGAAGTTTGGGCTACATACTAAATTCAAGGACAAACCAAAATCCTAACTCTCATTACACACCTCAGAAGCCCCCCAGTGGCTTCCTACTGCACCCACAAGATCAAATATCTTATCTGTGGCCAGCAAGCTCCTGGCATTGGGCCATCCGTCTAGTTCAATAACAGCTCATTACCCACCCCCTTCTCTCTCTCTCTCTCTCTCTCTCTCTCTCTCTCTCTCTCTCTCTCTCACCTAGGCACACCCACACTCCAGGGTCTTTGCCCTCTTGGTCTCTGTTAGAGTCCCATCTCTCCGGGAGAGGCCTCCATTCACCTAAGCGTTTGCTTGCTTTCCAAAGAGCTGGGCTTGCTGACACTTTCCAGGCACCCCTGCTTTCCTTTCTACTTCAAAGCCTGCACGGCGGTGGCCACCACTCCCCCTACCTCCCCCTCAGTGAGGTATCTGTCCATTGTCTCTCCCCGCAGCCCCTGTCCAGGAGGGGAGGAGCTGCATTCCCAGCTGCAGTCCTCCTCCTCCTCCCAGCAGAATCGCACGCGGTAAATATCTGCAGCAGAGGAACCAAATACCATCTGCAAAGCAAGAGCTCAGCGTGAGGCCCACAGGAGAGGTGCCATAAATGTGACTCCCCTGGGACACTGTCACCCTCTCCTCAGCCCTGTTAGTCTTGGAATGCCTCACACATGACCACACGGGCTCCTTCTCTCTGAGGTGACCCCCCACCCCCCTTTCTTTCTCCCAGCTCTATCCTCTCCTTTTCCAAGTGACCTTCACATTTGGCTGTTGACCCAAGGGTGTGACATGTCTCCTCCAGGAGACAATGGCTCCCCTGTGCAGGAACTGTGGGAACTGAGCCCGCACCTCACTCCTTTCCCAGAGCTCAGCCCTGGGAGCTGACTACCGGGACCACTATGTCATTTCCTGACTCGGATGAGGAATTCCCCTGCTGCCTAGTTCCTCTTTAAGTCCCTCCTGCAGTCTAACTGGAATCATTCTGTGGCCATGAAGATCTGATTCCCTCTTTGTTTACTGAGGGCTTCTCAGAGCAACTGAGCCAGGGTTTTTTTGTTTTGTTTTGTTTTGTTTTCTGTGTCAAACTTTGTTGGCTGTCGAGGGCTGGGAAGTGACCCCTCACCTAGAGTCCAACTCTCAGGCAGTCTCAGGCAGAGCCAAAATAGCCAAATGTTGCCAAATACTGATACCGCTTTCTACTTTATTTGTGTTGCTGGGGAGGGACCTGAGGGCCTTGGAGATGCTGAGCAAGCTTTCTACCAGTCTGTCCTTCTCCCATTCCATGCTTAAAATGGACCATCTGAGAAGCACTGACCGTGTGTGTAACCCAGCATCTCTCGACTCCAAGTCTGGCTGTCTGTAAGGGGGATAAGAATAGCGCATGTGTGCACTCGCGCACGTCTGCATGTATATATGTGTGTGTATATGTGTGTGTGTATACACTTGAGAGTGTATACACACAGATATGTGCACACACACACATGTAGGGGGCAGATGACAATCCCTCCAGTGTCATCCTCAGAAATGCCGGACCTTTGGGACAACATCTCCCTTCAGTCAGGAGTTTACCAGTTGGGCTAGATTGGCTGGCCAGAGAGCAGATATCATCCTGCCTCCCTCCCCAGTGCTAGGATTGCAAGTCCAGTCACCTCACACAGCCTTCGGAGCACAGGTCTTTACCCTGAGGACAGCCAGGCTGAGCCCTCTCCCCACTCCCCAGACTACCCTTTCTTCAGGCAGGGCTTTGTCTCCTTGGGGCGGGGCTGTGTCCCTAAAGTACTAGTTCCAAGTTCTGGTGTTGTCTGATGGTCACACTGCCTTTACCTGGCCTCTCATAAGGGTCTTGTTATTACCTCAGAGCCCAGCGTTAATGTGCATTTCACAGAGGAGGAACCTGATGCTTACAGCCTTTATGTGATTTGTTCAAGGTCACACAGGAGGAAGGAAGAAGGAGGTTGTCTCCAGAGGCTCAGGCCAGGCAGGGTCTGACGGACAAGCAGTGTTGGCTGAGGGACAGCTTCACTCCAGTGTTTCATGGAGCTGCTAGGGGTGACCTTGCTCTGCAACCTTATTTATGTCCTTCCTCATCTGTAGAGCAAGAAGAGTGATCTCCTTCCCTGTAGTATCTAGATCTGGTACACAGTAGGTGCTCACTAAGGAGCTTCTCTCTTCCTTTCTTTCTTTTGCTCCCCCGTGGGGCCTCCAAGCCTGGATGTAAGCCAAACCCAGTGACCTGGCAGCCTCTGAGGGACAAACATTGTGTTCTCTCCTCCCAAACTGATAAAGACAATAGGACCACAGAGGGTCCCTACTAACTACCCAAATCTCAGAGCAGCCTGACTCCCAGGGAAACTTTATCTCTTGGGGGAATAAAGGACCAGTTTCTAGGTAGATGTAGACACAGCCTTGTCAGAAAGGAGATGTTTCGCTCCTGACATTGGAACACCGTTTCATTGCATTGTACATGGCCCGGGGTGTGTGAGTGAGCAGGGGCGGGCACTCTGGTGGGGAGCTGGACTGGGACTCTGTCCCTGTCACCAGCCAGGGAAGGGCCAAGAGCGGTGGAGTGAAGAGCAGCTGCAGGGGTTGGCGCATTGTGACAGCCACTTGTCAAAGGGAGAGTCCAGAGGTGGGGGATGGGGTAGCTAACTCTGCAGTGATCTCATGGTCAGGAACGATGGGGGGGGGTGTCCAACATCCTTCATAACTGGCACACACCTCTTTCCCTCTTGTCATCCACTGTCACCGCTTGTAGCTCATACTGAGTGCTTCTGGCCTCAGAGCTCATAGGGTGCAGAAAGTTGCAGGGGCCACGGAAACAAATCGGAAGCCTAAACCTAGGGCTCCAGTATCCAAGCAAGAACTGTACTGGCTCCACCTAGCTGGGTGTGGTGGTGCACATCTTTAATCCCAGCACCTCAGAGGCTGAGGCAGGAGAATTGCCAGTTTGAGAATACCTGGGCTGTACAGCATGATGCTCTCTTTGTCATAAAAAGCCAGGAGAGCTTGCACAGACCACCAGAGAACCCCAGGAAGGCTCTCTGCTTCTGTAGGAGTCTCGGTTCTGGGAAAGAGACCTCTGCCCACAGAGAAGAGGGACTGGCCAGGGCTCTGGGACTCGGAGACAACAGGAGTCAATGGTCCCCGAGGCCTTGGTCACTGTACAACCCTATTGCCTATGCTGAAGGACTGCTATATCAGGACTAGTCCAGACCTATCCCAGGAGACAAAGGAAAACACACTATTAGCCTCCCAAAGACCTCCCAAATCTCCAAATTGTTGCAAGCTCAGTTAAAAGGGGCAGCCTTTGGCAGCAGCCTGCAAGGACATATGCAACACCCACTCTGATTCTCATGTCTCAAAATTCCACCTGTCCCTGTGGAAGACTCTAACTCCTACCCAAGCGTCCTTCTTCCTCCTGAAGCAGTGCAGCTTCCCCTGGAAGGACCTAACCTTCTTTTTTTGTTGTTTTGTTTTTTGATTTGTTGTTGTTGTTTTGTTTTGTTTTAACTTGTTTTTTTGTTTTTTTGTTTTTTTTTGGTTTTTCGAGACAGGGTTTCTCTGTATAGCCCTGGCTGTCCTGGAACTCACTTTGTAGACCAGGCTGGCCTGGAACTCAGAAATCCGCCTGCCTCTGCCTCCCGAGTGCTGGGATTAAAGGTGTGCGCCACCACGCCCGGCCCTTAACTTGTTTTGAGACAGGGTTTCTCTATATACCCCTGACTGTCCTAGAACTTACTCTGTAGACCAGGCTGGCCTTGATCTCAGAGATCCACCTGCCTCAGCTTCCTGAGTGTTGGGAAGATGTGTGCACCTCACCTCCTGACTTGACTCTTCCTCCTCCTCCTCCTCCTCCTCCTCCTCCTCCTCCTTTTCCTCCTCCTCTTCCTCTTCTTCCTCCTCCTCTTCCTCCTCCTCTTCCTCTTCATTGTCATCTTCTTCTTTTTAAGATTTATTTATTTATTTATTTACTTATTATATGTAAGTACACTGAAGCTGTCTTCAAACACTCTAGAAGAGGACATCAGATCTTGTTACGGATGGTTGTGAGCCACCATGTAGATGCTGGGATTTGAACCCAGAACGTTAAGAAGAGCAGTCAGAGCCGGGCATGGTGGTGCACACCTTTAATCCCAGCACTTGGGAGGCAGAGGCAGGCAGATTTCTGAGTTCAAGGCCAGCCTGGTCTACAGAGTGAGTTCCAGGACAGCCAGGACTATACAGAGAAACCCTGTCTAAAAAAAAAAAAAAAAAAAAAAAAAAAAAAAAAAAAAANCAGCAAAATAAAGACCCTGTCTCCTCCCTCCCTCCCTCCCTCCCTCCCTCCCTCCCTCCCTCCTTCCTTCCTTCCTTCCTTCCTTCCTTCCTTCCTTCCTTTGCTTTCTCTCTCTCTCTGTCTCTCTGTCTCTCTCTCTGGTTTTTCTTGTTTTTTTTTTTGTTTTGTTTTTGTTTTTTGTTTTGTTTTTTCGAGACAGGGTTTCTCTGTGTAGCCCTGGCTGTCCTGGAACTCACTTTGCAGACCAGGCTGGCCTCGAACTCAGAAATCTGCCTGCCTCTGCCTCCCAAATGCTGGGATTAAAGGTGTGCGCCACCACGCCCAGCTCTCTGGTTTTTCAAGACAAGGTTTGTTTGTGTAGCCCTGGCTGTCCTGTAGATCAGGCTGGCCTTGAACTGTTAGAGATGCACCCGCCTTTGCCTCCCTCTGTACTCCTAGCACTAGAGAGTGCTCTGAGAGTTCAAGGCCAACCTGGTCTACACAGTGAGTTCCAGGACAGCCAGAGCTATACAGTGAGACGTGTCTCAAATAAATAAAGAAAAACAAAACAGAAAAACTCTGTGCACCTTTCCATACGTGGCACCGAGGGCCAATGTATCCCTATTTGTGCAGGCAAGAAGTGCTAGCAGGGGGCTGGGACTGGTGGCTCAGCCAGCAACCTTAGCACTCAAGAGGCCATGAGGCCAGCGTGAACTGCTTAACAAGGCCCTGTCTCAGGAAATGAAAAAGGACTTTGAAAAGGGAGAAAATGCTACCTGCCTAGAACTGCTGAGCCTGGGCACAAAAGGACAGAGCCCAGCAGGTGGGTAAAGGCTTGGTGGTAGAATCACCATGGAGACCCATCATCTGCCCATTTGTGGGGGCTGTCTGCCCCTGTGCTGCCTCACCCTGTCTCCTCCTGACACCAAGCACCCTGCTGCTAAGCTGTGCTGATGATGGCTGATGATGGCGGATTTGCTCTCCAGATGAAAGCTGGCTTGCTTTAGCAGCTGCAACTGCATCCGGTCAGAGCTCTGCCATCTGAGGCTCCCCAAATAAGGGTCATCACTAGCATTTGAGACCCTAGAGCCATCTGCTCTTCATCCTTTAGCAGCCATGGTGATAGCCAGCATGCCAAGGCTCTGGGTGTGACCTCCAGGCAAACAACAAAAGGAGTCAGCTTAGATGAGGCCTCTGCTGTGAAGGCTTGCTTCTCACCAGCCCACCAGGATGTGTTTCTCCTCATCCCTGTCTCCAGCCAGCATCCTAGTGGGTACCAGACTCTTAGGATAAGTCAAAGTGGAGCTTGGAGCCTAGGAAGCAAAGGGGGCTGAGGGTAAAGCTCAGAGAGAGAGAGAGAGAGAGAGAGAGAGAGAGAGAGAGAGAGAGAGAGAGAAGGGGGAGAACATGTGTTGTATTGCATCCGTGTATATGTATGTATATTCATTGTGTGTGCATATAAATGTATATGTGTTCCATGGCTGAGGGCACAGCTCAGTGAAAGAAAATGTGTGTGTACATGTGTTGTAATGCATATGTATATATGTATATATATTTGGGGTTTTTTTGTGTGTTTTGGGGGGTTGTTTTTTGTTGTTTTTTTGAGATTAAAGGCATGAGCCAACACGCCCGGCGTATATGTATATATATTTGTTATGTGTGCATGTGTATGCATGTGTTGCATATGTATGTGTATTTATTGTGTGTACATGCATGCTCGTGTGTTGTATTGTATATGTATGTATATTTGTTGTGTGCAAGTGTGTACACATGTATTGTATTGCATATATGTATGTATACTTTGTATGTGTATATGTGTGTGTATGTATGCCGCAGACCCTCTGGGTCCCTTGTCTGCGTGTGTCGAGTTCTCTGGAGCGAAGTGGGCAAAGATTCTGTTTTTAATTCTGTGTGTGTGTGTGTGTGTGTGTGTGTGTGTGTGTGTGTTTGCCTTCACATATGTGACTATGGATGCATACAGGCTACCTTGCATATATAGTGGTTAGGATAACCTGGGATTGTCAGCTCAGGTGACAACCTCAGCTTTGACCTTGTTTAGGACAGAGTTTCTTGCTGTTCCTTGCCTTGTACAGGATGCTAACTGGCTCTCAAGTTTCCAGAGACTCCCAACTTCATCCTCCATCTCACCACAGGAATATTCTGCGATTACAGACCAGTGGATTTATGTGGTTTCTGGGGACTTGAATTCAGGTCTTCACGTTTGTGCGGTAAGCACCTTACCTACTGAATCTTTCCCCAGGGTCCACCACTATCTTTCATTTTTGAGATAAGATCTGATACAGCCCAGACTGACCTTATTAAACTCACGGTGTATGTAAAGACTGGCAACTATTTTTTAGAGCAATCTGGTCAGAGGCCCCCACACTGCAGACAGGTCTGGAAGCTCTCACCGAATGAGGGTTACCCGATTCCTCTTTTGAAATTGGAAGCTGATACAGAGCGGAGAGTGACACACTGTTTCTGTAAAGGACCAGAATATAAATATTTTTGGTTTTGCTGGCTATCCAGTCTTGGTTGTAGCTACTCAGTTCTGTCATGGTAACATGCAAGTTGCTGTGCGCAAGACATAAACGGAGCCTGGCTGTGTTCCCAACTTTGTTTATGCACATTGCAACTTGGTTTTGACTTCGTTTTCTATATCCCTGAAATATTATTCTTACTTCTTTTGTCATTTTGAAATTATTTAAGGGCTGGAGAGATGGCTCAGTGGTTAAGTGCACTGACTGCTCTTATGAAGGTCCTGAGTTCAAATTCCAGCAACCACATGGTGGCTCACAACCATCCGTAATGAGATCTGACGCCCTCTTTTGGTGCATCTGAAGACAGCTACAGTGTACTTAGATATAATAATAAAGAAATCTTTAAAAATTAATTTAGTAGGGGCTGGTGAGATGGCTCAGCGGGTAAGAGCACCCGACTGCTCTTCCGAAGGTGATAGGTTCAAATCCCAGCATCCACATGGTGGCTCACAACCATCCGTAACGAGATCTGGCGCCCTCTTCTGAAGCATCTGAAGACAGCTATAGTGTACTTACATATAATAAATAAAATAAATCTTTAAAAAAAAATTAATTTAGCACTTGGGAGGCAGAGGCAGGCGGATTTCTGAGTTCAAGGCCAGCCTGGTCTACAAAGTGAGTTCGAGGACAGCCAGGGCTATACAGAGAAACCCTGTCTCAAAAAACCAAAAAAAAAAAAAAAAAAGAAATCATTTAAAATGTAAAAAAACCATTGTCAGGCTGGAAAGATGGCTCAGCAGTTAAGAGCACTGACTGCTCTTCTGAAGGTCCTGACTTCAAATCCCAGCAACTATATGGTGGCTCACAACCATCCGTAACAAGATATGATACCTGCTTCTGGAATGTCTGAAAACAGCTGCAGTGTACTTACACATAATAAATAAATAAATCTTAAAAAGAAAAAAAAAAAAAAACATTGTCAAGGAGCCTTTGAGATGACTCAGCAGGTAAAGGCACCGGCTATTATCCATCAGCCCTCAGACCCAATGTCATGCCTTAGACCCACAGGGCAAAAGAAGAGAATCAACTCCCTCAAACAGTCTTCAACACTCCCTCCCAACTGAATAAATACATTAATGTAATGCAAAATTTAAAATATATTGTTTCCTGGAGTGATAGCGTATGCCTTGAATCCCAGCTCTTGGGATGCAGAGGCAGGCAGATATCTCTGTGAGTTCAAGGCCAACCTGGTCTATAGATCTAGGACAGCCAGGGCTGTTACACAGAAAAACCCTATCTCAAGATAGATGATAGATAGATAGATAGATAGATAGATAGATAGATAGATAGATAGATAGCAGACAGACAGTTAAAGCTAAAAGAAGTGGGTTGTTCCTGCAGTTCCAGCCATCCACAGAGCTCAAACAGGAGAGTTTTTTGAGCCCAGGAATTTGAAGCCAGCCTGAGCAACATAGCAATCACCTGTCTCTTAATTTATTTTTCTTAGCTCACTGGCTCCACAGAACCAGGCAGACGGCCATATTTGGCTTGATCATTTGATTGGATTTTTGCCAAGCATCTGTGGAGGTGATGAACGCCTCCCAGTGACGAGTCTTTACAGTAACCCCATGAACGAAAGCTGGCCACCAGTTCAGCACCGTGGCCTCACACCATGTGAACAGGCTGCCCTTTAGACTCCTACCCCCACCCCCACCCGTGGTTTTAGCACCTCCCCCATTCATGTGCCTTCCTCTCTCCCCCATGTGGCAATGTTTCAGAAGAGGATCTTCCCAGAAACAATGTATGTTTAAATGAAGTCATCAGGGTAGGGCCTTAACCCAAAGAATTAAGGATTAGGGCACTTACCAGTGGAGATCCCAGAAGACTTGCTATCACCAGATAAGGTCAAGAAGAGGGAAGGCAGCTATATGCAATTCAGACAACTAGCCCTCACCAGAAATCACCCCTGCTGAGTCTTTTTTTTTTTTTTTGGTTTTTCCAGACAGTTTCTCTGTATAGCCCTGGCTGTCATGGAACTTGATCTGTAGACCAGGCTGGCCTCAAACTCAGAAATCTGCCTGCCTCTGCCTCCCAAGTGCTGGGATTAAAGGTGTGTGCCACCGTGCCCGGCCCTGCTGAATCTTGATCTGGGACTTGGAGACTCCAGAACTGTTAAGAAGGCACATTTATATTGTGATGTTGTAACGGTCCAAATGGCTAAGACAGAATCATTTGCAATTCTTTTGTATGTATATTTGTTCTTCGCAGTTTTGTTTCCTTTGAGGACAGGGTTTCTCTGTGTAGCCCTGGCTGTCCTGGAAATTGATCTGTAGCCCAGGCTGGCCTCCAACTCACAGCAATCCACCTGCTTTTGCTTCCCAAGTACTGGGATTAAAGGAGTGTGCCACTACCCAGCTAAGTTTGATGTGGTGTGTGTGTGTGTGTGTGTGTGTGTGTAGAAGCTTCAGGATTAAATTTTCTCCTAATACATAGGTTCTGGGATCAAACTTAGGTCATCAGGTTTGGTGACAGGCACCTTTTTTCACTGAGCCATCTCCCCAGCCCTGGTGGTTTTTGTTGTTGTTGTTGGTTTTTGAGGAAGGACTAACCATAGGCTCACAGTCATCTCCATTTAGCCTCCCGAACGCTAGACTCACAAACAGGAACCAATATGCCTGCTAACAGTCCCTTTTTTGTTTGCTGTGAGAGAGCCTTGTATAGGCTAGCCTCTAACTTGGTAGGTAGCCAAGGCTGGCCTTGAACTCCTGATGCCTGATTTCTTTTTTTTTTTTTTTTTTTTTTTTTTTTGGTTTTTCCAGACAGGGTTTCTCTGTACAGCCCTGGCTGTCCTGGAACTCACTTTGTAGACCAGGCTGGCCTCGAACTCAGAAATCCACCTGTCTCTGCCTCCTGAGTGCTGGGATTAAAGGTGTGAGCCACCCACCACGCCCGGCCTGATGCCTGATTTCTGATCCCCAATCTTCCTGCCTTCGGGGATTACAGGCTTGTGCCACCATGCCTAGCACCTAGCATGAGGCTAGCTCTTAAAACCAATGGCTATTTTTCTTTCTTCAGCGCTGGGACTCAAGCCCAGTGCCTCATCTGGTTTATGTTAAGCATTTTACTCCCGAGCTACACCCTATCCCTAAATCAGCTATGGAAGTGAGATTATGAAATGGAGCTTACCTAGTTTTCTAGAGCCTGCCGTGCTATCTGAAGACTGAGCAGTTTCCGGGTATGCAGTCCCGAGGTATGGTCATGTTACAGCCTCTTCTCTTGACCCACTGACGGCCACTGTCCTGTCACACGCTCACACCTAGACAATATTGTTCTCCAAAGAACTTTTCCTCATCCATAAAAAAAGTGGACTATGGTTCCTCTATAAAATAAAATAAAAAATAAAATGTCAGAGTATGGACCAGTGAGATGACTCTGTGGTATAGCATTTACCAGGTTTGACGATCTTAGTCCAATCTTAGGGGCCCACAAGCTAGCAGGAGAGAACCAACTCTGAAAAGTTGCCTCTGCTGGCCCTGCAGAACCAGAGCTGCTGGCTCTCCGAGACACAGGGCAACATCAGGATATCAGGGAGGAGTCCTGGCGAAGGGTCAGTATTGATAGTGTAGCAGAAGCCACAGGCCTCGAAGTAGACCACCAACACATTGCAAAGAACATTTACAAGTAAAGATGTGTGGCCAGGCTACTCTTCCAGAGGTCCCGAGTTCAATTCCCAGTAGCCACAAGGTGGCTCACAACCGTCTATAACATGATTTGATGCCCTCTTCTGGCACACAGGTGTATGTGCAGATAGGGCACTCATACATTAAATAACTAAATAAATAGGTCTTTTAAAAAATGTGTGGACAGGGCTGGTGAGATGGCTCAGCGGGTAAGAGCACCCAACTGCTCTTCCGAAGGTGATAAGTTCAAATCCCAGCAACCACATGGTGGCTCACAACCATCCGTAACGAGATCTGGCACCCTCTTCTGGAGTGTCTGAAGACAGCTACAGTGTACTTACATATAATAAATAAAATAAATCTTTAAAAAAAAAAAATGTGTGGACAAAAGGGTAGACTGTGGGACACACTGAAACACTACAGCTTCTACGACAAGATGTTTGTTTGTTTTTATTCCTTTAAAAAAAATTTTTTGGGGGGGCTGGTGAGATGGCTCAGCGGGTAAGAGCACCCTACTGCTCTTCCGAAGGTGATAGGTTCAAATCCCAGCAACCACATGGTGGCTCACAACCATCCATAACGAGATCTGGCACCCTCTTCTGGAGGGTCTGAAGACAGCTACAGTGTACTTATATATAATAAATAAAATAAATCTTTAAAAAAAAATTTTTTTTTTGAGGGGAGGTTGCAAAGATGCAGAGAAGAGATGAAGGGATGGGGAGATGAGTGGGATTGAGGGGTGCATGATGCAAAATTCACAGAGAATCAATAGAAAGTTCAAAGAAAAAGTTGCCTGGTGGCAGTATATGCCTTTAATCCAAGAACACTGGAGGCAGGGGCAAACAGATCTCTGTGAGTTCGAGGCCAGCCTGTTTACAGAGTGAGTTCCAGGACAGCCAGGACTACACAGAGAAACCCTGTTGCACTGCAGGGGTGGAGGGAGTTGCCCGCTGATCGTGATGCCCACACAACCTCCCTCTGCTGTAAATAGATAAGTAGGGAGCCAAGAGTGGCTCAATAGGCAAAGGCATCAATTTAAGTCCAGTCCGTGGAACTCACACAGTGGAAGGAGAGAGATGACTCTCTCAAGCTGTCCCCTGACTGCTACACACATTTGTGCACTCCTGCAAATCTGCAAACACACACACACACACACACACACACACACACACACACACACACACGTAATAAAAAAAAATAACAAATCAGTATGACTTTAGGTTTCTCTTTTGAAGCAGATTCTACAACATGTTTCTAGGCTGAGAGGATAAATCTGTCACAGGGAGAAATGGTGGTGCAGGATGGCAGAAGCTGTGAGTCCCCAGAAGGTTGAGGGGATGCAAACTCATTTTTACAGTGTCTATCTTGCCAGGCTCCGGGAGTTTCCTCCTGAAGTCACAGAGTCATGGCCCTGGCCTCAGAGTCTCCTCAGGGAAAGTGGCTGCTTGGATTCTCGTAGGTTGAGCTTCTAGGCAAGCACTGGGTCTGGCTTGACCAAGGACAGAAGAAGCCAAGCTGGCTGAAAAGAAAAGCGAAGACAGAGGACAAGACCAGAGGCAGGCAGGCTGCCTTTTGACTTTTGTCTTTGCTGTCTTTAGACACACCAGAAGAAGACATCAGATCCCATTACAGATGGTTGTGAGTCACCTCGTAGTTGCTGGGAATTGAACCCATGACCTCTGAAAGAGAAGCCAGTGCTCTCAACCACTGAGCCTTCTCTCCAGTCCCTGCGATCTTCTTAAAGGAACATGAACACAGGGCATCCAGAGAAGTAGCGGTCTCGGTTGAGTCATCCTGTGGCTTCTTGGCCCAGTGCTTTGCTTCTGTGACATGAGACTATGCCAGAATCCCCCCCAGAGCCCTAGCCTCCACCCTGCCCAGTGCTGAAAGTGACTCAAAAATGTGAAGTCTGATCGAAGGATGAAGTGAATGGATGTCCACAAGCAAATAGCATTTACCACGCGGCGGACCCTTGGTGTGACAGCTACAGGGTTTCTCCCAAGGTTTTTTGTCAAGTGCAGTCTCCTGCAGCCTTTATTGCATGAAGAATGGAAATGCAGAAAGCAAGCATAACTTGTCCAAGGGCAACAGCTAGGGAAGTCTGTCTCTGCAACCAGGTAGCATGGGCCGGAAGTCTGTGGTCAGCAAGGCTTCTCTGAGGAGGGAGAACACCTAGTAACCAACCGGAAGGAGCTGGTTTCAGACCAGAAGAAGAGTGCTCCAGGCAAGAGTGGTGAGTGCTCTGCAGGGAAGTGTGTGAACACTGGGGAAGGCCCCCAGGGAGCACCCAGGAGCTGGATTTAGAAGAATTGCAGAGCTCTCCCTTATTCCCTCTCTCTCTCCCTTGCTTCTCTCTTCCCTCCTGTTTTTTCTTCCTTCCTCTCCCCTCTTCTATCTTCTCTTTCCTTCTCCCCTAACTTCTGCCTTATCCTGCCCTATCTCACTGCCTGCCTCTGTCTCTTCCTCCTCCTCCTCTTCCTCCTCCCTCCTCCTCCCTCCCTCCCTTCCTCCTCTGAGGTAGAGAATCACTACTCTTTGGCTGTCCTCCAATCTATAGAGCTCAAGCATCCTCTTGAGTAGCTGGGAGTGCAGCTGGTGCGGCTGTCCTTTTTGTATCTGTGCTCCCTATGGCTGGGATCCCATTGGCCACGATATACATTTATTTGTTAATTGAACACATGGACCAATGGCCAAGGCCAACTTAAAGGATGCTCTATCAATAGTGGCAGTGCTATCCAGGCAGGGTAAAGCCACCCTCCCACAGTCCCTGAACCTCCACTATACTTCCTTTCTTCCTCTTCCCCCTACATCATATTTTCCTAAAAGAGAAGCATTTTTTTTTTCTTTTTTCTCGAGACAGGGTTTCTCTGTATAGCCCTGGCTGTCCTGGCACTCACTTTGTAGACCAGGCTGGCCTCGAACTCAGAAATCCGCCTGCCCGAGTGCTGGGATTAATGCTAAGAGAAGCATTTTTGTTTGTTTGTTTGTTTGTTTTTAAAGATTTATTTTATTTATTATATGTAAGTACACTGTAGCTGTCCTCAGACAATCCAGAAGAGGGCGCCAGATCTTGTTACGGATGGTTGTGAGCCACCATGTGGATGCTGGGATTTGAACTTATCACCTTCGGAAGAGCAGTCGGGTGCTCTTACCCACTGAGCCATCTCACCAGCCCTTTTGTTTGGTTTTTTGAGACAGCGTTTCTCTGTGTAGCCTTGGTTGTTCTGGAACTCACTCCGTAGACCAGGCTGGCCTGGAACTCAGCAAAGATCTGCTTGCCTCTGCCTCCCGAGTGCTGGAGTTAAAGATGTTTGCCATGGTTCATTGAGAGAAGCACTCCTATCTGCATCCATCACTTGCTGACACTATGATGCTACTGAACTTGTCCTCCAGTGCGCTCACACATAGCCCCCTGTCTGTACACAGAAGCACACCTGACTGCCTAAAGTGTCCAGAGCTGTGGATGTCACGTGTCATCGCCTATCAGCCCCGACACCCACTTGAATCTTCCATGCCTCAAGCCCTCACCCTCCCACATACATTTCCAACTCAACCATAGCTCTCCCTCCCCAGGCAGAGGTATTTCTGGGTCGCACTGCGCTTTGGTTTTAAAGAGGTAATGGGGGGGGAAGGGTTGAGGGGGGTTGGGGAGGTATCAGGTTGGGGAGAGTTTAGGGAGGGAGGGGTCTCCAAGAGATGCAGTGATTGATTAAGGATTCTCCTCAGCTCCTCTAAAACTTGTGTGTGGCTGTAGCCTGATGGGAGCTGATTGTTGTGAAAAACAGCTACCCAAAGGCAAGGGCCTTATCTCCACCGCCCAGTTCCCAAAGATGAGGCAGCAGGGTATAAGTGACAGGCAAAAGATCCCTGGCAAATCTGGTGACAGTAGTGTAAAGGCTACAGGCTTTGTGAACTTGGGCCAAATTATCCTGGGTTTTCCTACCTAGGAGATGAGTGCGGAGTGGGGAGTGGGAGCCTTTGGGATGGCCACCCCTCCCCCTTGGTATCCCATTCTAGTAACTAAAGGGACAGGTCCCTTTGGCCAGAACCTTTGGGAAGGAGCTGGGATGAAGGGACAGCGCTGGGAGAGCCCATCCACAGTAACCTTGAAAGGCGGGAAGTGGGAGCCAGCGGACTTTGGATCTGGGGGCCCCTCCCAGCTTTAGGCAGCAGTCTTGGGGCTGAGGCGTGACTGCGACTTCTCTGGCTGCCGCCTCCTCCTCCGCAGCCACCAAAATAAGAGAAGTCCGAGACGGCTTCCTCCTCCCTCCCCAGAGTAGGTAGTAGGGGCAGAAGCGGGTAGCACCTCACTCCCCCCGCCCCCCACACACATCGCCTCTCTTGGTTGCTGGAAGTTAGGTTGGCTCGCCCCAGATCGAGTCACCCGCAGCTGGCTCCCCTGAGACCAGGTAGGCGGCCAAACCAGGTGGGGGCTGGTAGGGCAGGTGTTGCCCCGCCCCCAACCGTCCTCCCCCTGGAGGGAAGATTTGGAGGCAAACCTGAACTTTGAGAGCTGAGCAAGTTGGGAGATGGGGGTGGGGATCCCATTCAGAAAGGAAATTAAGAAGGAAAACTAAGGAAAGCTGGAAAAGGCTGATTAAAAACCTGGGAGAAGGCCGAGGCATTATGGCGAAGGCAGACCAAAAGTTCCCCGTAAAAGTCTAAATGGGGAAAGGGAGGGAAACTGTTTTGTAAATTTGATGAAATTTGGGAAGAGGGCTGAAAGTACGGGAAGGCACTGTGGGATCCCCCAAAAGCGTCTAGGGAGAGCTCTGAGAGGCTTTCAGGAGGAGAAAAAGGGAAGAAGCTGTGGGGTATGAGAGAGGGGTGGTAGGTGGGGAAACTGGAAGGGTGGGGAGGGGGGATACTGAGGAAATCGGTGCGCGAGTTCCCGAGAAGGGGTCTAAGAGAGTGACTTCTGCAGAACTAGGAGTCCAGAGTGCAGTTCTGGGGTCTCAGAGGCCAGCTATCTGGATTCCTCAGAGGGAAGCAGGGAGTCTGCAGCCCCCACCCCCCACCCAAGGCCCTCTTGCTACATCACTGGGGCAGCGGGTTCCAGACGCCCTGGGGATTCCTTCCAGGAGCTGGAGGCGTGAATCTGGGTTTCCTGGGGAAGACCTTCCCCTGGGGCACCAGACTTCCCTGGGTGTCTTTCCCTATCCGCAGTGGCCCTCAAGGTTTGCGTCCCTGTCGGGATCCGGGAATTGCTGGCAGCCCAGACGGAAATCCTGCTTTTGACCGCCAATGCCCGCAGGGGCTGTTTCCATGGCAACACAGGGCAGTGAGGCCAGTTGGCTCTGAGCCGCTGCGGGTTCAAGGCTGGCAGCCACCTTTGGTCCCCGCCTTTGTCCCCATTTTTGGTCCTTGATCCGGGTGTATTGCACCACAGAGGGAGTGAGAGGGTGCCGCTTGGTGTTCAGGGGTCTCCTGCCTCAGAGACCTGGTCTCTTGGCAAGAATGGGCCTTTAATTGCTATGCAGACCTCAAGGAGAGTTAGCTTTCTCTGGACTCTTGTTTGCTTTTCTCATTGGAACTTTGGGAGAGAAACTAGCCATCCCTGATCCCAAAGCTGTGCCTAGTGGCACATACCTATAATAATCCCTGCACTCAGAAAACAGAGGTAGGGAGATTGTCTCAAGTTCAAGACCACCTTGAGTGATATAAGCAGAAAGACAGGTGGGGTGGGAGAAATAGAATGGAAGGGGGTGGGGCGGGGAGGAGAGGGGAGACTGGAGGAGAAGGCAGATGAAGCTCTATTAGATCCAGGCCAGCTTGCTCTACACAAGAGTTCTTTGCCTTCTCAAAGCATGGAGGACCAGAAAGCTTTGCTGACAGACAGAGCCTCTGAGAACCAGCACACAGTTGGCATCTACTAAATGTCAAGTTTACTAGGGCCCATTCCAAGGAGGTTAGCAGGGGCTCGCATCTGTACCCCACTCTCCAGGTGGCCACCCTACAAGCAAGCCTTTTGTAGTCTGGAACCAGATGCTGTGAGCATCCTTCCATTTGTAGTGGGAAGGTGGAGGGGGTAGCCAAGCTGTGTGGACCCAAGAGAGGGGGGAGTGTGAGGGGGGGGTTTCCTACCTATATCAGCTCCTGCTCCCCAGCAGGCTTGAAGCTGTGAAGGAGATTGTGTGAGGGTGCTCCCCAGTGTGCTGTGGGCTTGAAGTGAACGTGTTCACGCCTGGGTGCCTGCTTATGTGTGGCTATTCCGGGTCTGCTCTGAAGCTACCTGAGGTTGAAGTGACAGAAGTGACAGGGGACATAACCAGCCCTGACAGGCTGGGTAAGGGACAGGGAAGACAGAGCTGAGGAAGGAAGAGCTAGCGAAGTCCCTTCTACACAGCACATTGAGTCAGCTGATGGCGCGAGGAAAGCAGACAGCCCCAGCCCACTCCCTCAAGACTAAGGGATCATACTGTGGGATCTACACTCTCTGGCCCTTGGCCCCCCACTCATGGCTGGAACCCCAAGTCCTATGCTAGGTAACCTAAAGGCACCTGCTTTAGAGAGTGATGAGTAAAGGTGGAACCATTTTTCTTTCTTTTTCTTTTTCTTTTTCTTTTTCTCTTTCTTCTTTGAGATAGGGTCTCACTATATGGCCTTGAGCTCGCAAAGGCCCACCTCAGCCTTTGCCTCCTGAGTGTTGAGATTAAAGGCTTGGGCCACCACAGACAGCAGAAGTCAGTCTCTCTCTCTCTCTCTCTCTCTCTGGATTTTTGAGACAGGGTTTCTCTGTGTAACCTTGGCTACCCTGGAACTCTGTAGACCAGGCTGATCTCAAAACTCACAGAGATCTGCCTGCCTCTGCCTCCTGAGTGTTGGGATTAAAGGTGTGCACCACCACCACCATTACCTGTCTCTTTCTTTTTAAGACCAGGTCTCATTGTGTAACTCTGGTTAGCCTGGAACTCATTGTACAGACCAGGATGGTCTCAAGTTCACAAAGATCCACCTACGTCTGTCTCCCAAGTGCTGGGAGGTTCAGACTGCTGTGTCAAGCCAAAATGATCCAGTTTTACCCAAACAAATGGGGAAAACTCACCTGACACCTTAAGGACCGTGTCAGGGGAAGAGCTAGGATAGTACAAAGATGGTGGTGGCGCACGCCTTTAATCCCAGCACTGGCGAGGCAGAGGCAGGTGGATTTCTGAGTTCTAGGCCAGCCTGGTCTACAGAGTGAGTTCCAGGACAGCCAGGGCTACACAGAGAAACCCTGTCTCAAAAAAAAACCAAAAAAAAAAAAAACAAAAAACCCCAAACAAACAAAAAAAGATGGTGTCAGTACTGGACCAGCTGTGAGTCTCAAGAAAGGATGGTGTAAAATGAGAGGAAGTTAGTGAGACGTGAGAGCCTCTGTGAGGGAGAAGGGGGCCTAGGCCTGTGGGATATCAGTGCTCAGTGAGAGGACGGTGGAGGATCCTGAAAACCTTCAGTCAGGGCTCCGAGTGCAGTGAGGGATGGCGATGTCTTCACACCTGAGACTCCCACTTGCCCCTTCAGCCCAGGACTGTCCCTGCCCCAAGCTCTGAGGGGAAACCGGAACTCTTGCAGGAGGTGGTTTCCTGCCGCTGCCCAGTCTTAGTTCCTTTTTGGTGAGGTTGTCCGGGTTGACTGGGCTTGCTCATCCCTCCCACCTTGTCTGGGAACTTCTCTTCCCCCGCCCTGCCCCGCCCAGTCCTGCACCTCTGTCCACCCTCCCTGCCTCAGCGAGACAAAGGAATTTGACTAGATGCCCACCCACTCTATGGCTGACATACATAGGGGCAGACAGGGATTGGATGCACAGGTGCTTCTGTCTCTCTAACTCTCTCAGAGACACTTGGACTGACTTGCCCAGTGCCTCAAGCCAGTTGTCACACGGGGACAGACTTTGAACTTAAACCTGTCTCCCGTTCTTCCTCATTCTTGGAGGTCAGGCTGGAGAGGTCAGGACATCTCAAGCCTTACCTCATTGCTTTGACATGATATGGGGGAAATTGGACCTGTGGGAAAGAGTGAGAAGGTTAGGGCTCTTTTGTCAAGGAACACAGGTATGTGGGAGGCAGGCTCCCTGTTGGGCGTCCAGATACCATAACACAGATTTAGTTGGCCATTGGTTGTGTGGGAAGAATGACATTTACCAGTCAGGGACAGCATGATCCTGCCCGGGCTTTGGAGAGTCCAGCCACGATGCCAGAAACAGAACTGTGGACTGACTCTCACAGTCACCTGAATCTTCTGTCAGCCTGTGTGACCTCTCAGGGAGGTCACTTTTCTGATCTAAACAAGAAGGCGGGTGGACCACGTGCCCCTGGGGGCCTCTGTGCAGCTGCCGTCTAAGCCTTGCTTGGCCACTGCACACTGAGCTAGAAGCTTCTCATGAAATCCTCCCAGCTGCTCTGCCCAGAGGGCGCAGGTGAGAAACCGGATGTTCGCATGGTTTGTCCTTCATCCAAGGCTACAGCCTCCTGAAGAACAGAGCCGGGGAGGGGTGTTAAGCACTTATCCCTGTGGCACAAAGATCACAAGTTCAAGGGGATGGTTGTACAGAGAGATCCTTTATGCCTTGAAGGGAAGAGGGACGGAAGGAAAAAAGACAAGACAAGAGAGAACTAAATCAGAGGTCGATGGGGGGGGGGGGAGAGAGAGAAAGAGAGAGAGATTACTATATAGGCACAGATATTGAACAGGGGCAGATACTGAAGTGGGCAGCTTTGTGGTCCAGGGTTAGACCTTAGCTGTGATATCCATAATCTGATTTCAACCTTGATAGGGCTCTTGAATTGACTTCTTTTTTTTTTTTTTTTTTTTTTGGTTTTTCGAGACAGGGTTTCTCTGTGTAGCCCTGGCTGTCCTGGAACTCACTTTGTAGACCAGGCTGGCCTGGAACTCAGAAATCCGCCTGCCTCTGCCTCCTGAGTGCTGGGATTAAAGGCCAGTGTCATCAGCACCCAGCCAGGTTGATTCCTTTCTATTGGACTTACCTGGGGCTGGCGTTCAGCTCTGTGGTAGTGTGGATGACTGACACGTACCAAGTCCTAGGTTGAAACCCTAGCACCAGAACAAAACTAACACCCATCTCCGTGAACAAACCGATGCTTCGGAGTGGCCCAGAATGCTGGTGGCCATGACTTGTGCTGCTCCTTTTCTGACTTTAGCAGGCAGCCAAAGTTCACCGCCGCCTCGGAAAGAGAAACACGGAGGGCTATGGACCTGCGCTGTCCTTCATCCTAGATGGCTCAGTGGTTAATGTCAACAAGCCTGGCAGCCTGAGTTTGATCCCGGGAATACAGATGGTGGAAGGAGAGAGCCAACTCCCACAAGTTGTTCTCTGACCTACACACAGACAGACAGACAGAAACAAAAAGAAAAGGGAGCGAGAACAGATCACATGACATTTGCTCTGTGCTGTAACTAGATTATAAAAGCTGGCACAGCCGGGCGTGGTGGCACACGCCTTTAATCCCAGCACTTGGGAGGCAGAGGCAGGCGGATTTCTGAGTTCGAGACCAGCCTGGTCTACAGAGTGAGTTTCAGGACAGCCAGGGCTACACAGAGAAACCCTGTCTCGAACCCCCCCCCCAAAAAAAAAAAAGAGCTGGCACACAGTGGGCTCTCAAAGGGGTTCCGTGCTCAGGCTTCTGCAGAGATTGCAAAGTAGAATAGTACACAAGGTGCCCAAACTGGTCGGTACTGTTTCCCTTCTCAAGTTACTTAAGATCACACTGTACCTCAGTGTCCTAATCCAACAAGGGTTAAAATGAAAACCTTCCCCAGGAGGTCACGGAGGAGATCATGTGTAGAAATTTCTTGGCACAATGCCAGTCCCTGTGTAAATGTTTAATAACTTAGCACATTTTCACTAATAGTTACCACCACCCAGACTTCTGGAGAGTGCAATGACTCCCTAGGGTGGCAGAGCTTGGTATCCTGGCACTGAGAGGAGGAGGAGGGAGAGAGACTTCATGCAGATGCTTGACTAGTCAGAACTGGCTCCCTCTCCCCAGTTCTCTCTCCCCAGCTCTGATTCTCTACATCTAGAGCGCTCTCCCTCTCCCTCCCTTCTCCTCCTGTGGTATGTGTATGCATGTACATGTCATGTGTGGATATGGGTGTATCTGTAAATGCATGTGATGGGATGCCGTACAGTGGGCAATGCAGATGTCTTCCTTTTTTTTTTTTTTTTTGGTTTTTCGAGACAGGGTTTCTCTGTATAGCCCTGGCTGTCCTGGCACTCACTTTGTAGACCAAGCTGGCCTCGAACTCAGAAATCCACCTGCCTCTGCCTCCCAAGTGCTGGGATTAAAGGCGTGCGCCACCACGCCCGGCAGATGTCTT
The DNA here is from genome assembly GCA_902729485.2 of Mus minutoides. NCBI lineage: Eukaryota > Metazoa > Chordata > Mammalia > Rodentia > Muridae > Mus > Mus minutoides. Next base: position 1,187,445 of record LR753330.1, on the reverse strand, counting down.
CCTAAATTGCTCTCTGACCTACAGAGGCAGAGGCAGAGGCAGGTGGATTTCTGAGTTCGAGGACAGCCTGGTCTACAAAATGAATTCCAGGACAGCCAGGGCTACACAGAGAAACCCTGTCTTAAAAAAAAAATTTTTTTTAATAGTATGTATATGGCCGGGCGTGGTGGCGCACACTTTTAATCCCAGCACTCTGGAGGCAGAGGCAGGCGGATTTCTGAGTTCGAGGCCAGCCTGGGCTACAAAGTGAGTTCCAGGACAGCCAGGGCTATACAGAGAAACCCTGTCTCAAAAAACAAACAAACAAACAAACAAACAAAAAGTATGTATATGGGTGCTTTGTCTTGCATGTATATTTGGGCAACCTGTGCATACCTGGTACCCATGGAAGCCAGAAGCTGTTGGATCCTCTGGAACTGGAGTTATAGATACTGTGACTCACCATGTGGTGCAAAAAATCAAACCCAGGTTCTCTGGAGGAGCAGACAGATCATCTCTCCCTCCCCTCCTGTCTTGAGACAGGAGCTCCCACTGAGCCTAGCCTGACAGTAACCTGCCAGGAAACCCCAGGAATCCTCCTGTCTCACTTACCCACACTGGGATCTCATGTGCAGGGCACCGGGATAGAACCCAACTCCTCACTCCTCTCTGCTCATGTGGCAAGCACTAACAAACTAACTGAACCATCTCTCTCTCTCTCTCTCTCTCTCTCTCTCTCTCTCTTTTTTTTTTTTTTCGAGACAGGGTTTCTCTGTGTAGCCTTGGCTGTCCTGGAACTCACTCTGTAGACTAGGCTAGCCTGGAACTCAGAAATCTGCCTGCCTCTGCCTCCCAAGTGCTGGGATTAAAGGCATGTGCCACCACTGCTCGGCTGAACCGTCTCTCTTATCTCCCCAATCCTTCCATCCTCCCACTTCAATACTGGGGCTTGCATTTATGGCCTCAGGCAAGCTAGGCTAATGTCCTAGGGCTAAGCTATAACTTCAGAGCCTCTTCTCCTCTCTCTCTCTTTCTCACTCTCTCTCTCTCTCTCTCTCTCTCTCTCCCTTTCCTTCTTTTCCTTCTATTCCTTTTTTTTTTTTTAAGATTTATTTTATTTATTATATGTAAGTACACTGTAGCTGTCTTCAGACACTCCAGAAGAGGGCACCAGATCTCGTTACAGATGGCTGTGAGCCACCATGTGGATGCTGGGATTTGAACTTATCACCTTCGGAAGAGCAGTCGGGTGCTCTTACATGCTGAGCCATCTCACCAGCCCCCTATTCCTTCTTTTATTCTTTTTTTTTTTCCCTGCTACTAGAGATCAAATCTGGAAGCCAGGGCCTTGTGCGTGGTGGGCAGGCACTCCACAGCCTCAGCCCTGGATTCTGCAACACCAGGTCTTGATCTGTAGCTTACACCAGCCTCAAACTTGCTATGCTCCTGCCTCACGTACTGGGAGTGCTAGGATTATGGGGGTGCACTACTACACTGGTCTTTATCTGGAGTGCTGTCCCTGTCTCTGGCTGGGGTTCTCTCTGGCAGCGAGGTGCTGCCTCACTCACTGGCATTGACTCAGGGGAGCTCATTCTCTTCCCTTTCTGGGCCCAGCCATCAGGAAGTTGCTCCGGTAGCTCTAAATCAGCCACAGTGGGAATATTTACACCATGAAAATTAGCAAACGCTATAGAATTGGAACTTGGGGTTTTTGTTTTTGTTTTGTTGCTGTTGTTGTGGTTCCTTTCCTTTCCCCCTAGTCCCTAAAAATCAGTTTATGACCACCCCACCCCATCTTCTCCTCTTCATCTTCACACCTCTCTAGCTGCCTGTGTCTCTCCCTGTTTATATTTCTCAGTCTCTGCCCCTTTTTTTTTCCTTCTCGTCTTTCCATTGGTTCATGTGGTCACATCCATTGTGGTTCTTGCCAGCACCGGGGCCTCAAACACATCCCCTGTCACCGGGCCTGAGTCCTTCGGTATACTCATACGGGAAAGCCAGCTCCCCTTAGGACCACAGACCCCCTCAGAGACTGGGTGTAACAGAGCCCGGAGGGCTGTCCAAATTTGCCTGCTGGTTGTCACCCTGCAGTAGACAATACTCCTGAGCAGCCCACAGAACTTCTTTCTTTTTGAACCTTCCTCTTGCACTGGCAGATAGATTATGGAGGCTCCCTTGTGAGGGATATGCCCTAGCGATAAACACTTGGGTATTATTGCAAGTGGCAACATTGTGCGTACTGAGGGCTGCTGGGCTGTGTAAGTTTGTATCTTATAGAGGAGCGTTTTTTTGGGAGGCCTGGGTCTCCAGGGGAGGGCTGTGTAAGTCCCAGTAGGTCCTACCCAGGCAGTACATTTGCATATGATTTCTGAAACCTCTACAACTCTTTCTCAGCCACAAGCAATGAGGGAAATGGCTCAGATTCTAGTCCCAAATGATGCGATTCCTCACATGGGCGACCTTAGACAAATATCTAAACATCTCCACGGTTCAGATGCTTCCTCAATAATAATATTTAAAACAGGGTTGGTAGGGAGGGTAAAATGAAACAGTGCAGGCAAAGTGTTTAAAGTAGCCATAGATACCCAGGAAAGAGCTATAATTTTTTTTATCTTACTTTTCTTGTGGAGAGGGTGCATGGTGCGTGTATGTACACATGTAATATGTGTGTGCTCACATGTGTGCAATGGATAAGGGCTATAAGTTGGTGTTTGTATTATACAATCACAGATGCATGTCTCTGGAAATCAGTATGGATGATGGATGAATTTAGAGTCTTTATGGCCCGGTGTGTTGCTGAGAAATTGCATAATGTCTGAGCTGCGTTACAGGAGACCTGTGAAGCTCCGTACAGGTTTTGAGGCCTCTGCTTGTGTCTTGGGGAGAGGAGTTTCGCTCTCACCTGTAGTCCTTGCTTTCATGTTACCCAATCTCTCCTCCCTTCTTCTCTGAACCCTCTTCAGCTAGGCCCTGGTGGAGGGGGAGGACTCTCTTCCCTCCACATCCTCCCCCACCTCCCTCCCTACCTGAACAGCCTGGAAGGCTGGGCCCCTTCAGACATACTGGTCCCTTATTCCCTGGGGTTGGGGGGATCCTGAGATGACCATCTCAGTAAGGCTGAGGGGAGTAGAAACTGTTTTGGTCCGGCCTCTTGACACAGCTTGCCTCACAGTTCACCACGAGCATGCTAACTCTTCACCCCAACACACAAATGATGTTTTTTTGGTAAAGGGTTCGAGGAGCCAGGATGTAGTTTGGGACTCTGGGGTGACTGAACCAGACACCGGCAACTAGACCTATTTGATCCAGGAAGAAAGATTTCCTGAATCAGTGAGAGAGAGGGTGAGCTGGATGGGAGCTGTGACCTTCAGGCTCCCAGTGGGGGACCCTGGCTGGCAGTCCCTGGTCTAGCCCCACCCTACAACACTAGATGTGTCACATCTTAGGAAACCAGGCTTCTCCCCAGGCACTTCCTCTCTGAGTGTTGCAATGGGGGAGTTTTTCCGGCAGGGGTGGGGCGGGGTGGGGTGAGGACCCCTTGCTCAATGACCTTCTCATGGAGTTGCTCACAGGACATAGCTGCTGGGGAAAGTTTGGCTTGTTCCCAGATCTCTTCAGGAGACTATAGTGGCCCCAGCTTCTGTCTTGGGCCTCTCCCTAACCCTGGTCTGTGGGAGACTGTCACTTTCATCCTGGCACCAAAGATGAGCATAGGTCTTCTGGGATTGGCTCAAGATGAGGGCGGAGACAGGGTTCCAGGATCAGGCTCCTTTTTAAGAGACCTTGACTGAGCAGGGTCCTGGGAGCTAAGCACAGCTTGGGAGTGCCCCAGTGTGAAGGATGAACCTAGGAACGGCACTGAGTGTATGAGCGTGCCAACCTGAGAAGCATCCGAGTATAAAAGTACATATATGTGTGTGCACAGGCGTCTAGGTACAGATGTGTGTGTGCGCTGTTGTGCACCAGAGCTCATCCGAGAGCAGTGAGGCTGTGCGGTGACATCAGCAAGGACACTCACTCTAGCATCTGCTGTGATGCTGTGTGACTGTGTCTGTGTCTTCTTGTCACATCTCAGGTGGGGGACGGAGTGTGCAAGAGCTGGCACAAGTCGTGTGTCCTACGTGGGGGTAGATATGCAAATGTTCCAGGAGTGATGGGTAAAAAAAAAACGAAGGTAGAAGTCAGGATAGGCCAGAGCTCAGGCCTTCTGGCTTCCTGAAGAGGGTGGGATCCGGGCAGCTGGCTGGCAGAAACACTGACAAGGCCTGCTTTATCTTTCCCGCTGTTCTGTCTCTCCCTCAGGTTTCCGGCACCTCCCAGGGATCATGCATCAGTTCTACTGACCCAGGAGTAGGGGCCTGTGGGGTGAGTAGGGTAGGAAGTGCAAAGAGGCTTTCAGGGTCAGGAAACAGGGTAGGGTGGCCTTTCTGGGCCCCTGCAAAGCCTGCCTTCCAGCCCTTTCCAGCTACAAGGGCCCTGTTGCTAGGAAACGGATAGAGGAGCCAGAATGAGGCAGCTTGAGAAGCTGGAGGCTGGACTCATGACAGGAAATGGCCTTGATCCCCCTCTGCAGGGAATCTCCAGGTGCAGGCACTATGGCCTCCAACATTCACAAACACAGGCAGCTTTGCAGATATGTGTTACAACACACACTCGAGCGTGCACCTGAACACACACACACACACACAAGAGAGAGAGAGAGAGAGCACAAGCCACACACACACACACACACACACACACACACACACACACACACACACACGAGAAAGAGAGAGAGAGAGAGAGAGAGAGAGAGAGCACACAAGCACATGCACACACACAGATGTACACACAATTCCTTGCCCACCATATCTATATAGACATACATTCACATAACCAAATACATGTACAGATGTGAATATATTTTTGTTTTTGAGATGAGGTCTTATGTAGCTCAGGTTTATCTGAAACTTGATGTGTAGCTCAGAATGGCCTTGAACTTCTGATCTTCCTGTTTCCCTCTCCTAAACGCTGGGATTACAGGACCACACCACCAGGCTGAGTTTACGAAGTACTGAGGATCGAATCCAACACTTCATGCATGCTAGACAAACCCTCTACCAACTGAGCTTTGTCCCAAGGTCAGCACATTCTTCTACACACAGAGACATTCCTCCAAAGCTGCACACACACACACACACACACACACACACACACACACACATCCCAAACACTTGTCTAGAGACACATAAATACACACAGGGAAGAAGAAATACCTTAAAGAATCACAGATTCCAGGACAGCCAGGGCTAAACAGAGAAACCCTGTCTCGAAAAACCAAAAAACAAAACAAAAAAAAAAAAAAGAATCACAGAAACCTAACGTATCAAAGCAACAGGGGTCAAAGTGCATAAACTGAGCTAAAGACTAGAGAGATGGCTCAAGTTAAGAGCACTGGCTGCTCTTTCACAGGACCCCGGTTCAATCCCCAGTACCCACACAATGGCTCACAATTGTCTGTAACTACAGTTCCAGGGGGGTCCAAAGCCGGCTTTTGGCCTCCCTGAGCACCAGGCATAAGCATGGTGCATAGACACACATGCAGGCAAAACACCCAATCCATGTAAAATAAATTAATTAAAAATAAATAAACAGGGCAGGTGAGATGGCTCAGCAGTTAAGAGCACCAACTGCTCTTCCGAAGGACCTGAGTTCAAATCCCAGCAACCACATGGTAGCTCACAACCGTTTAAGGAGATCTGACGCCCTGTTTTGGAGTGTCTGAAGACAGCTACAGTGTACTTACATATAATAAATAAATAAATAAATAAATAAATAAATAAATAAATCTTTAAAAACAAACCAAACCAAACCAGGAGTGGTAACACACATCTTTAATCTCAACACTTGGGAGGCAAAAGCAGGCAGAGCTCTGTCAATTTAAGGCCAGCCAACTCTACAGGGTGAGATCTAGACTAGCCAGGCATATCCAATGAAACCGTGTCTGGAAAAATAAAAGTGTCTCAGCCATTAGGAGGCAGAAGCAGAATGATCAGGACATCAGGGTTGCTTGGCCACAGAGTGAGTTTGAAGCCAGCCTAAACTACAGACCCTGTAGACCCATCACCAACAGAGAAGACATAGCCAACACATCAACATCCTGATGCAGAAATCCATCTGAGCTGTTGCCCTAGAGGCAGGGAAAAGCATGGAAAAGCCACACACACTCTGCAAACAAGAACACAGCTAGGAGGCAGGCCAAAGGTGGCCCTTACTTAGAAAGACCCCAATTTAGGCCAGAGAATGGCATCTCCATGCTTGTGTGAATCTATGCACACAAACACACACACACACACACACACACACACACACACACACACACACACACCCCTACCTGTGTGCTTAGGGTGGTGGTGGTACACCAGCCAGGGACTCTGAATTATGAGGCCTATCCCCCTTCTGCATCAGGGCATCTGGAATGGGCTGTGTGTTCTGCAAGAAGTTGGAGCCTGCATCCAAGGAGGATGCGGGCCTGGAAGGGGACTTCCGGAGCCAAACGGCTGAAGAACGCTATTACCCTGACCCCACTCAAGGCCGCTCTTCGTCCGTCTTTCCTCAGCCCACCAGCCCTGCTTTTCTTAACACTGGCAACATGAGAAGCATCTCAGGTGGGATTCTAGGGCTGGACACAGCTGCTGTCTGGGTTCTGGGTAAAACTAAGGAAAGGGGAGACTCAGACTTGTCCTTAGAAACCCCTAGAGTGATATAGGAGACAATCCCATTCTCTAGCTCAACGTAGCTAAGTCTGTGTGTATAGATCTACCCTAGGAGCCCAGTTTAGGTCTTTTTCTGTTCTCCCTAAGGAAGGATTCCAGTGACAAGTGCAAGTATCAAAGAGACTTCTATTCTATTTGCAAGAATGAGGCAGGGGCATTAGGAGTTTCAAGGTTTCTCTCTCTCTCTCTCTCTCTCCCTATCTCTCTCTCCTTCTTTCTCTCTCTCCCTTTCTCTCACTGGCTCTCTGTCTCTCTCTCCCCCTGGCTCTCTCTCTCTGGTTTTCTCTCTCTCTCTCTGACTGTGTCTGTCTGTCTGTCTTTCTGTGTCTCTGTCCCTCTCTGTATGTGTCTGTGTGTATGTGTGTCTGCCTGCCTGGCTCTCTCTGGCTCTCTGGCTCTCTCTCTGTGTGTGTCTCTCTGTGTGTGTGTGTGTGTCTCTCTCTCTCTCATACACACATACTTCTATCCTTTTACATGTCACTTCAGAAGGTGAGAAGTATTCTTGGTGGGGAAGCAACTTAGTCACTTCCCACAGGATAAGAGGGACATGAGGCTATTTGTCCTGGACCTAGAGGGACAAGATATAAAACCTAAATCAGAAACCCCACCTATCTCTGAACTCCTCTAGGAACATCGTAGAGGCAGGGAGGTACAGAGCTGGGCTAGGAAACTGGAATCAGGGATGGGGCTTCCTTGGTTCCCCTCTCTAAATCCTCCTCTGCTGAGCAGCTCTGACTCTACAGGGACTGGAGTGACCATATTTGTCGCCCTGTACGACTATGAGGCCAGGACAGGGGATGACCTCACCTTCACCAAAGGCGAGAAGTTCCACATCCTGAACAATACGTAAGTGACTGGGCTACCCCACTGAGGACATGGCCTGGGCTGGGAGCAAGTCCCAGAGAGGACAAAGCTCTGATCCCTGGCTAGAAAGCTGCAGCCTGGTGGGGCTGAAGAAGCCAATAAAGCTCCCGGGTGAGGACTGGGAGCAAAACTCGGGGGTGGGAGAACAGGGCTAGCATGTGGGCCTTGAGTTCCTAAAGCCTCGAAAAGAAATGGTGATAGCAAGGAAACCCTGGGTGATTGCAGGAAGAGGGAAGATGACGGACTGGAGACACCAGCAGAATACTAAACCTGGTCCCCCAGGGTAGCTGTGATTGAGGAAGGCTTCCTAGAGGTTTAGAAGATGAGACCAGAAAAATAAGCAGACAGTAGAGGAAGAGGTGAGAAAAGAGAGAATAAGACTAAACAATGATTTCTAGAGAGCACCAAGTGGTTGCATGTGGGTTGCAGGGCTGGGCAGATGGCTCAGGGTACCTGCTACCAAGCCTAACCCCATGAATGTGACCCCCAGAACACCCCTTACATGGGAAAAGGGGGAAAATTCGCTCCTGCACGTTTCTTTCTTTTCTAAAGATTTTTTTCATTATTATATCTAAGTACACTGTAGCTGACCAGAAGAGGGCATTAGATCTCATTACAGATGGTTGTGAGCCACCATGTGGTTGCTGGGATTTGAACTCAGGACCTTCGGAAGAACAGTCAGTGCTCTTACCCACTGAGCCATCTCTCCAGCCCCTGCAAGTTATCTTTTGACCTAAACACACACACTAAAAACTAACAATTAAAAAAAAAAAAAAAGATGCCTAGTGGGCGGTGGCATGCACATCTTTAATCCCAGCACTTAGGAGGCAGAGGCAGGTGGATTTCTGCGAGTTCAAAGCCAGCCTGGTCTACAGAGTGAGTTCCAGGACAACCAGGGCTTCACAGAGAAACCACGTCTTGAAAAACAAACAAACAAATAGAAAGTAGAAGTTGGAGAAGGAGACATAGAGAGCATGGGGATGGTCAGAATCCATGAACGTTTAAAGCTGTGTTGTAAAGCCTGAATTTTATCCAAGAAGGATCTCTGTAGGCTCTGGGAATGTCCAGGGGGGAGGAAATTCAGCATCCATGCATCTGCTCAGTGGAAGAACAAGATGGAAGAGCCTAGGGATCGTCAAACAATTCCCTTTTCAGAGAAAACAGCAGGGCAGGCAAAGGAAAGCTCTTGGAGTGGGGAGGGGAGCAAAGGTGAGGTTTGGCTGGGCCACCCTCCAGCTAATGTGGCCCAGGCTGGACCCCAAGTGCTGCTGACTACCCCTGTCCCCCTGTGTTCTGTGTCTACAGGGAGTATGACTGGTGGGAGGCTCGCTCCCTGAGCTCGGGACACAGCGGCTATATTCCCAGCAACTATGTTGCTCCCGTGGATTCCATCCAGGCTGAAGAGTGAGTACCCTTGGGGCCAGCCCTGTGGAGAAATCCCTGGCGCTAACTTCCAAGGCCATCGCTTAGGAAATGACAAGGCCCACTCTGAGCCACCCCCACCCCCATACAAGGTTAAGGAGCCAGGCAGTGGTGGCACATGCCTTTAATCCTAGCACTTGGGAGGCAGAAGCAGGCAGGTTTCTGAGTTCTAGGCCAGCCTGGGATACAAAGTGAGTTCCAGGACAGCCAGGGCTACACAGAGAAACTTTGTTTCAAGAGAAAAAAAAAAAAAAAAAAGATGGTAAGGATAATAGTAATAGCAGATAACATAGCAGGTGCTGTGTTCTATAAATGAGGACTTCTTGTGTGGTCCAGATAGAAAGTCTATTGTTCTGTTTTACAAATGAGGAAGCTGGCCAGGGGTGGAGGGTCTTTAATCCTAGCACTTGGAAGGGAGAGGCAGGTGCCAGGTGCATCTCTCTGAGTTTGAGGTTAGCCTGGTCTGCAGAGAGAGTTCCAGGCCAGACACATAATGAGACTTTGTTTTAAAAAATAAAACATCAAATGAGGAAGCTGAAGTGCAGAGAAAGTAAGTAATCCTCCCAAGCTTTCCGAGCTGGTAACTGATGGAGCTGGTGTGTGAACCCAGCTAGGCAAACACCGTGTGCTAGTAACTGATGGAGCCGGTGTGTGAACCCAGCTAGACAAACACCATGTGCTAGTAACTGATGGAGCCGGTGTGTGAACCCAGCTAGGCAAACACCGTGTGCTAGTAACTGATGGAGCCGGTGTGTGAACCCAGCTAGGCAAACACCGTGTGCTAGTAACTGATGGAGCTGGTGTGTGAACCCAGCTAAGCAAACACCGTGTGCTAGTAACTGATGGAGCTGGTGTGTGAACCCAGCTAGGCAAACACCGTGTGCTAGTAACTGATGGAGCTGGTGTGTGAACCCAGCTAGGCAAATACCGTGTGCTAGTCAGTCGGTATACACCTTGCCTATCTGTAAGAGTAACATTATAACAGTATGTATGTATGTATGTATGTATGTATGTATGTATGTATGTATGTGTGTGTTTGTCTACATCTATCTTAGCAGAGAGAGTGTAGATTTATAAAGGAAAAGTGTGTAAGAATTCCTGAGAGTGGGAGGTGTGGCCAGAGATTACTACCCATGAGCTTTCAAGCCTGTAATGGGTGGGAACTACAGAGATGGCCCAGTGGTCAACAGTGCTTGCTGCGATTCCCAGCACCGAAGGCAGTAGCTGGCAACCATCTGTAACTCTAGGGCATCTGACACTCTCTTCTGGCTTTTATAGGCACACGCATATGCATGCATGTGCACACGTGGGCACATACACACACACACAGAAAACACTCACACATACACATAAGTAATAATAATAATAATAATAATATTATTATAATAAAATCTTTTGTTTTTCGAGACAGGGTTTTCTGTGTAGCTTTGGCTGTCCTCCAACTCTCTCTAGACCAAGCTAGCCTTGAACTCAAAGAAGTCTAACTGCCTCTGCCTCCTAAATGCTGGGATTAAAAGTGTGTGCCACGAGCTGGGCGTGGTGGCACACGCCTTTAATCCCAGCACTCGGGAGGCAGAGGCAGGGGGATTTCTGAGTTCGAGGCCAGCCTGGTCTACAAAGTGAGTTCCAGGACAGCCAGGGCTACACAGAGAAACTCTATCTCAAAAAAACAAAAAACAAACAACAAACAAACAAAAAAGTGTGTGCCACCACTGTCCAGCCAAATTAATCTTTTATTCTTTTTTTTTCCCTCATTCGGGTCAACCTTGCTCGCTCTGGTCTGCTCAGCTCGCTCCGGCCATCCCCGCTCGCTCTGGCCACCCCCATTCGGCCCTGCTCGCTCTGGCCGGCCCCGCTCGCTCCAGTCAGTCCCGCTTGCTCTTTTCCAGTCCAAGGATTCGTTTTTTTATTATTATTATTCATAAGTACGCTGTAGCTGACTTCAGACGCACCAGAGGAGGGCGTCAGATCTCATTACAGGTGGTTGTAAGCCACCATGCGGTTGCTGGGATTTGAACTCATCACCTTTGGAAGAGCAGTCAGATGCTCTTACCCGCTGAGCCATCATCTCACCAGCTCCCCAAATTAATCTTTTAAACCTAAAAACATTTGGGCTGGAAAGATTGCTCATTGGTTAAGAACATTGGCTTCTCTTCCACACACACCAGGTGCCTGCAGAGGCCAGAAGAGGGTGGGACTAGAGTTACAGATCTGAGCCACCATGGGGGCTCTGGAAATTGAATCTGGGTCCAGTGGTCTTAACTGCAGAGCCATCTCTCTGACCCTGTTTGCTTCATTTCGGTGAGCTATTTGTTTTGTTTTGTTTTGTTTTGTTTTGTTTTGTTGCTTGAGACAGGATCTCATCTTTAACAGTCTGGCCTAAAACTCACGACATCAAGGATGAGCTTGAGAGCTAGAGAGATGGCTCAGCGGTTAAGAGCACTGACTGCTCTTCCGAAGGTCTTGAGTTCAAATCCCAGCAACCATATGGTGGCTCACAACCATCTGTAATGGGATCCAATGCCCTCTTCTGGTGTGTCTGAAGACAGCTATATTAAAGGATGACCTTGAGCCCAAATTCCAGGATTATTGACAAGTGTCACCATGGTTGATTTGTGATGGTGATGGTGGCTGGTGATTCAAACTCAAGGCCTCATGCCTGCCAGACACATACTCTACCATACAGTGCACATCCCCATTGTCCCAGGTCCATTTTTTTTTTTTTTAAAGATGAAATTTTTTTCTTTCTTTTTTTTTTATTTTATTTATTATCTGTAAGTACACTGTAGCTGTCTTCAGACACTCCAGAAGAGGGCGCCAGATCTCGTTACAGATGGTTGTGAGCCACCACGTGGATGCTGGGATTTGAACTTATCACCTTCGGAAGAGCAGTCGGGTGCTCTTACCCGCTGAGCCATCTCACCAGCCCCCCTTCTTTCTTTTTTTAAAAAAGATTTATTTATGCATATGAGTATTGTGTCTGTATATACACCTTTTTGCCAGAAAGGGGGATCAGATCCCATTAAAGATGGTTGTGAGCCATCACATGGTTGCTGGGAATTAAACGCATGCATGCAGGCAAGACTCTTAAATGAAAGCTACTGGAACTGGGATGTAGGTCAGCGGCAGAGTACATGTTTTCTGTGAGAAAGGCTTGCAAGGGAACAGTCCTTAGAGTTCATTTTGTTACGTACACAGAGAGGAGCTGAAGTGTAGTTTACCATGAGCCAGGTCCTAGATTCCATCTTCAGTCCCCTCCTCCCAATAAAGCTTTCCTCACAATGTCTCCCATACATTTGTGAGGGGAAAAAAATGATGGAAGAGACTTTGAAGAACTGGGCTGGGCACGTGTCTCAGGAATTTTATTGCTGCAGAGAAATACCATGACCAAAAGCAAGTTAGGAAGGAAAGGGTTTACTCAGCTTACACTTCCACAATCCTGTTCATCACCAAAGGAAGTCAGGACAGGAACTCAAACAGGGCAAGAACCTGGAGGCAGGAGCTGATGCAGAGGCCATGGAGGGATGCTCCTGGCTAGCTTGCTTGTCCTGCTTTCTTTTTTTTTTTTTTTTTTTTTTTAATTTTTATTTTATTTTATTATATGTAAGTACACTGTAGCTGTCCTCAGACACTCCAGAAGAGGGCACCAGATCTTGTTACGGATGGTTGTGAGCCACCATGTGGATGCTGGGATTTGAACTTATCACCTTCGGAAGAGCAGTCGGGTGCTCTTGCCCGCTGAGCCATCTCACCAGCCCTTGTCCTGCTTTCTTATAGAACCCAGGACAAGTTCTAGGCCAGCCTGGTCTACAGAGTAAGTTCCAGGACAGCCAGGACTATACAGAGAAACCTTGTCTCAAAAAAACCAAAATAAATAAAATAAAATAAAATACAGCAATGTAGGACTCAGAATTTCTTCCTTCTAGGAAAGAGGAAGATATGTGTTTAGGGATTGAAGGATGGGGCAGTTTCAGGGGACTGTTTTTTTATGGGGTGAGATGGGGTTTCTCTAGCAGAGGGACAGGAGAAAGCCCAGAGCACAAGAGGGAGGAGGCTGGATTGCGGAGAGTGGCAGAAAGCATGGAGGATGATGGAGGGGTGACAATGGTGTGGGGGTGTGGGGGTTGGATCAGAGGGGTGGCAATGGTGTGGGGGGGGTTGGATCAGCGGTGTGGCATTGGTATGGGGGTGAGGGGGGTTGGATCAGCTGTGCCCACAGTTTGGGCAGCACGCTGCTGTCTAAAGTGCTCAATGTGGGGTCCTGGTTAAGAGCCCAGGCCTGAGAGGAGACAGTTTGGGTTCCTGTTTTGGAACACAGTGTGGCCTCAGGCAAGCTGCTTAACCACGAGGTAGCTGGTTCAATTCCTCATCTGTCTGATGAGTTTAAACATGGCACCTCCCTCTGAATCTTATACGCAAGTCTATTTATGTTCAGTGTTGTCCTCTACCACAAAGGAAGTGCCTGTTCTATTAAGACTTGGTTTTCATTTTGAAGCAAGGTCTTGCAATGTAGCTCAGGCTACCTCACACTTAGAATCTCCTCCTCCTAGGAGCTGACTTACTCTGCTGGTCCTTAAGGGAGTGTTTGGCTTTTTTGAGACAGGGCTTCTTTGTGTAGCTCTGGCTGTCCTAGAAAAAGTTCTGTAGACCAGGCTGGCCTTGAATTCACGGAGATCTTCCTGACTCCGTGTGCTGGGGTCATAGGTGTATACCACTATGCTGGGGTTGAAGGAGGATCTTGAAAAACTTTGGCAATGCCTATGGTATAGCCCTTCAATTCTTTCTCCTTCTTGCTGCCTGCCTTCCCAGGCACACCGTTTGCCAAGGCCGCCTTCTGTCTCCCAGCTTTGCCTGGTGCTCAGGTATGGACTGGAACACGCCAGCGTTCCCAGGCGTCTTCACCTCCCTTGATTTGAAAACTGTGTTCTTTTCTATCAAAGCCCATATGGCCCAGTCAATTTAGTGATCGGATAACAACAGAGTCTTCTATAGCGAGTGTGGTCACATCTGTTCTCCCTCAATCCGCCACATACAGGCACAGTTAGATCAGGACTACAGTTGTCTCAGACAGCAGCAAGCAGGGAAAGAATTTGGCGCTAGGGCAGGGCAGGGGTCTGAAGGATTGCCTGGGGTGGTGGGAGAGAATCAGGGCGCATGAGGACATTAATTGTTCATATCAGCTCTCCTCTGAGTCTTGAGTTCTTTGTCTGTAAAATAGGTTGTGGAGAGGTCTAGTAAGAAGGGTCAAGGGCCCTGTAGTACCTGAAAAGGTCACGGATGCCTGAGTTCTACCAATTTTGGTTTGTTGGTGTGTTTGTTGGTTTGATACAAGGTCTTACCATGTAACCTTAACTGACTTGGAACATCTGCCTGCCTGTGTCTCCCAAGTGCTGGGATTAAAGGCATACACTGCCACGGACTTTCATAACTCACTTTTTTTTTTTTTCCAGAGACAGGGTTTCTCTGGCTATCCTAGAACTCATTCTGTAGACCAGGCTGGCCTCGAACTCACAGAGATCCACCTGCCCCCGCCACCTCCTAAGTGCAGGGATTAAAAGTGTGTGCCACCATGCCCTGTCCCCTCAATGTTTGTTTTAAGGTAGGGTCTCACTATGTAGCCCTGGCTGACCTAGAACTTGCTATGTAGACCAGGGTACCCTCAAACTCAGAGCGGCACCTGCCTTTGCCTCCTGATTGCTGGGTTTATACCGCCACACCAGGAAGATTCTAACAATTTTAATTTAAGAGACCCCAGTGGGTAGGAAAGAGAATTCTGGTCTTTCTTGGCATCGACCATATGTGCCAGACGCTTTTCCATCCCCCTTCTCTGGAATCCTTATACTCAAGTCATGAAGCAGAGTTTAACAGTCCATTTGTCAGATGAGGAAACCGAGGCTTGGCTGGTGCGGTGACTTCCGGGGTAGATGAACTGGCGTTTAGAGTGAATGTGCCTGATTCTGCCTGCTTTTCCTAACAGGTGGTACTTTGGAAAGATCAGTAGAAAGGATGCAGAGAGGCAGCTTCTCTCCTCTGGTAACCCCCAGGGGGCCTTTCTCATCCGGGAAAGCGAGACCACCAAAGGTGGGTTGGAACAGCAGGCATGCCACCAGACATTAAGGACAGTGGGGTGGTGGTTGGTGCTTGGGTCAGGGCTAAGCGGAGGGGCAGAGCTAAGCTGGGCTCTGGGAATTGCCTTTGGGGGTCTCCTCCTGCTCTAAGTCTGAGGGAGAAGAGGACTAAACGACCCTTTCCACTCAGGTGCCTACTCCCTGTCCATCCGTGACTGGGATCAGAACAGAGGCGATCACATAAAGCATTATAAGATCCGAAAGCTGGACACGGGCGGCTACTACATCACCACACGGGCCCAGTTTGATTCCATACAGGACCTGGTGCGGCACTACATGGGTGAGCTGCTCAGTGTGACCCACCGTGTTGTCATGATGGGGAGACTGAAGTCTAGAGAACAAAAAGATCTTCTGAAGAAGTAGTGGCTGGGCCAAGTACGTGTGTCCTAAGCCTGGGATCCTGCGCTGTGTGGAGTCTGAGCAGACCAACGCGTGACCAAGCAATGCCTCCTAATCTTGCTTCCAGGCTTAAGCCTGGGGAACTTTTGAAAAATTTACATCTTATTAATTTGGGGGGGAGGGGCTCATGCGTGTCAGAGGGCAACTCATGGAAGTTGATTCTCTCCTTCAGCCAAGTGGGTCCTGGGGATGAAACTCAGGCCATTGGGGTTGCCAGCAGACACCTTTACCTGCTGAGCAAAATCTTGCTGGTTTCGGTCTATGGAAAATTTGTGGGGTCTTTGTTGTTCTCTCTGTCTTTCTGTCTCTGTCTGTCTGTCTGTCTGTCTGTCTCTGTCTCTGTCTCTCTCTCTCACTCTCATTCTGTGTGTGTGTGTGTGTGTGTGTGTATAAGTGTATAAATCAGAGGACAACTTGCATAAGTAAGTTCTTTCCTTCTGCCCTATAGGTCCCAGAGACCAAACCCGGGTGGTTAGACTGGCAGCTGGCTCACACCTTACCTGCTGAGCCACCTTGCTGGTCCTATTGTACTTCCTAGGCAGAGTCATTATCTATCATAGGCTCTAAGCCAGCAATTCTCAACTTCCCTAATGCTGTCACCTTTTAATATAGTTCCTCACGGTGACCCTTCCCACCATAAAATTATCTCATTGCTACTTCATAACGGTAACCTTGCTACTGTTATGAATTGTAATGTAAATATCTGATAGACAGGATATCTGATATTTGATCCTTGTGAATGGAATGGGTCCTTCAACTCTCCAGAGGGGTCATGACCCACAGGCTGTGAACTGCTGCTCTAAGCAGTGGGTTGCAGAAGCTGATCAGAGCTTTGTGGAGACTCTCTGGCTGTTGTGCGCTACCTGGACATCGGGGACAAGGCTGAAGGAGCGGTCCCTTGGACGGCTGTGGTCATTGCCCATGTGGTGACAAGCAAACAAGCAGAAGCCAATGAATGATTCTGAACCTGAGCAGGAGGCAGCCAGGACCTGACCAGACCGCGGCCTCCTGTGGGGTTAAGAAGTTCCGGTCTGTCCAGGAGTAAAACCCAGCATGGAGACCAGGCACCTTCACTGCCTCTCGTCCCCATCTTGACTGGTTCGGCCCAGCATGAGATCTGCGGCAGGAATGGACTCATGTTCACAGTTTTGCCTCAGAACCTTACCTCTGTTTTCACCTGTCAGAACTGGTCCTTGTCCTCAAAGACCTGGCTGGAGGCCACCTCCCAGGGAGACCCACAATGTTCCCACAGGGGTCATCTCCCTTTTGTGTACTTACTTGGGCACCGACAAGTTCGCCTACTCAGAGCACTGAATTGTCTTCTTTCCTGGCTGTGAGCTCAAATAGGAAACTTTTTTATCTTCTGTTTTTCGAGACAGGGTTTCTCTCTGTAGCCCTGGCTGTCCTGGAACTTGCTCTGTAGACCAGGCTGGCCTCTGCCTCCTGAGTGCTGAGATTAGAGTTGTGTTCCACCACTGTTTGTGCCTGGATTTATTTTCTTTCTTTCTTTCTTTCTTTCTTTCTTTCTTTCTTTCTTTCTTTCTTTCTTCCCTTCCCTTCCCTTCCCTTCCCTTCCCTTCCCTTCCCTTCCCTTCCCTCCTTCCTTCCTTCCTTTCTTTTAATCCTGGCTTGTGAAGACAAACTGTAAACTATTTCCATTTCTCTGGATTTATTTATTTATTTAAGACCCTGTAACCTGGGCCTGGAGAGATGGCTCAGCAGCTAAGAGCACTGACTGCTCTTCCAGAGGTCCTGAGTTCAATTCCCAGCAACCACATGGTGGCTCATAACCATCTGTAATGGGGTCTGATGCCCTCTTCTGGTGTGTCTGAAGACAGCTACAGTATACTCATATTCATAAAATAAATAAATCTCTTTTAAGAGAGAGAGAGAGAGAGAGAGAGAGACCAACCCTGTAGCCTAGGCTAGAACCAAACTTCCTTCTCTTTCCTCAGCCTATTGCGTGCTGGAATTACCAGCATGAGCCACCATATTCTGCTAGGCCCTGGTTATTTATGGCAGCTAAGCTTGAGGTCTGATGCTGGGCTGCCGTAGAATTTTGGAGAGAGTATCCATAACTTTCCATCTGTGACCTTCTTCCATCTGCCCCTCCTACAGAAGTGAATGATGGTCTGTGCTACTTGCTTACGGCTCCTTGCACCACCACGAAGCCCCAGACTCTAGGCCTGGCCAAGGATGCCTGGGAGATCGACCGTAGCTCCATAGCGCTGGAACGCAGGCTGGGCACCGGCTGCTTTGGAGACGTGTGGCTGGGTAGGAGATGGGGGTGGGGGTGGGAAGGGTGGATGCTGGGAGGTTGTTTGGGGTCTGGGAAAAGGCACAGGACTTGGCGGGGAGCCAGTCTTGATGAGTATGCGGCCACTGAGCAGGCACGTGGAACTGCAGCACAAAGGTGGCAGTGAAGACGCTGAAGCCGGGCACCATGTCCCCGAAGGCATTCTTGGAGGAAGCACAGATCATGAAGCTGCTGAGGCACGACAAGCTGGTGCAGTTGTATGCGGTGGTGTCGGAGGAACCCATTTATATCGTGACAGAGTTCATGTGCTATGGTGAGGGGGACAGAGTAGGAGGCGGGGTTTGGATGGGTGGGATCCGGGGCTACCACCTGCAAGGGGACTAGAAACTATACAGTTCAGGGGGTGGGGGGAGAGGTTAGGGGCGGGGCCTGTTGCGGGGGCGGGGCCTCTTGCTAGAAGGTGCTTAGTCAACAAGTGGATCTTTTTGAGCATACCAGGCAAGCTCTGGGATGGCGAGCCGACCTGGAGAGGAGTCTAAAGTGGGTCGTGTCCAGGGGTTCAGAGGTGGAGTCAGAACAGGAAGGTTGATCTAGGTGAAAGAACCGGGAGAGATGGGGGGGTGGGGGTGGGCAGAGTGAGGCTAGATTGTCTGGGCCAGTGTAAGAAGGCTTGTTGCTGCTGATTTTCTGGCTGCTTCTCCCTAGGTAGCTTGCTGGATTTCCTAAAGGATCGAGAGGGTCAGAACTTGATGCTGCCCCATCTAGTGGACATGGCTGCCCAGGTAAGCTGGACCAGCAGATTTCATCTCCCTCCCAGACCTCTCTTCTATTGTCCTTCCATAAACCCATATGCCTACATCCACGAAAACTGCAGCCTAGCCCAGCTTATGAGCTCTGAGACCTGAGGCAGAGAAGATATTGTGGAGTCTTCCCATGTGCCCTGGGCAGCGGTGGGGTGGGGGTGGGGTGTCCATCGGGACAGTGGAGTTTTCAGGAGACTCCCACACACCCCTCAGGTCTAATTATGGTGTTGTGAGCCCATGCTCGGGCCTGCCTCTCATTTCCTTTCCCTCCTCCCTCCTAGGTAGCTGAGGGCATGGCCTACATGGAACGCATGAACTATATCCACCGAGACCTGAGGGCAGCCAACATCCTGGTGGGGGAATACCTAATATGCAAGATTGCTGACTTCGGGCTGGCACGCCTCATAGAGGACAATGAGTATAACCCCCAACAAGGTGAACCTCCCTAGAGACCAAAAACTCTAAGGGTTTGCCATGCACCCCACAGAGTAGGAGACCCTTCCCCATTCCTGATGATCCCAGACACCCAATCCTGACGTGACTCACATGCAGTTCTGAGTTTGAGTCTTCCCTCCAAACATTGGCTACCCACGTCTCGAGATACCTAACTTCTATGTGTTACCATTTCTAAGCTATAAAATGAAAATATTTAGTCCACAATAAGAAAATAAGTATTTACCAGCTACCTAGTAAGTACCAGGCACTGCTAAGTCGCTAAGTCTTAAGCAGATTTAAACAGACTAACTCTAAGTCTTTTTTTTTTTTTTTTTTTTTTTTTTTGGTTTCGAGACAGGGTTTCTCTGTATTGTTCTGGCTGTCCTGGAACTCACTTTGTAGACCAGGCTGGCCTCGAACTCAGAAATCTGCCTGCCTCTGCCTCCCGAGTGCTGTGAGTAAAGGCGTGCGCCACCATGCCCCGGCCTAACTCTAAGTCTTAAACAGAAAACAATAGGATATAATAACACCAGATCTGTAGGCAGAATGTCTAGTATAGATCCTAGCCACTTGTTGGTTGTGCTGGCTGGGCAGAGAACTTATTCGTCAACTTCTTTTCCTAACTGGTAAGTTGAGGTCAATGTAGTGAGGGCTTAATGTGTTAATAGATATAGTTCCTAAAACAGTTCTGGGGCCTGTAACTCAGTGGGAGAATGCTTGCTTAGTGGAAGGGGGAACTGAATTTGCTCCTAGTGCCAGAAAACTCAAACTGTGACTGGCTCTCAGTAAAGGCTAGAGACATTCTAATATCTTATCTCGAGAAGCAAAATCATGTATAGAAATTAGCAGGTATTTCTGCTGTTCACAGAGACCTCTATGTTCGGGGTTCCCCAAGAAATCCAGTCCTAAAGTCCTCATTCTCTTAACCCAGCAGTTCCCAGGGACACTCCCCCCTCTCCCATTAACCTTCCTTCTCAAAGGGCGTGGTGGTGCACGCCTTTAATCTCAGCACTTGGGAGGCAGAGGGGGGAGAATTTCTGAGTTCAAGGCCAGCCTGGTCTACAGAGTGAGTTCCAGGACAGCCAGGACTATACAGAGAAACCCTGTCTCAAAAAACAAAAACAAAACAAAAACAAAAACAAAACAAAACAAAAAAAACCTTTCTTCTCCCCAATATCTCCAGGAACCAAGTTCCCCATCAAGTGGACAGCCCCAGAGGCTGCCCTCTTTGGCAGATTCACTGTCAAATCAGACGTGTGGTCCTTTGGGATTCTGCTCACTGAACTGATCACCAAGGGCAGAGTTCCTTACCCAGGTGAGCCTGGAGTTGGGAGTGTGGTCGTGGGGAAGGGTCTTCTCCGCCCCTGCTCCCTTCTTCCTTCCACTGGCTGACAGAGCTCTGCTCCTCAGGTATGAACAACCGGGAAGTGTTGGAACAGGTAGAGCATGGCTACCACATGCCGTGCCCTCCAGGATGCCCCACGTCCCTGTATGAGGTCATGGAGCAGACCTGGCGCCTGGATCCAGAGGAGAGGCCCACCTTTGAGTACCTGCAGTGTTTCCTGGAAGACTATTTCACCTCCACAGAACCACAGTACCAGCCTGGAGACCAGACATAGCCTGACTGGGCATCACTGACCCTCTGGGAGGATGTACTTGCTCTTGCCAATGCCCCCGCCCCCCAGGGCACTCTGGTCTCAGTGCCCGAGACTTGGAACCTTGTGGAATCCTAGCACAGGATCAGAGAAGGTCCGACACTCTAAAGCCATTTTATAGAGGGTGCAAATGGAGACTAGAAACTCATCTCTTACCTCCTCTGACCCCAAGTGTTCTTTCTTCCCTTCCCACCCATGCCCCATCCAGAAATCTAGGGCATCCCACTCATTTCACAGATGAAGTAAGTGGATGCTCAGAGCTCCTCTCTCAAACACTCTGACCCCAGTACCACTTTTCCTGTCCCATTAGCCTCCAACATACAGTTAGTCTCTCTCCCCATCTCCTAAAAATACTCATCCTTTGTCTAGTTATTTATAAAACTGTATCTCTCTTCTTCCACTTATCCCTTATTCCTGCTTTCCTACCTCCTATCAGCCTGCTCCAGCCCAGACCTTAAGAATTTAATTCTTAGCATCTCTTGGATTTCTCTACATTACAAAAGCAGGTGACCGTCTTTGCTTGAGTCCCTGCCTTCAGACTGGATGTTCCTGTCCAGGCCCAGGTCTGAGGGAGAGAGCCATTGAATGCTCACTACCCCTCTGAGGGATGTGTATGTGTTTATTCATTATGTAAGAACATGCACACCATTGGGGCTGGTGAGATGGCTCAGCGGGTAAGAACACCCGACTGCTCTTCCGAAGGTGATAAGTTCAAATCCCAGCATCCACATGGTGGCTCACAACCATCCGTAACGAGATCTGGCGCCCTCTTCTGGAGTGTCTGAAGACAGCTACAGTGTACTTACATATAATAAATAAAATAAATCTTTAAAAAAAAAAAAAAAAAAAAGAACATGCACACCAGGCTAGGACAATTCCCTGAGCCATCTGTGGAGAGGGGTGGTAGTCTGCAGGAGGCAAAGAGGACAGCTTTGGCTATTTGTGGGGAGGGCGGAGTGGGGTGGTGAGCAGTTCCCTCTTACCTACTAAGTACCAGTAAATGGGGTTTCAGGACACCCCTATGTCCCACTGTTCACCACGTGTCAGTCTACCATGAGTTGAGAGACACGGAAAGCAGGTGATTGCAAATAAGACAAATGTGGTTTTGAATCTGCGTACAGCTAATTCCTTACCTGATTTCAGCCTACTTCCCAGCCATCACAGGCCCGCTGGCACAGTCTTAGGCCTCCCATGGCAGAGGCATGGAGAAGAATACAACAAACTTTTTTTGGTTTTTTCCGAGACAGGGTTTCTCTGTATAGCCCTGGCTGTCCTGGAACTCACTTTGTAGACCAGGCTGGCCTGGAACCCAGAAATTCGCCTGCCTCTGCCTCCCGAGTGCTGGGATTAAAGGCGTGCGCCACCACCGCCCGGCTTACAACAAACTCTTTACAGCTCTCAGGTTCCCCAGAAGACAGCAAGAGGAGGATGGAGGAAGAGGCCTAGTTCATAGGACCTCACTGGGGAGTGGGAAGGGTTCTTCCCCACCCCAGGGAGCCTTTGGAGACCTTTGGGAGTATTTTTATTATAGTGAGTGGGAGCACCTACGAGCTTGGATCAGAGATGGTAGACCACCGTTGGTGTACTTCTTCGATCCTCCGTGAAGAAGCTGGCAGCTCGCATGCCTCTGTTTGGAAACCAGGAGAACAGGATCTATGGAGTCCCACCTCTCCTGTCAGGAAGTGTTTATTGGCCCTCTGGCTTATTGATGGGAGAGAGGAGAGGAGCCTGGGAGTTTGGAGTCGCTGATGCACTAGGCAATTACTAAGAATTGACTCTGGTGGGCCCTTCACTGAGCGGGATCCTGGGCAGATAGAGATGAGTAAGAGCTATTCCTGTCCTGGAGGCTTTCCCTTGGGTGGAGAAATAATGAATAAATAAATAAACATATACTTACCTTTTAAGGAAAAAAAAAAGAGGCATGGTCTCTCTCCGGTCCAAGGATTCGTTTATTATTATTATTCATAAGTATGCTGTAGCTGACTTCAGAATCACCAGAGGAGGGTGTCAGATCTCTTTACGTGTGGTTGTAAGCCACCATGTGGTTGCTGGGATTTGAACTCATCACCTTCGGAAGAGCAGGCGGGTGCTCTTACCCATTGAGCCATCTCACCAGCCCCCAAGGCATGGTCTCTTATAACCCAGGCTGACCTCAAACTCTTTACATAGCCAAGAAGGACCTCGAACTCCCAATCCTCTTGCCTCCACCTTCCAAATGCTGGGATTACAGTTGTGTCCCACCATGCCCAGCGTGGGGAGGCACACACCCTCTTAGTCCCAGCACTAGGGAGGCAGAAGCAAGAAGATGGGCATGTGTTTGAGGCCAGCATAGTCTACACAGCAAGGTCCAGGACAGCTAGGGATAATAGTGAGACCCTATCTCAAACAAACAGACAAACAAACAGACAAACAAACAGACAGACAGACAAACAAACAAACTTGCCTGCGGGCTATCAGATATATTTGCAGCCTTTCTCCCACTTGTAATCCAACGCTGAGACTGTTTTCTATGATTAGTTCCTTTGGATGAGAAAACAGAGGCCCGGGGTTATCTGATATGCCTGGATCACTCAGATGTACGTGGTAGAGCTGATCTTACACAAAGCCCATGGTCTCTTCACTAGACTTCCTTACCGCTGGGCTTTGGAAAGGGTGGTGTGTGCGCGTGCGTGCGTGCGTGCGTGCGTGCGTGCGTGCGTGCGTGCGTGTATGTGTGTGTGTATGTGTGTGTTCTTTACTTATTGGCAGAAAGATTCCTAGAACCCTCTGCCAAACTGAGGAACCTAAAGAAAAGGGACAGATGGGAGGCAGAGGCAGGCGGATCTCTGAGTTCGAGGCCAGCCTGGTCTACAGAGTGAGTTCCAGGACAGCCAAGGCTAAACAGAGAAACCCTGTCTCGAAAAAAAAAAAAAAAGAAAGAAAGAAAGAAAAGGGACAGAGTGACATCTACTGAGAGTTCCCTGTGACCAGGGTTGTGCTGGAGGCTGTGGAATGGTGAAGGTGCTGGAGAGATGGCTCAACCGTTAGGAGCACCCACTGCCCTTCCAGAGGACTTGGGTTCAATTCCCAGCAACCACATGGCAGCTCACAACTGTCTGTAACTCTAAGAAGTGACACCCTCACACAGACATGCACGCAGGCAAAACACCAATGCACGTAAAATAAAAATAAATAAATGAAAAAAAAAAAAAAAAGATGGAGAGAATCCAGGTGTCACCAGATGGTAGACTTAGTTCTGCAGGCAAATTCTCAGGTACCAAGGCTTCTGGAGGCCATAGGGTCCTAACCAGCCAAATTCACAAGAACCTGAGATACAAGCCAAAAGGTAGTTTTGTTTCTGTCTTCCTGGTGGGGCTGTGCTTCCCACTGTGAGCCCAGTCACTGTGAATCCTGCCTCTGCCACTTGCTGGCTCCGTGTTTCTATGCAAGGGTTTAAGTTTACTTCGCTCATCTGTGAGGTAGCATTAAATGTTTAATGCACGCACGTCAGCTGTCCACCACTGCCATTTACAGAATGCTGACTCGGTGCCAGGGGTCCTGCTAAGGGCATGCTGCCATTTCAGCCTCACACAATCTAGGAAAACAGGCGGCTATTCTGATAAACTGAGGTACAGTGAGGTAACCCGTGGACACCCCCCCACACACACACACACACACATCCATTTTGAGATAGACCCCTCCCATGTGGCTCAGGCTCCTTAGTGCTGGAATCCTACACATACATATACCATCATGCCTGACCTAAGTCGGATTTCTGAAGGTGTCCAGGACATTAAGCTGGTGGATCAGGGGCTGGGACCAAGTCTCTGGCCCCAGATTTAGCACTTATCCTCCACAGCCCTTTCCTGGAACCAAGATATTCTTGTCCTCTGCCTCCTGGGGCTCTGCCTGTTGCCTTCTGCCTATGTGGTTTCAGTGAGGGCCCAGCAGTGCAGTGAGCCATCTGGAGGGCTCCGTGCTCCAGGCCCCTCGCTGCTCCTCAGCCGAACCAGACCGTCCCTGCTTCTACAGGTTCCCCATCACTCCCTCCAGAGCAGCTGGATGAAGCTCCCCGGCACCCCCATTTCAGTGCCGCCTTCTGTTCCCTCTAGATAGAGCACAATGCAATTGATTAAGCTACAGCTCTCTCCGTTTCAATCACATCCTTCGTTCGCCCTGCCTCCCTGAGATTACAGGCCGGTCACCTTGATTGCAGCCCGCTCCGTTCACAAAACTCTTCGGTCGTTTATAAAACCATCTCTCGCCTCATTCACTCCTCCACCTGGCTCTTCTCCTCCGTGATGTGTAGATTTTACTGGCTTACGGCTCAGAGGGGCGATTTTATCTCCAGGTTCCATGCTGGGGGAGGGCACCTAATTGACTGATGGGGGTGGGGTGGGGATGTTTCGCTTGCGTGGTCTAATTTGATCCTCACCACTAGGCTCTGCAGCAATGGGAGATTATAACCATTTACAGAGAAGGAAATGAAGGTTCTGACCCTCACCCAAGGTCATTCCCTGAGATGATAGAGTCTGGGTTTGAACTCTAGGATCCGTGGGTTCCACGGGCACGCATGATAGAGCAGTATGGCAAAATCTAAGCCTGACTCAGGGAGGCTGTAGATACAGGTATGGACACACGGTCTCTCCATACTTGCTGATTGTAAGACTGGGACTAGAGAGGTAGCTCAATGTTTAAGAGTGCTTACCCAGCCGGGCGTGGTGGCGCACGCCTTTAATCCCAGCACTCAGGAGGCAGAGGCAGGCGGATTTCTGAGTTCGAGGCCAGCCTGGTCTACAAAGTGAGTTCCAGGACAGCCAGGGCTATACAGAGAAACCCTGTCTCGAAAAACCAAAAAAAAAAAAAAAAAAAAAAAAAAAGAGTGCTGGTGAGATGGCTCAGCGCATAAGAGCACCGGACTACCCAGCAACCACATGGTGGCTTACAACCACCCGTAATGAGATCTGACGCTCTCCTCTGGTGCGTCTGAAGTCAGCTACAGCGTACTTATGAATAATAATAATAAATGAATCCTTGGACCGGAGAGAACAAGTGGGACCGACCGGAGCAAGCAGAGCTGACCGGACCGACCGGAGCGAGCGGGGCAGGCCGGAGCGAGTGGGGCCGAATGGGGAAGGAGGGAGCGAGCGGGGCAGACCAGAGCGAGCAAGGTTGATCGGAACGAGGGAAAAAAAAAAGTGCCTACCACCTCTGCAGAGGATCTGGGTTCAATTCAGAGCACCCACATCTGGAAGCTCACAGCTACTTAAAACTGTTTCATGGGATTCAATGTTCCCTGGCCTCTGAGGGCACCTGCACTCACATTAACTCAGGCACACACACACACACACACACACACACACACACACACACACGTAAAAATTAAATAATCCACCAACTTAGTCATTTGTTAATTTCATATACACCTGTTTCTGTGTTGTTGTGTTGTGGACATTGTTCTCTCTTTGTTGTGGCTGTTGTTGTTGTTTTGAGATAGACCTGGTCTATGTAGTCCAGGCTGGCCTTGAACTCAAAGTCCTCCTGTTTCTGCATGCATTTAGTGTTGTCTCCACTTGGCTGGTCTTGTCCAGGAAACATGACAGTAAACCGTTATAACAGACAGCAGTGAGGCCAGTGTAGCACCCAGGGAGATTTCTCGGAGTATGTGGAATGAATTGGCTCTGAGGAAATAGGAGAATGAGGTCATTCTGGTTGAAAGAGTAGCATGTGCAAAGGCCCTGAGGTATAGCCGAGGGAAACTCATTCAGGCAAACGCAAAGAACTACATATGGGATGGCGGGGAGCTTAGATGAAGCAGGGTAGAATAAAGATGGGAGGTCAGAAGACAGATGCAGGAATCTAAGTGTACAGTTTTGTTTTTTTGTTTTTTCCCCTTGTTCCAGACAGCCCCGCTCGCTCTGGTTGGTCTCTCCAGTCCAAGGATTCCTTTCTTATTATTCTTAAGTAGTTGGTCTCTCCAGTCCAAGGATTCCTTTCTTATTATTCTTTTTTTTTTTTTTTAAAGATTTATTTATTTTTATTATATGTAAGTACACTGTAGCTGTCCTCAGACACTCCAGAGGAGGGAGCCAGATCTCGTTACGGATGGTTGTGAGCCACCATGTGGTTGCTGGGATTTGAACTTATCACCTTCGGAAAAGCAGTCGGGTGCTCTTACCCGCTGAGCCATCTCACCAGCCTCTAAGGGTACAGTTCTTGAAAACCAGAAAGAGAGGCTAGAGAGATGGCTCAGCAGTTAAGACACTGACTGCTCTTCCAGAGGTCCTGAGTTCAATTCCCAGCAACCACATGGTGCCTTACAACCATCTGTAATGGGACTGGATGGCCTCTTCTGGTGTGTCTGAAGACAGCTATAGTGTACTGATATAAATAAAACAAATCTTTAAAAAGAAAAGAAAACCAGAAAGAAATCCTCTAGGAGTCCACGATACACCATAGGAGACCTTTCTGAGTCCCTTTGCTCCAAAACTGAGCTGGAGGAATCCTCTGTCCACTCCTGTACGTGTTTTCCTGGTACAGTTAGGAAACCTCTCTCCCCTTAACCACTCCTAACCACGCACATGGCCTGGATGACCCTGCAGCGATGCTTGCCCTCCACCTAGTGGACACTCTAGGAACTACATCCAGAAATGAAGGAAAGTTTTTGCTGGGTGGGATGGTGGGGTGTCAGGTTCCAATTCCCATTTCAAGATACACAAAGTTTAATGGTGACCAAGTTCAGAGGAAAGATGGAGAAGATGACAGTTTTGGGTGTGTTGGAGAGCAGAGGAGGATCCAAACTCAATTGGGCAGGAATTTTTCTTTTTCTTTTTCTTTTTCCTTTTCTTGTTTTTTGTTTTTCGAGACAGGGTTTCTCTGTATAGCTCTGGCTGTCCTGGAACTCGCTCTGTAGACCAGATTGGCCTGGAACTCAGAAATCCACCTGCCTCTGCCTCTCAAGTGCTGGGATTAAAGGCATGCGCCACCACGCCCGGATCTCTTTCTCTTTTTTACATGACAGGATTTCACAATATCGGTCTGGCTGTCTAGGAATTTACTCTGTAGACCAGGTTGGCCTCCAGCTCACAGACATCTGCCTGCCTCTGCCTCCCATGTTCTGGGACTAAAGGCATGAACTACTACAATAGCCTCGGGCAGGAACTTTTCAGAGGAAACAAGAAAATAAAACCAGCCAGATAGACAGCTTTAGTTCCAGTGCTCTGAGAGACAGAGGCAGGCCGCTCTTTTTGAGTTCCAGGCCTATCCCGGACTACATAAGTTACATAGTAAAACTGTCTAAAAACACCAACAAAACAAGAGACAAAGACAAGCCACTAGGTCTGGAAAGATGGCTCAGTGGTTAAGAGCACTGGCTGCTCTTCATTATGTAAGAACAACGATGATGTGCACACCAGGCTAGGACAATTCCCTGAGCCATCTGTGGAGAGGGGTGGTAGTCTGCAGGAGGCAAAGAGGACAGCTTTGGCTATTTGTGGGGAGGGCGGAGTGGGGTCCTGAGTTCAATTCCCAGCAACCACATGCCCTCTTCTGGTGTGTCTGAAGAGGCTCTCAACCGCTGAGCTTTCTCTCCAGCCTAACTTCTTTGTTTTCTAATGCAGCTGAAATAGAGTGGGGAGTGGGGCTGGGCATTTGAGGATTGTAAAGTTGAAGGGAACCTGGGCTATGTATGGCGAGTCCATGTTTCAAAAGAGAGAGCGAGATGAGAAAAGAAAAAAAGGGGTGGGAAGTCCCAGCCTGCTGCAGCAAACCTGTGATTCCAGCACTTGGGAGGTACAAGTAGGAGAATCAAAAAAAATCCAAGGTCATCCTCAGCTACATTGTATGCTTTAGGCTAGCCTGAACTATTTGAAACCCTGTAACAAAGGGGGAAAAAAAAACCTTTAAAAAAAAAAAAAGGCAAGAGACAGAATTGAGTGGAGGCAGAGGCAGGAAATGAAGCTGCCTGAAAGTAGAATTAGGTATGTCTGGAGTGCACTACACTGACAGCCGGTTAGTGCCAAAAATGAAGGTGGTGAGTTATTTGGAGTCCTGGTCAGCCATATGCTTGGCTGGAATTCTAACCCTTGGGCAACAGCGTTAGAAGGCAAAATAGAGTTTTGTGGGGTGTTTCAAAATTCTGTGTGTGTGTGTGTGTGTGTGTGTGTATACAGTGTCTGTGGATGCCAAAGGTTCTCCCACCCCCACCGTGCACCCGAGCTGAAATCACAATTAGTGGCAAGAAACCCTGGTCTTCTAGGAGACCAGCTGAAAGGCTGTGACCCTCCGGCCCCTGATTTGTTTTGCTTTTGAGTTGGGGCTTGGGGTGAGGTGGGGGGCATGCCTCACACTATGAGTCAGGCTGGCTAGGAAATATGTCATCTACATTAGCCTCAAACTCCAGCCTCCTGAATGCCGGCGCTGGAATTACAGGCACGAGCCACTAGGCTCAGCAGCTACTTCGAGTTTTAACCATGGGAGTAAACAAGACCAAATCCAAAACTCCTGGTGACCAGGGTGGAGGAGGGATAACAGAATAGTCAGGAGAATATCCATTCTGAACACATGGAACCACACCAGGTCACGCTTCTAGGACACATGCTTTGACCAGGCCTGTGAACTGAGCATATCATTATACTTGATAACACCTATGAAATTATCAGTGGTGTCCCAGGCTAAGCACACACAGACAGACAACAATGTGCTGACCTACAGTTAGAGAGATAACTGAAGGCAAGCCAAGGACACACACTTACCCCCAAGACTCGGTGGAGAGAGCCAGGACCTTGTACACCCTGATGGACACAGAATTTACACATATGCCCTGTGACCGTCAAGGACCCTACCCTGCCCCCCTCTGTCTTCTCCAGGTCCCTCACCACCTCTAGCAGGAACAAAGCTGACCTTTGCCCTGTGGCCTCTGGCCTCTCCTCCCACACCCCCTGCCCCAGAGGGAGGAGCTGTTTGAAGTCTGGGCTGCAGCTGGGCTTTCCTGTTGCCTAGAGGAATGTGGGAGGATTGTGCTGGGGAGGGGAGAGGGGCTGGGCTCAGAAGGAGGGTAAAGTGGGCCCCCCCCAGGCCCAGGCCGTAGTTTTCACTGTGAGGGGGGGCTTCCTGCTACCCTGATCTCTTGGACCCCATTGCATTCAAAGGCGGGTAAAGCAGGGATGGAGTGGCTCTAGTCCAGTGCGCCTCTTGCTCTTGGATCTGCAGCTCGGTGGCTCAGGAAAGTTCAGGAAAGGTTGTTAGGACTCCGTTTCTTCTTGTATGGAGGAAACTGAATTACTCTCTAGCAATTCAGACCTCCTTTCTGGAAGCCCCAGAACCTTTGTATTCAGAGAAAGGGCACCCATCGCTTCTCCCCTTTCTACGAATCCCAGGGACTTGTCAGTCACTGCTGTTCTTATTATAACTTGAGAATCTCTCCTCTATCTTGCCAGTTTTCTATTTATTTATTTATTTATTTATTTATTTATTTATTTATCTAGAGGGAGTCTCTCATGTAGCCCAGCCTGTACAGCTGAAGATGACCTTGGATTTCTGATCCTCCTGCTTCCACTTTCCCCATGCTGGGGCTATAGGCATATGCCACTCAGTAACCTGAGTTATTCATGAAAACCTGGGCCTCTGACAAATTAACACACAACAAATTAAGGCAAGCCCAGGTGTGCCTGGGTCCCAGTTTTACACGGCCTTTAAAACCTTAGGTCCCCACAGTTTTATCTTTACTTTCAAGCAATATTTCCTGGGTCTGAATATATCAGGTTTTGTCTCCAGTGAAACAAATGTGGTTGATGGAAGCTGACCCCCAGAAAGAGGAGAGACTCTTCCAAGCTCTTCTTCAGCTTAAATCACCGGAGCAGATATGGAGATTGGACACTAGGTGGCAGCAGCATCCCGCGTAATAGTTCATGTGCAGTTTGGGGGAGCCCTTCCCCAACATACTTTGGAAGGGCTCCATAAGAAAAACCTGTCCCTAAATTCCAGG
Source organism: Mus minutoides (assembly GCA_902729485.2). Lineage (NCBI taxonomy): Eukaryota > Metazoa > Chordata > Mammalia > Rodentia > Muridae > Mus > Mus minutoides. Next base: position 1,156,784 of record LR753330.1, on the reverse strand, counting down.
AAGGCTCTGCTGTGTTTTGTTTCTAGGAATCTGCAACACTTTGGGGCTACCCATTACTTCCGCAGAGGGGACGCCTGAAGCAGCCGAGAGAACCCTGGAGCATACTTGGAAAATTCTACCTATCTTCTGTTCGTGTGCCTTTTGCCACCTAACTAGCCATTCTCCCACCCCCCCTTTATACTTTTCTTTCTTTTCTTTTTTTTTTTTTTTTTTTTTTTGGTTTTTCGAGACAGGGTTTCTCTGTATAAGCCTTGGCTGTCCTGGAACTCACTCTGTAGACCAGACTGGCCTCGAACTCAGAAATCCGCCTGCCTCTTTCTTGAATAACGATTAGTCCCATCTTTCCTTTGGCTTTCTACTACCAGTATGACCTCATCCCATCCTCTGCCTAAATTTTATTCAAGCAGTAAGGGTCTTCCTATCCTGTGGTAAAGGTGGGTGAGGCATTAAAGACTGGCAGACCTGGGAGTCTCTCACACCCTTCAGTACCAAAGTCTGCCCTGTGGGCGGCAGTTATGGCAAGATACCAAAAGTTCTGCTTGTGATAACCTCAGAGTTGAGATTTGAAGCTACAAAGGATCTCTGAAGCACCTTCTGCTTTTATTAGTCCCCGATCTTATCATAATCAGTTTTGGGGGTTACCCTGTCTGCAAGAGAAGTGGCCCCTAGATAGAGGCCTCTCCAGCTGGCCACATGCACCACGATGATGCCACATCAGTGGGTGTGATTTTTAGAGTCTCTCCTGTCACTTGCTTTCTGGAAAATTTTCAATTGCTCTATAGGTAGGGACTGGGAGGGACAGAGGGTTGGGGAAGGTGGTGCAGATGTGTTGTTAGCATAATGTCACCATCTACTTTGAACATATGTTGAATAGCCATTACCCTTCAAGACCAAAGAAGGCATCAGAAGCAGGTGGATCCGGGAGTAAAGGCATTGCTAGAGAAGCTTAGGACATGGGGCAAGATGGACTAAGTTGGCAGACACTGGCCAAAGGAATGTCAGACACAATCATGAAGTTGGGATCAGCTCAGAACCAGTCAGTAGCCAAGAAGCAGGGCATCACCCATCTGTTTCTCTTGCAAACCTTGTCTACCTTAGTGCCAAGGGAGGACACATAGACACAGGGAAGAAAGGTCAACAGTAAAGGAGGGCGGGGGGGGGGGCGCCGGGGGAGGGTGATTGAGGAGATCACCACTCTGTTACCGCCCAAGGGTTAAGTAAGTAAGCTTTGAAATTATCCAGATGCTGGACCCACCACTTTCTAATCGGGACACCTGGGCTTCGGAACTCTTATATCTAAAATAGAAATAAGGTCTCATAGGGTTGTTGCTGCAAGACTCAAGGCCCCCTTGCTGCCCGGGTGCTCAGTAAATGGCAGCCGCGGCAATTCTCCTTTCAGAGCTGTCCAGCTACCTCCCTGGGGTAACAAAGCCTTCCTCAGAGGCGCACATTCCCATCTGTGGGATAGGCAAGGCAGGGGGCCCAGAGCCAGGGGCTGGAGAACAGATGTGACCTGAAGAGGAGGTAGGTGAAAGTGCTGCGCCCAGCCCCCACGCCGCAGCAGGCGCTGGAGAACTGTTGAATTCCGCGCACAAACAATTGTTCAAATTCAGGAGGAGGCATGGTATCTACACATTGTCCAGGATTTTTTGCGCCCTCGCCGCCCGTGGACGACAATAAAAAGTAGGCGCTGGAAGAACTAAATCCAGGGCTGAGTTTGAGGCGAAGGGCCACGAAATGCGGAGGAGACTGTGGCGTTTCCAGAGCGGCTTTCTTGCCAAAAGCCTCTTCTGGAAGGAAAAACGTCCCCAACTTGAGAGTGTCGGTCCCCTTGTCTCTCCATGGGCCCTCTCAACGTGTTTGGGACACCCCAGAAAGTCGCAGCCCTTTTGGCTCATCCTCTGATGCTCGATTCCACTCATTTTATTCTCAGACCCCGCCCCTGCGCTACCACCCGCAACCTTGGCGCAGCCAGAGCCCCGAGTAGGGGCCTCGGAACGCCGGGAATGTTCTAACCCTTGAGGAGGATCAGCAGTCCTAGATAAAACGGGATTCATCCGGGCCAGAGATACTCCGGCACAGGGTCCGCTCCGGGCCGCGCCGTCGGAGCAGCCGAAGCGGCCCCGCCCGCACAGCGCACGGAGCGGCCGAACGAGGACTACAAGTCCCGACGTGCTCTGCGCACGCTCCCCCCTGGGGTTCCGGATGGTGAGCAGCGAAGGTAAGGCGAGCTCGCAGAGGCAGCGGCGGCGGCGGCGGAGACGGAGAGAGGCAGGCAGGCAGGGCGAGGGCGAGAGACGGAGGGAGGGAGCGAGCGAGGCAGACCAGACAGACAGACAGGCGGGCGGGCGGGCAGAGCGAGCCACCCGCCAGGCTGCGCTCAGCCCCGCTCGCAGCGGAGAGAGCAGAAGGCAGGAGGAGGGAGGGGAGGAGGGAGGAGGGAGGGAGAGAGGGAATCCAGCTACCACCACCCAAAGCCAGCGTCTGCTTTCTGTCCTCATTTCCTTTTCCCACCCAGCTCGGAGAGCAGAGAAAGGCAGAGAGAACGAGAGAAATAGAGACAGGCAGACAAACAGACAGACAGACAGACAGACAGAGCGGGAGGGAGGAGGGCGGCGGAGGAGGAGCAGGAGGACTACGCGGGGCGCCTTCCCTCCCAGGTTTGCAATTGGGGGGTTGGGGCGGGGGTGTCCAGGGCTGTGAGAGTGTGTGAGCGGCTGGGGAAGCGAGTGGGGCGCAGATAGCGAAGGAGTAATCGTGGTGGGGGGGACGCCGCGGGAGCGGGGGCCCGTGTCCAGCGGAGTTAGCGGCGGAGAATGTGAGCCGAGGCGCGAGCCATGCTGTCAGCGACGGCAGGCGGCTCAGGGCTCCTCTACGACTCCTCTTCCCAGCAGCCGGGCGCCCGTGTCGCTGCCGCCGGCGGAAGATAGACGCCCCCTGAAACCCCTCGCCTGGCTCGGACCCACGGAGCCGGCAGCCCAGCACTCCGGTAAGTAGCGCCTCCTGCCCAGCAATAGACGCTGTTGGGGACCGGCCGGCCAGGCTCTTTTGTGCAGCGCACTGTGGGGGGGCCCAGCGCCCCCAGTCCGGTCCGCCGGACCCCGTGGCTGCGGTGCCCGCGGTGCGATCGGTCTTTGTTTCCACCGGGGCCCGCGGCTCGGCTGGGCTCGGCTCGAAGCCTGGCAGGCAGCGCCGGGAAGGGGGAGGGGGAGGTGGACGGGGAGGGGGGGCTGGGAGGGGGGGTTCTCGGGTTTCCTGGCCGCCCCGCGGCTCCCCCGGCTCGGGGGCGAGGTGCGCGCCCAGCGCTGCCGCGCACCCCCTCCTCCTTCCCCCTCCCTCCGCCTTTGGATTTAAAACTGCAATTTGCTCTCCAGCTTGCTGAGAATGTGGGGGGGGGGAATGTAGGGGGACCGTGGGAGCGGAGAACAAGGCTGGATTTTAGGATAGGCGCTGGGAAAAGGGGAGACTGCGGAGGGAGGAGCCCCTCCCCTCCAGCCCCCAAATCCCAAGGTTCCGTTGGCGCTCTGGGAGTTGAGGGGCGGGGACCTAATGACCCGGAGGGGGTGTGGGGCGGAGGAGGGATTTGGGGGCGGCCTGGCCAGAGGGGTTGGGCCGCGTGCCCGGTTACCTGGCGAACAAAGTCGGCTCACTTTTGCATAAATAAATAAATAATAGTGTATCAATACGTTTCCTCTAGGGCTCTGATTGAATCGGCCCCCTCTTCCCCAGGGGGTGGGGTGCTGAGTGACAGCTGTCAGCCCCCTAGGTTGGGAGCTGGGGTGAACTGCTGAATCTCTGCTTTCTGGCTGAGGGCGCCTTCCCTGGCTGGGTCTGGGTCCCTGGGCAGAGCCAAAGGGGCAGGGGGCTGGCTCTGAGACTAGGAGATAACCTTGTTTCCTGTTCTACAGGAAAAGGGACAGCAACCCAGAGTTTGGGGGCTGGGGACGAGGACTGATGGGAGCTGGGGGGAGGGTTCCCCAGCAGCCTGACCCCCCAGCCTCCTGCCAGGCAAAGGGGCCAGCTGAGGGAGGAAGGATGTGGGCCTTGCTGGCCGGAGGCGGGAGCTGGGGCTGTCCCTGAGGCGGGCAGCGGGCACAGATCGCACAGAGCAGGAGGAGGGAGAGAAGCGGGGGCGGGAATTCTCTACCGCAGACCCTAGGGGCCAGGGCCAGATGTGGAGGGGTGGGGAGTCTCCCCTCCCTCCCAGCTTGGGGGCCCTGGGGCTGGGCTGGGAGGAGCTGAGCCTGGTGCCCTCGGTTCTGCACCAGTGCTTGACTGGCAGGGCCAGCTGAATTTGGGCCCAGGCATCACCCTGGGAGGCAGGGCTGGGCTGCACCAGCCTGGTCCCTGAGCACAAGGAGGGACCCTTGGGGGGCCTGTGCCTGTCTGGCTGGGCAGGCGTTTCCCGCTGGACCAGTTGGTGTCAGGCGGGACTTGGCCCCAGCTCCTTGGGCTGAGCTCAGGGTGTGAGGACAAGCTTTGCCTCCGGGTCAGGGTGGCCACATTCTGTCCGCTCTCGCTGTTGCCGCTGGCAGGGCAGGGGCATGAGCCCAGGCCTGGGCAGAGTCCTGCCAGGGGCATTTGGGGTGTTTCTATTGTTGACTTGTTCCTGTTCAGTGTGGCCTGGTGTGTGTGGCTGTGTGCGCCAGGGCTGTAAGTGAAAGATTACCAGTCTGTTCATCCACCCCCCCCCTCCCCAGCACTGGAGGAGCAGGCAGGCTTGGCTGTGGTGTTCAGCTGTGGAGGGACCCTGGAGGTAGCACATGCATGCCACTTGTTAAATCGTCTTCCTTTGAGCAGATGTATATTTATTTTTATTGTAATGGAAAAATCAAACGGGATAGTAAGTTGAATTCATTTCCCCTGTGTTGATAGCTGGAGTAATCCCCAGTGACTGGTGAACTTCTGGCCCCAGAGCACCCACCCTTTAGAGGTGGCAGTGACTAGAGAGGGGATGGGCACCAACCCAAACCTGTGATTCATCTCCCACTTGGTTTGGCATGGGAGCAGGTGCCCAGGCAGGTGCCCAGGTGGGGCAGATACTGCCCCCCTCCCTTGCCATCTCCAGGGTGCTGTTTGACCATTCAGGCACCTCCCTGGCCAGTGCCTAAGCTGTGCCTGTGCCCCCCAGGGACAGTCCCCTGGTGGGCTTTCTTCTCCGCCTGGGCTGCAGGCCCACGTGCTGATATTTATTTTCTGTACTAAAATCCATTTTTAATGCCGTTACTTTTGAAATAATATAGAGAGAAACAAATGTGATGGGTTTAAGTTGCCCTCTGTGAGTTTTTAATGTGATCTATGGCTGAGGTAGTGACGGAAGGAGCTGTTGGGCTTAGAGAAATCTGTTGTCCTAGAGAAAGACTTGGCTGTTTATTATGGCTGTTGGATTGTGGGGGGGGGTCTGGAACAAGGTCTCGGGGTCAGGAAGCCCCTGATGCCCCCAGGTAATGTGGGTAAACAGTTTAGTTTTTCAGTTTTAGTGTGTTGAGGCTTCCAGGATTACTCTATATTGTTCCCCGGTCTAACTGATGGGGCCTTTGGTGATGGGGGGCAACACCCCCCCCCAAGCCATGTGCTTAGCTATTGGCAGGGAGAGGTCTCCTGCTTGCTGAGTTCAGCAGAGGTATATGAAGGGAGGTTAGATCTGGATTCTGAAAGATGTTAAGGTGTGGGGGCTCCAGCTGATTGTAACTGGGGCAGACTGTTCCTGACAGAAAACGGTTTGGTGGGTGCACTGGTAGAGCCCCTTGAGGTATGTCAGTCTGAAGCATGGCTCTGTTTCTCATTGGACAGGGCTTCCCTTCAAGCAAACCTGGATTTGGTCATTTTCCTCCTTTGCTCTATACCACCCCCAGGGCTACGTGTGTGTGTGTGTGTGTGTGTGTGTGTGTGTGTGTGTGTGTGTGTGAGCTTGGGAGGGGATTATGAGGGGGTGGGGAACGTGAGCAAGCTCCATGTCTTCTGCCAGCCTCCCAAGACCAAGGAGTGCCATGCCTGTGTACCAGATGCCCTGGCCCTTCTGGTCTGGCTGGGTGAGGTCAAGCAGATGCACTATTATGGGATGGAGCCAAGCTCTGTCTCTGGTGGCTGGGATCTCTTGGGACAGAGAGAAGAGGCAAAGCCTAGGTGTGGTGGAGTTGGCGACAGCTAGATGAAGCAAGGGTAATATTGTTGCTAATGCCAGCAGATGTCCCCCCCCCCCCCAAAGTGGGATGGGGGGAAGAGACCCAGACAGCCACATGCTGCTGAAGAGTGGGAAAGAGAGAGGCAAAAAGAGAGTGGCCATTGAAGAGAGTGAGAAACTAGGCAAGGAATGCTGGGGGGGGGGACCCCAGGAACCTCCGAGGACCTCGCCTCATCCCACCGCCTCTCTCCTGCAGTCAGACTCTAGGAGGCACTGCAGGCCTCCCTGCCATGATTGAGGGCTAGGATTGGGTTTGGGGTGAACTATAGAAAGAAAAGTGCAAATGTCTCTGGGAAATGGAGGGGGGCAGGTGGGAAAGAGACAAGGGAAGAATCCCATTGCATGATGGGGAGGGGATTCCAGGGGATTCCATGGGTCTTGACTAATGAATGCTTCCAGCCTCAGAGCAGCCTTCCCTCTCTGTCATTCTCAGGTGTCTGGGAGCCAGAAGTGAGTTCTTGGGACCTGTGGGCGGGGCCTAGGCTAGGTGGGTTACTCCACAGGTTGGCAGGCACCCTGTGCAAGGAAACACTCATGTTATAAAAGTGGGGGACTTTAGCATCCCAAAGGTGTCTGTCATCATCCCTTGAGGTACCCCTCCCCAACCGCTTGCTTGACAGAAGGAATACAGACCCAAAGGGGAGGAGCCACTTGCCCAGCGTCTCAGATAATGTGGCTAGGCCAGCCTGGGACTCAGGCTCTTGTATCCTACCTCTCTGTAGCTGGGGAACTGGCTCAGCTGCAGGGGGGCCTCCTTGGCACAGAGCGGGGCTGGAGCCCATGGAGAAGAGCAGGCAGGCACCCTTGTGGCCAGAGCCCCCTCAGGGGAGGGGGAGGCACTGCTGCCAGGAGAGGGAAGGGAGGGAGGGAGGGGAGAGAGGAGGGGAAACAGTGAGTCAGGCTTCCAAGAGCTGAGGATGTGAGAGCCAGGGAGCTTGGAGGGAGAGGGCAGGGAGGGCTGCTCTGAAGGGGGAGAGAGAAAGAGCCCAGCCAGGGGCAAGGAGAGCCGTGAAGGGAGGCAGCCAGCCCCTGGCCCCAGCCCAGTGGCACGCCAGGGTGAAGCCAATCTGGACTTTGCCTGAGGTGGGTCAGGAGGAAGCCATATTCCGTCCCTTCTGCAAGTCCTTCTCTGATGAGTCTCATTGCTGATCTGACCCCAGGGTCTCAGGAGGATGACAGTGTCCTCCCATGGCTTCCTCTTCGGCCTCCTTTTCTCTGTCAGTTGTGGGACTTGAACTATGAACTGTTGGAGGGGAGGGGAGGGGAGAGAACACAGCAGCCTGAAAGAATGTTGGGAGGTGCGATTTCAAGAAGAAGGCTGGGTGCTGGGGCACTGTTGGAGCCTGCTGGGAATGCAAGGTAGGCAGCAGATGGGTGTGTGCCAGTGCAGTAGGGGCTGCTGAGTGGGCAGGGCACTAAGATACTGTGTGTGTGTGTGTGTGTGTGTGTGTGTGTGTGTGTGTGTATGGTGGGGTAGATGCTGGTTTGGTAGGTGGTGGATTCATTGCTTTCTGCTTCTCAGGATGGCCAGTGCCCAGACTGGACTAGTACCACACATGGCCCAAACCAGTCTCTGCTGTTTTTGGGGAGACCTGGGTGTGACCCTCCCACCCCATATCCCTGCAGGCAGACAGGAGGCAGAAATGGCCTCATGGAGCTGACAGGAACTGCCAGGGTAGCCCCTAGTGCCTGGAGCTAGGACCAGAGGAGGAGGAGGTCCCCTGAGACTGCCTGGAAAGGAGGAGGGAAAGAGCCCCTCCTGCCCAGCTGACAGGAAGCCCTGGCTCCCAGCCCCTCCTTCCCTTAAGGCCTAGTCTTTCCCTCTCCCAGGGTGCCCTGTGTTTGTCCCATTGGCTGGAGCTTAAGGAAGGTAGGCTTAGGGGAGGGTACTGGTGTGAGTGTGAGGTAAGACCCCTGCCTAACTGTATGAACTCATCTGCAGGTGAAGCCCTGCTGTGACTCTTTTTTTCTGCTCTGAGGTCCTTGGCCTGGGAGCCGAGGGGAGGGGCCATTTCTGCAGCTGGCAGGCCTCAACTCCCCCATCTTGTCCAGATGCTACTGAAACCAGAAGCTGCAGGTCTGTCCCTTCCCCTCCCCACCTCCTGAGCCAGAACCTGGAAGGAGAGAGAGAGAGAGAGAGAGAGAGAGAGAGAAGAGAGAGAGAGAGAATGAGAATGGACACCTTTAGAAGGACTAATGCAGACAGATGGGTGGTAGAACAGATGGACAGAGACACCCACGCACAGACAGACTGAGAGAGACAGACAGATGAACTGGGACAGGGAGACACAGACAGACAGAGGTGCCTGCAGGGAGAGGCGTCAGGAAAACAGAAAGGCAGAGGAGAGACAGAGACAGGGTAAGCAAAGAGAAAGATGGGGAGAGACTGAGAAACAGGAAGAGATAAATAAAGGGGGGAAACCCTGGGGTGAGAGAGAGAGAGAGAGAGAGAGAGAGAGACTGGCTGACTGACTGACTGACTGACTGACTGACTGACTGACTGACTGACTGACTGGAGACTACAAACCACAAACAGGAATTTGATGAGAATCTGGAAGGTGTTTTCTGCCTCGGCCCTCCCCAAACCCCCAGGCTAGCCAAGTCTCCATTCCTTCCACCCCCAGCTTAGTTTCCAGCTGCTAAAGGAGGTCAGGATGGGGATGCCAGCAAAGCCTTGAGCAGTCCCTTCCTCTCTGCTCTTCTGTTGGAAGGGGGATTGGCGAGAGGGCTCTCCTGGCCTCCACTCCTACACAAAAATGGATGGCTCTCTTGTCTCAGGAAAGGCCCCTTCTTGCTCACTAACTTACCAGAGGATGTCTCCTTTGTGTAAATGCATCCCTGAGGCTCCCACCTGTACACACAGACACATTTTGTGACTTGGTCCTGTCACCTTTACATCGACTCTGTTTCTTGCTATGTAACAGGTTACATGCGGGCCGGGCGTGGTGGCACACGCCTTTAATCCCAGCACTTGGGAGGCAGAGGCAGGCGGATTTCTGAGTTCGAGGTCAGCCTGGTCTACAAAGTAAGTTCCAGGACAGCCAGAGCTATACAGAGAAACCCTGTCTCAAAAAACAAAAAACAAAAAAACAAAACAGGTTACATGCCTGTGCTTCCTTAGCAATCCAGCTGGTGACACACAGGCCTGTTGTGAGGTCTCAGGATGTGCTGTCACAACCCAAACTCTGACACAGTAAGAGTCAGACCTGAGCACAGAGGGGTCCTGCTCTGACCCAGCTGGTAGAAGATCTATCTGTTCAGTGAATAGGCGGGAGGGGGGGGGGGGGCAGGGGATAACCTGGACACAAATGTGGGCTGGAGGACTGGGGAGTGGGAAGGAATTATCTGGCTAAGGGTGTATAGGTCGGCAAACATGAACATGCATGAATCTGTCTGTCATGGAGTGTGTGAGAAAGAGCATGTGTGAGAAGGGCTATGGGTGTGATGGCGTGTGTGTGTGTGTGTGTGTGTGTGTGTGTGTGTGTGTATGCAAGTACCAATGTGAATGCACGTTTATAAGATGAGGGTGTGCAAAGAGGGGCTGTAGCTGTAGCTCAGTGCTGGGGGCCTTTTCCTAGAGTGCACGAGACCTCAGGTTCAATCTCCAGTATTATCAGAGAAAGAGAAACCTTGACTTCAGGTTGCCTTGACAAGATGGTGTGTGGCTATACTGGGTTTTACAGAGACAAGTAGCTTGATGCTTGGATATATACATATATCCTGAGGATGAGAATGAGCTACACATAGAACCATGCCGTGGTGCACATTGTATGTGGAAGGAGTGGGTGTCTGTCTAAACTTAGGGGTGTGCATAGCTGAGGGTATAGCTGCAGGTACCAGTGTGTGCCTGCTGGCCCTGCTTGGTTGGGTGTTTTCCAAGGCCTTGGATCCTACCTGAATAGGGACACTCAGCATAAAAGCATGAGAAAGGCTACCAGGGGGGTTGCAGCTGGCCACTGACCCACACAGGCAGCCCAAGGACAGACATGTCTACCCTGTCTTCCTGCATCCCTTTGCCTGGTGGCAGTGGCTTTCAAAGGAGCCGCCATAAGAACTGTTTCTGTGTAGTTCTCCCCACCTGCAGCCAGCGCCTCTTCAAACATAGTGACACCCCTCCAGGCAGCTTGGTGGAGGCTTCTGTGGGGACCATCTGAAGCCAGATGGGTGGGCTGAGATGCATTGCTGCTCCCCAGGGATTGAGGAGGTAGCTCTGCTCCTGGAGCCGAGGCACAGGTGGAGACAGATGGACCGGCCTGTCTCAACAGTGTGGTCCTAGCATAGATACCCCAAAGCAGGGAGTTGGGGTGGGGGTTAGTGTGCAGTCTCTAGGTGGGCTCCAGAGTTTCTGCCTTTCATCATCCTAGAGGTCTATTCCCTTCTTCCCTTCCCCCCCCCCCCGAGACAGGGTTTCTCTGTATAGCCCTGGCTGTCCTAGAACTCACTTTGTAGACTCGAACTCAGAAATCCGCCTGCCTCTGCCTCCCAAGTGCTGGGATTAAAGGCGTGCGCCACCGGCCTAAAGGTCTATTCCCTTCCCCTCACCACACTGCTCCCTAATAGCTCTCCAAGCACAGGACCCCTAACTGCAGCCCCCCAAATATACAAGCCCCCTAGTGTATGCTTACAGCTCCAACGACTCCAAATCGCAGCTAAGCGTACCTACAAACACAGAGCCCCAACACTTCTACACACAACCCCCCAACACCAACACCTCCTTGATACCCAACTGTCTCACACACACATAGCCAACACACCCCCAAATGCAAACACCACACTGCTACCCTTGTTCGTACCTGGAACACCTCCCCAAACACCAGGAGCCTCGTCCTAATCTCGATACTCTCCCACTCATATACTTTATAAGCCAGGCATCTCTGATATCGGGGACAGTACTTGCCCTCCCAGTACGTAGTTCTAGGGCACCTCCTCAGATACAGTGTCCTTACCTCAAAACAGAAGCCCCTGCAACATTCTCAGACCCACGGCCTCTTCAGCCCTGACATCTCCGCATCCATACCCAGTTCAAGTCCCTGTAACCTGTCCAGGAACATTGCCGCATCTTTCCAAACACAGTGCAGTCCCAGCACATAACCATACCCTGATTTTTTTTTTAATGACTCCCAGACACCCCAACACACACAGCTTCTACCACAATCCTCAAGGGCATCAGAACCTTCTTCAACCTCAACACTCTACCAGCTACACCCTGGGACCTGCCTACAGCCCCCATGCCTTCTCACATGCACAGATTTCACATCCAACATCTCTCCTTACACACATTTACCCCCAGCTAAAGCGTGGCAGCCTGCAGACAGGCGGGGACCTCTACACCTTTTCAAACACCCCATCTACAGCACTCGAGCACACACACACACACACACACACACACACACACACACACACACACACAGCTCCTCATATCCACATTTCTCTCAAAATTCACAGACAAAGCCTCAGTTCTCTGGTAAATGTCCTGATAGCTTCTAGTGCCTTCCCCAGCATGCATGTGCAAGCATTCCTGTTCCTCAGAGGTTTGCACTCTACCCCTTCCAGAGGCCTAGCAGCTTCCCCAGGCTTAGCTGACTCTAGGCTCAACCCTGGAAAGGCACAAGGACACTCCTACACCTTTCTCCAAACACACTCTGCCTGTCTGTGACATGCACAGCCCTGCCTAGTCACCGCCCTGACCCATTCGCCCCTTTGAGCTCACATGTATCCTTCCAGCTCCCCCCTCCCCGCACCCCATGGCACCCCTTCACACACCCGCCTCAGTCTCATTTCTTCAGCAGCCCTCACTCCCACCAGCCACACATTCCAGCACACCCCCCCCCCCCCCCCCCCCCCCCCCCCCCCCCCCCCCCCCCCCGCTCCCCCCCCCCCCAGCCTTTTCACACGCACCACACTGCTCTGTCTACTGCCCAAGCCTCCTCCACTTCCCAGAGCCTCCTCTGCCTGGGGAGCCATCCCCACCCATTGCTGCCTGAGGCCTTTCATTCCTGGACAGTGAGGCTGGACATCTGGTTCAAAGCTGCCCCCCAGATCTTGGGCTGTGGACGCTCTGGCCTAAGCTTGGAGGATTGAGCCCCTTTGGGGAATAGGCAGAGCCACTTGGCACCTGGTCACCCTGGACTCTCAGCCAAGAACTCTTTGAGTACCTATGCCTGGGCTCTGGCATGCATGTCGGGGTAGGGGAAGTTACTCCCTCTCCTCAACCCTGCCAGATTCCCCCACCCATACCTGAGAGGGGTGGGGCTTTGGGAGAGGGGAGAGAGTACTGATGAGCCCCCCCCACCACCACCACCTAGGCTGTGGGGCTTGGTCTCCCTGGGAGTTAGTTCCGACAGTGAAGGTTACTCTACTAGATGCATGATTTTAAACGGAATCTCCGCCATCTGTTCCACCCCCTAATTACAGATGCACAGAATCCGCCTCAGAGGGCAGCGTGAGGGGAGTGATTTAGAGCCCGAGCTGCTTCTTGCCTGCTTTAGGGATGGAGAGACTGGGGAGGAGGTATGGGTATTACAGCCCCCCCCAACTCACTTCTTTCCTAAGAGTCTCTGGTATCTCTTGCTTAGAGAAGGCTCATAGAGGACTTTCCCCGACACCCAAGTTCTAAAAGAGGAAGCAGCTATATTGCCGTGGGAGGGGTACCCAAAACATTGCCTAGGTCCCAGTTTAGCAAGTCCAAGGTTGCAGCCTTTATCAGGGCCTTAAAAAATTCAGAGGACCCATCTCCTCCTGCCTTTGTGCCCTTGGGAGCAGCTTGACCCAAGCTGTCTGCCCACCCCGGGGGTAGCAGGAATTGGTGAGACAGGGAAGGGAGACATAACCGAGGTGGTGTAGCCAGACTCTGGCACTCTAGACACAGGCAGACACTTCCAGGGGTGCTCATACATAGTACCCATCTGCCTAGGCACAGCTCTTACGTCTGCCCCTGGCTGGAGCGGTGGTCTGTGGGATCGGGTCAGTACCAAGGGGAGAGGGTCTGAGGGAAGTCGGGTTACTCCATGAGGATGGGCCTGTCTTTGTCCTTGGCACGAGGGACCTGGGCCCCTGCTTGTTTGGTAGTGGTGCTGGTGGTGGCGGCTGCGCGCGGCAGCAGTAGGTACACTGCGGTAGACTCCGGAGCTTACGCTGCGGGGAGAAAGGGAGAGAGGTTGGGCTGGAGGAATTTTAAAGATTGCTGCAGGCAGGAGGGTCTCGGAACCCCATGGAGCGGGCAGTCATGCAGAAGTAATCCTATCGCTGCCTGCCTGGAGGAGTGGGGAGAGATGGGGGGGCAGTGGCAAGGTTCTGAAGGAGGACAGGCTAGTGCCCCTCTGCTATGACAGCCCCTGCCCCAGCCAGCCCTGGGAAGCAGGGACTCTCAAGTTCTCTCCTAAGGAGGTATCTTGTCTTCACTGTCCCATCATGCACGAGCCCCTTGGGGGCCAGTGTCACAGCTGCTCAAACTCCCCTCACCTTAGTGTCTCATAAGCAATGCCGCTCAGTGGTGGGAGCCAAGCCTGCCCCTAGTCACCTTGGGTCACAGTGTGCTACCTCTAGCTAGCTGTCCTGAGGCAGAGCTCCTTCTCCCTTCCAGCCTGCTTCTTTCCTGCTGTGTGAGCCTGAGTCAGAGGTCTAGCCATTCTGGACCAGACCTTGGCTAAGGAATGTGGAAGAGCCCAGAACCACCCTCCACTTGTCCTTTTTGTCCCACCTCCCAGCATTCTCAGGTTAACTGGCAGTCAGTTCAGCCAATCCAGGCTGGAGAAGGGATGGCCTGCTCTCCAAAGGCCTCACCTTCTGGCCCCTCCATTTTGCAGATGGAGTAACAGAGTCCAAAGACAGAGAGGATGGTCAAGGCCAGCCAGCAGATGAACCCCCTCCTTCCTGCCCCATTCTTCTGTCACTCAGGCTCTTCTGAGCCTCAGCTCAGCTAAGAGCAGGGCCTGGGGGGGGGCAGGCGGGGGATGTTTGGGAAAGTGGTTGCGGCTGAGAGGTTGCCATGGCGATACTGCAGGATGCCGAGCAGAAGTGGGGGTCCTACAGGGTCTCTGGGGCCCCCAGCTCTACACCTCTGTGGGCTTCTCTTCCCATCTCCTGTCCCCCCACCTTGATGCCTGTCAGGCAGCGTCAGTGACAGGCTGGGTGGGTGACAGGTGGTGCAGGTGATGGGCTGGGTGGGTGACAAGCCTGGGTGGGTGACAGGTGGTGCGGGTGTGAGGCAGGCAGGTGACAAGCTGGGTGGTGACGGGCTCTGTGGATGACAGGCAGGGGGTGTGGTTGGTGAGGATGCTGTCTCCTGGCTGGTGGCCTGTTGCGGCCCCCCACCCTCCTGCGTGTGCACACATATAGACTCTGGGCTCAGAGCTTGGGGCTAAGATACTAATGAGGCTTATTACGCATGGAGGGGCAGGTGCCCGGGCTCACTAATGAGAAGCCTTTAACGAATAGGGGAGACAGCTGGGGGGCTTCCAGGAATTTGGCTGGCCCTCCTGGGCTGAGGCTCTGAGGGTCCCAACCTGGCTTAAGGAGAAGGTTGGTTTCACCCTCCAGCCACATCTGGATCCCTCTTTGCCTTCACCTCTGGCCACTTGGATTGTTAAGCTAGTATTAGGCGCGGCTAGGAGAGTGGCCCTGTTCAGGCTCTCACTGTGCGTCAGGCACTGTGCCAAGCCCTTCGCCTGCATTTACTCGGCTGGACTCAGCAGGCCCATGATTGAGGCTCTGCAACCCCATTTTACAGATGCAAAGGCTGAGGCTGAGAGAACGTATCGGAATTGACACAAGTTAGTGGTACAGCTGGGACTTTTAATTCAGCCCCCCCCCCCAGCTTGTCCTTTTAACCACTATCAGTAATATCCAAGCCTTGTGCTTGGATACCCCCCCCCCCATCTCCCAGAGTCTCAGTTTCATTGGTCCACAAAATGGCTACAGGAGGGAGAATAATTATAGATATTTTTTAGCATAACTTGGGTGACTAAAGTCTCTTCCTGCTAGTTGCCTGGCCATCTCACTCCATGTGGCCCAGACTCTGCTGACTCCCTTGTCCTGGAGAGGGAAGGGCTTTAGTGCTGAAGGGGCTGATGTGAACAGAGAATACCTGGTCTATCAGAGCCACTTCCTGTAGTGTGTGGTGGGGCCCAGAGAGGAGTAGAAGCCACCTAAGGTCTCACACCCCGATGAGCTGGAGAGCATCTCAGGAACCCAGGCCTTCAGGTCTGTTAAAAGGGTGGGGTTAGAGTGGGTGTGGCCTCCCGGGCCCCACCCAGCAGCCTCGTTTCTTCCCTAGAGGCTTGGAGCCCCCCAGCTCTTGAGAGGGTGCAGGATTGTTGGCTGATTCTTTAGGGCCATGACCCCTCCCATCCATCTGAGTCCCCAGTGTCAGTTAAGCCCCTCCCTTTGGTACCCGTTGGGGTGGAAACTCCCTGGCAACAGCTGATGGATGGGTTGGGGCCTTGACATTGGCCTGGGGCCACAGCACAACCCTGGAGGGACCAGGCTGGGACTGGGGGACTTTGAGGGGAATTTGAGGGAGAAGAATGAGCCTTGTAAATCTTGGAGCCTCTGGTTCCTCTTCAGCCTTAATCTCTTACCAAACCTGCTCTCCGGCTGCTCAGCCATGTTGCTGGGAGTTGAGAGCCCACCTGCCCATTCTCTGTCTCTGAGGAAAGCTCACCCCTCTAACATTGCACTCACGGGAAAGCCAGAGGGGCAGCACTGTGGCTGGGCAAACCGAAGTGGCCTTAGACGCCTTGTGGTGGGTAGGGGATGTAGAGGGCTCCCTTCCCTCAGTTTCCCCAGCTGGTTCCTCTCAGCTCAGGCCAGAAGAGCTGAGACCACGAGGATTTCACAGATGCAACACTCATAAATATCCTTGGTCTGAGAATCCCTCCCTCCCCCAGTCTTGAGAAGAAGAGGCAGAACCCTGTCCTGCAAGCCCTGAGAGCTGGAGGTGAGCCTTAGAACCCAAGCAGGGTGTGTGCTGAGGTCAGACCAGGGCGGTGCTTGGTAGCCCGCCTGGGAAAGCAGGCTTCAAGGAGGCCAGAGGAAGGGTGGTGGTTTGCCTGGGGGGTGGGGGCTGGGGAGCCATCTTTGGTTGGAAGGCAGGGGGATCTGGCTTTCCCACAGGCCCAGGCAACTGTAGGCTGGAGTGCTGAGGCCCTCTCAACCCCCTAGGGAACCCGTTGCTGCTGGGCCTTGGGGACCCAGGCGTCCTGGCGGGTGAGGGCGGGTCTCCAGCAGGCGCCCTGCCAAACCCCGCAGCCTGCTCACCAGGAATCTTGTTGCTGAGAGATGGAAAATCCCGGCTGGGCCTGCAGCTCATCCCTCCCCTCTGGGAAGGAGGAGGGGCCCAAAGATTCCTTCCTGCAGCCCCCCCCTCCCATCTGGGGCAGAGCCCTCCTTGGCAGTGGGTGGGGCTGGGGGGTGCCCAGGACAGGCCTCTAAGGCCCAGTCACATGTCCTGCAGCCCTGCCTAGTCCACAGTGGGCACCAGGGTACTCTGGAGGCCAAATGAGCCTGTTGCAGCAGAGGAGGGGTGGGGGTAGGGTGCCAAGGGCCAGAAGGGGCCTGAGTGGGGGCTGGGGGTTGGCCCTGGCCCCACAGGCTCCCCCAGGGTGGAGGGTGAAGAGTTAGTTCTCTCTTTGGACAGGAAGACGAATGATCCCATTACGGGAGCGTGATTTTATTCCACGTGTCACGGAGTCTGAGATTAACTTGCTCACCAGTCTGTGACAAACCCCTCACACCCAACACACATACACACACACACACACACACCCAGAGACACACACATGCAGAGGTACAGAGACACACACACATCCATGCTGTCACAAACACAGATAAGCATTGCTAGGCTACATAGAATCCATAGCATGGCTCACACGCTAGCACACGCTCAGATACACCAAAGCCTCAAGGCCCAAAGCTTCAAAATAGTGTGTCCTCGGAGTAAGGCCACCCGGTCTACAGATCCAAACAAGCAGCTCAAGAGGTCTCTTGCATCCGACCCTTAAACACGCACAGTCAAGGACACATGGGAACCCATAGACCCAGATCAACTTCGACACACAAAACCAGACACTGCCATCCAGACAGGCAGAGACCAACAGCCACACTCTCAGACAAAGGCCCTAGATACATACAGACAAAGACGAGCGTAGGCAACACGGCTGGCAGGGCTCACACAAGCACAGGCGTGCACACCCGGACATAGACAAAGACAAATAAATGCCCAGAGGTTTTGCTGTGGACAGATGTGGAGGCACGTGCACATCTGGGCCTCTTTCTCAGCCTCCCTGCCTCGGAACATAGTGCTCTGGCACCTGAGAGACTCTGAGGAATCCCCTGCCCCAGGAGAGCCCCCAGTCTTTGCCCCCCCCCACTTCTGGCACTAAGCCTGTGGCAGAGGCCACCCCAGCTACACCCTCAGCAGAGCCCTGACACCTCCCAGACTTCTGCATTGTTCACACTGACGGGGACACCATCTTCTCCTGTGCTGCCTTATGACAGTCCCCCTTACAGTCTCACCCCCTCATCCGTGTCCCCCCTCCTCCTCTGACTTCTTCAGTCATTCCTCCTTCCTGCAGCAACTTCAGTCAGGTCAGGATACACAGACATAGTTTTCTTCACTTGGATGCCTAGGCAGGCCCACAGGCTCTGTGGCTTGCCTGCACAGAGCTCCCACCCCCACCCCCACCCCCTTGCTTTCTTACACAGGTTAACTCACACATGCAGCACACATGTATTGTCACCTCTCAGGCATGCATGCACACACACACACTTCCTGAGCCTCCCGTTACACTCCTTCCTCTCCCACAAACACTCCCGCTGGCTGCCAGGAGTGGAGCCCTGCTGTAGATTAGGGCCTCGTGGCATTTGTCACTTCTCACGCTGTCCTTGGCCTTCCTAGCCTCAGTCTCTCCTTCACCCCTGGCCCTGCATGCTGTGTACTGTGGCCTTGTATTCTTTTGTCTTTTTTTTTCTTTCTTTCTTCTGTTTGGTTAACAAGCGTTCTCTCATTCCAAGTTTTGGGTCCAACCTGGCTACTGGTTGCTTCTCCCTTTCTGCTAGATTAGCAGGTAAGCCTTGATCTTGGCTCTTGAGGGATATGTATGAAGTCATAACAGGAGCGCCGTGGAAGGAAACAGAATGTACAAAGCCTTAAGGGAATCCGAAGTTGACAAGGCTACAGCTCAGAGCAAAGGAGAGGGCAGACTCCAGGTGGCACCGAATGGCCGTCCTGCTCAGGGAGTGGAGTTTTTGTCCAGTGAGCCACAAGAAGACACAACAAAGTCTTTAGCCTCAGGATTCGGATTAGGACAGAATGGAGACAGAGTTGGGAAAGTTTGCTTTTGTTCGTTCACAGGATGGCTTGCTCAGAGAGGCCTCACAGCTCTGGACCTGGAACAACACTGACCCTTGTCTGTAGATGAACCTCTCTACATGCTCCTGTTGATTAACCACTAGATGTTTTTTTAGACTGGGTGTTACTGTATGGTCCTGGCTGGCCTGGAACTCGCAGAGCTCCTTCCTGCCCTCTGTCTCTGGATTGCTCTGATTAAAAGCAGGAGGCGCCATACCTGACCTTCTTGTTTTCAGATAATGTCTCCCCTGGAATTCAGGCTAGGCCAGAATTCATTTTGTAGCCCAGGGCCCAGGAACCTGCTGGCCTGATTCAGCCCCCCTGGGATCATGGAAGGCTTATTTGGGAGGTTTGAGGAGAATAAGCTGGAATTGCTTGCTGGGAATTGCTTGCCGGTTCAGTTCGTCTCACCTAGAAGCATGCAGCATAGAAACGGAGGTTCACCTATAGTCAAGGATCCGTATGGTTCCAGGTTCAGTGCGGTGAGGCTTCTCCTGTGAAAAGGGGTCCGTACGGGTGATGCTGGACTTAACAGAGAACCAGTCAGTAGTAGTCACTACGGTCAGATATCAGTTGGCCGTGATGGAGGACATCAGATGAGATCCACTCGGCACCTACTGAGTGCTGGGTGCCATGCCAGGTACTGGGCGGACCCACTGATAACATTATCAGGCAGACAGTAGAAAGCGGGTGGAACATCCTGATTGCTTAAAGGAGGAAAGCGTGTGGATCCTGTGTGGCCTATGGAGCTAATTAGTAGAATCTGAGCAGGCCAAGGTTGTGGGGAGGAGCTTCAGGTAGACCCACTCATTATCTGTCATCAACAGCCAGGGGCCAGGAACTAAGAGTGGGGTGTCCTTCATCCACTGTTGGGAAGGCCACAAGGTGATGGAGTGTGGCTTGGGGCTGTAGAAGGGTCAGTCAGTGTGGCGCTGGGTTTCACTCAGACTCCAAATGGTGAGTGAAATGTGGCCACTGAGATTCAGCTTCAGGACCATCGCATGCGTGCCCTGGCCTCAGTTTCCCCATCTGTGATGTGAGCCGTTGTGTGGGAGGAAACTGGCACCATGAGGGTTGGGCTGGCCAACTGGAATGAACATCTTTGGCGTGGGTTCTGGGCCTCAGTAGTGCCTCCTCTGAGTGTACTGTGGGCGTGGAGAGAGGGTGCTAGGCACCCCGAAGAGAGCCCAGAGCCCAGCACGGGAGATAAAGAGCTTTCCTAAATCTGACTCCGAGCCCTAGAAAGGAGCCAAAAGAGATGGCCCGTGTCCGTCCCGATTGCGTCCTGCTCCAACTCTGATGTGGCAGTGGATATAGGCCATGGGCTATGTGCCCAGGAGGTCACAGTGCCTAATCTCTGACCTGGGCTGTGTGAGGACCCTTCCTCCCACTGAGCAAGGATAAGGAAGGTAGTATACGGAATCCTCTTGGGGTAAAGAGCCAGGAGGCCAGTTGGGATGTCAGAGCCAGGTGAATGTTTTGGGGGAGGTATGCTCTGCCGTAATCTCTAGGGATGGGGTTGTAGTAGCCGTAAGGCAAGTGATCTGCCACACCCCTCTCTCAGCTGCCCTAGATCTGGGCTGTGAGGGGCCCTTTAAGCATCTCACCTGTGAGGTGGGGCTAGGAGAATTAATTTCCTGTGCTATTTTAATTTTACTGTATTTAATTTGCTATTTATTTTAATTAATTAACAGAGTTAATCTCTTATTCTAACTTGCTGTCAGTGGTTCGTTCCTCTTGCCTTTCAGAGGGGCAGAAGGCCTGGCCAGGTGATACCGGGTTAGCTGTGGGGAAATAGGGGTTCTGGGGAGCAGGTTTCCCCCTTACCTTTGCTATCTCAGGGTGTCCCCCATGGCCCCTGCTTCTTCCCCAAGGGGTTCTCCCTACCCCTTTTCCCCTCCAGGTCGGCACGGGGCTATAGCTATAGTGTTGTGGTCCTGAGAAGCCTGACTTGAATCTGCCTGTATTCTTCAATAAACAGTCTGCCAGTATCCTGGGGGTGTAAGAGGGGACGTGCTTTTTCGGTGGTGTTTTGAGGCTACTGGAGAACTTTTGATGTCAGTTCAGGAGAATGTCAGTTTCACTAATAGCTATCTGCCCTACCAGGTGGTCAGATGACACGCTCAGTGTATGGTCAGGCTTCTGGGTGCCATGACCAAGCACCCGTGACACTTCCGTGGCTATGACCTCAATCATCATTGATAGGGGACAGGATTACCCCTGGTCAGTATGAAGAAAGTGAGGCTTCCGAGAGGGCCAAGTGACTTCCTCATCTGAGGGTCACACAGCAACTAAGAGAAGCAAGGCCTGGATTCAGGCAGTAACCGTTCTTGGGTGGGGAAACGGTTAACAGTTGGCAAACTCTCAGAGGTTGGAGGGAGGATGAGGCCAGGACAGATGACTTGGGAGGATGTGGGGCTGGGGAGTCACAGTGGCTTCCCCGAGGATAAGGTTTCTGCTCCCTCTCCATTTCCTGAGCCTTCTGCGTGTGCTGTGTGGTCATCCTTGGGAGGCCTTCCGCGGCAGGGTAGAGGCCTGCTCTCACTAAGGACTTCTTTCTGGTGCTGAGGATTTGAACCCAGAGCCTCATGCACACTGAACACATTCTGTTCCACCGAGCTGCTCCCACACCCTCAACCTTATTTAGCAAACACTTAGAATTTTACAAGTCAGATATTCACATAGCCATCACTTCTGTTGTCCTTGTTTTATAGAGTGTCTGCACCCCCACCCCCACCCCGGCCTAACTTCTTTTAGTTAACTGTGATCACTTGGAGTCCAGAACTATTAACTGGAAGATTCTAGAAATAAACACTTCCTAAGTTTTAAGTACTTTTGCTGCGGTTATTTTATTGTAAGCATTCCCACTACACTGTTGTTCATCTCTGGGGGTTCGTAATTTATAAGCCTGAAAACATAGTTATCAGTAGGGTTGCTATTGTTCACAGACTCAGGCATTTACCTGGGCAAGTCTTGTTAACTTATCTCCCGGGTGGAGGGAAGCGGGTATGGGGCAGGGGTACAACACTCTGTATCACAGAAGCAAAGCTTGGAAGAGCTTCAGGACCTGCTCAAGGTCCTACAAAGCTAGTGCTTGGGGTACTAGAATCAAGGCTCTTGTTTTGAACCACCATATTATCCTTCTCCCCCACACCACTACCGTGGTGCTTTAAGTTAGGGGGTGGGGGGAGTCCTGAACTTACAGAGAAAAGGTGTGTTTGGAAAGCATCCCATCTAGGCTAAAAGGCAGACTTCACCATCACAGATATTTGAAAGGGCAGAGATAGCCCACAACTCAAGGCCTGGTAGGAGGACACAGAAGTAGATAGCACCAGGTATCCCTGGCTAGGTATCCTTTGTGGAACAGGGCTCCATTGCTGCAGTGGTGGCTACCAGAAGGAGGCCCATGAAAATCGATTGCCCTCAGAAAGTTCCTTGTCCCACTGGAGGAATAACGTTGATGTGTGTGACTGGTTCTCAAGGGTTGAGTCATACAGCGAGAGAAAAATTATCTCTCAACATCCTGGGTTGAGAGTTTAGATTTGGATCCTGTGCTACCTACAATTACTTCTCCTTGAGCCTCAGTTTCCTCTTCTGTCAAGAGGAAGATTACAAGACCGATGCTTTAGGGTTTTATTAGACTTGCTGAGGTCCAATACAAAGGGTTTGAGCTCAAAAGCAGAGGTTAGCAAGTGTTCAGCCGGGCGTGGTGGCGCACGCCTTTAATCCCAGCACTTGGGAGGAAGAGGCAGACGGATTTCTCAGTTCGAGGCCAGCCTGGTCTACAAAGTGAGTTCCAGGACAGCCAGGGCTATACAGAGAAACCCTGTCTCGAAAAACAAACAAAACAAAACAAAAGCAAGTGTTCAGACCCCACACCTGAACAAAGAGAGCCCCACCCCAGAGCACAGGCGGAGGGAACATCGAGGTGGAGGGAAGGAAGGCCAAGGCAGCCCCAGTGCCTGGTTTTAAATCCTAGGCGTGAGGCTGGAGAGATGGCTCAGGAGTTAAGAACACTTGTTGCTAGTCCAGAGAATCCAAGTTCAGTTCCCAATCCCCATGTTGGGCAGCTCACGGTCATCTGTAACCACACAAGATCCAGAGAATCCAGTACCATCTTCCAGCCTCTGAAGGCATTCACACATACATACAACAGATACAGAAATAAAAACAAAAATCTCTAAGTCCTGCTTATGGTACATGGCCTTGATTGTCAGTAAAGTGGACATATTAGTAGCTCTGCCCACCTCTTGAGAGTGAGGATCGAGTTAGTTTAACAAGTAATACAAAGAGCCTCTTGGGTAACACACAAGTTTCCAACCACTACAGAGAGTAAGGTACTGATCATTTTAGTTGTCTCCTTTTCATCATAATTTGGAAAGAAGTGTGTGTAGGGGGGCCGTTCAGAAAGGAAGATCTGAGCGGGCTGACACTCTTTGGACGGAGATGAGTGACATAATAGAATGTCACAGTGTGGGCTGGTGTTCACCCAGGGCTTAGTGTGGAGCCCCACACTCAGGAGGCAGAGCGTGTATCATCCTCATTTGCAGGTCGGAAATGGGTTCTGAGAGGCACAGTGACATCCCCCAAGTAACACAGCTAATCAGAAAAATCACACACGTGTGCACACATGTGAAACAAAGTAAAAGGAGAAAGTTACCTAGTAGAGATGGGCTACCTTTTCTCTCCCTTCCTTCCTTCCTTCCTTCCTTCCTTCCTTCCTTCCTTCCTTCCTTCCTTCCTTCCTTCCTTCCTTCCTTTTGGAGATAAATCTGTCTACATAACCCCAGCTGTCCTAAACTCACTCTGAAGACCAGGATGTCCTGGAACTCAGAGATCAGCCTGCTTCTGCTTCCTACGTGCTGAGATAAAAGACCTGGGTCACCACTGGCTGCCTGAAGCTACATTTTTTTTTTCCGAGACAGGGTTTCTCTGTATAGCCCTGGCTGTCCTGGAACTCACTTTGTAGACCAGGCTGGCCTTGAACTCAGAAATCCGCCTGCCTCTGCCTCCCGAGTGCTGGGATTAAAGGAGTGTGCCACCACGCCCCGCTGAAGCTACATTTCTTAATCACAAAGAGTCAAGCTAGTTGGGGGCTGGGGTGGGGGGTGGGGGTGGAGATGGGGGTTGATCTAGCAGAGAAAGGAGGAATCCTTTGTCAGGAGAGGGACTGGGGACTGGAATAGCAAAGTAGGAATGGAAGAGGACAAGATGAGCAGGTGTGTGTGCGTGCTCGTATGGGCACGCACGTGCTTGTACTCAAACCCATAAAGGGATCAGGGAGGGAGAGACTGACTTTCGCAGTCCAGACTGTCCTCAAATTTGAACTTGCTGCAGTCTTCCTGCGTTGGCCTCCTAGGGCTAGGCTTACAGACAGGTGTGAGCCACTACTCTGGGCTGAAAACCTCTGCAATGGGGAAGCAGGGTTTGTGTGGGACAGAGCCTGTATAGGCTCCCTGCTGTGAACTCAGGTAAAAGGAAGTGGAATGTGATGTCAGGAATGCTCCCAGGACTGGGGGGGGGGGGCTTAAAGCTGAGTTGACAGAGATGGGGGCCCATAACGGTTTAGGCAGGGCACAAGCACTTCAAGGGGAGACTGAATAGTGAAGGACTGAGAAATGGGAGGAGATGGCTTAGGAAAGTGTTGGGAGGGCTAGTGGGAGGGCTAGTGGGAGGGCTAGTGGGAGGGCTAGTGGCCTTGGGCCATTTGATGGGTGCCGGTAAGAGGCTTAGCTCATGATCAGGAAAGGAAGTATAGCATAGTTATTAACAGGATAGGCTCAGGAGGTAGCCAAAACAAGCTGCCTCCTGACCACTGTCTTTAAAACACCTGACCCAAGTACAAGATGATCCCAGAGCAGTATAGTGCCTGGGACACGGGCTGACATGGCTCCTTCATCCTTAGGTAACATAATGCGCATCTGGGGTTAGGCTGTTTTAGGACACAAGGCAGGGAACAGAATTGATGTATTAACATAACAACCCCAAACCTCGGCCAGCCTGGTCTACAAAGTGAGTTCCAGGACAGCCAGGGCTACACAGAGAAACCCTGTCTCGAAAAACCAAAAAAAAAAAAAACCAAAACCAAAACCAAAAACAACCCCAAACTTCTACCTTTAGCTAATTCATAGACAGTCAAAGAATCCACACAAAGGTAGGAGGAATGTATAGTCTGTTAGCTGGCTAGGCATGGTGGTATCTCTGTAACCCCAGCCCTGGGAAGGCTAAGGAAAGAACATCATGAGTTCAAAGACCTGGGCTATATAGTGAGACCCTGTCTCCAACACAAACAAGAACGTGTGTGTGTGTGTGTGTGTGTGTGTGTGTGTGTGTGTGTAGTTAGGTTACTAGAAGTACCAAGGAGGAAATTGAAGCAGTGTGGCGTACAAGATTGCAAGGGTGCCTTGAATATCTAACTTTTGTCTTTTGAGACAGGCTTTCTCTGTGTAGTCTTGGCTGTCCTGGAACTAAATTTGTAGACCAGGCTGAGCTCAAACTCACAGAGTTCCACCTGCCTTTGCCTCCTAAGTACTGGGATTAAAGGCATGTGCCACCACCACCCAGCTGGATTTTTGAAGCAAGGGTCTCACTGAGTTGGCCAGGCTGCTGTGGAACTCCTGGCCACTCTCCTGCCTCAGCCTCCTGAGTATCTGGAAATATGGAAGCCCACCATCCCTCTTGGCACAGATGATAAACTGAAATAAACTTACAGATAGAGGCTGTGGTGATTATTTGGAATTGTTAAAATTTTATTAGAACAACCACCCCCAACCCCCAGCACACCGTTTACAAGTGATTTATCCTTCATGAATATCATGTGAGGTGTAGATGTTGCCACTCCCATTAGTAAGGTGGGGGACACTGAAGCTCAAAGGGAAAAACTACCAGAGTCACCCTTGATTCCCTGAGAGTCCCTGTGGCAAGGTGGCAGAATGAGCGTGGACTAGAGAGAGAAATGCTAAGGTAAAGGCAGCGTGCAGACATGGAGCCCGGCTGGATAGTTAAGGAAGTGGCCTACTTCCTGGAGTCAGGAGTATGGTCAGTACACTTCAGCCTGGTCTGTTCAGGGTGAGCTGTGAGAGGCTGAACCCTAAGGGCACACACAGCAAGGGCAAAAGGCCAGGCCTGAGGCATGGGGGATCAGCCAGTAGGGCCAGATCTGTCCAGAACTGAATGAGTCTGTGGGTGGTACTCAGAAGAAATCAGCCCACTAACCAGAGGAGAGCAAAGGGTCAAGTGATCAGCAGGGCCCAGGCTGGCTGTGAAGGCCACTGAATGAATGTTGAGCCAGAGCCTTGAAGTTGTCATCAGCACTAAGGCAAAGTTACAGTCAGGAGATGGGATTTGAGTGCACACAGGACAGTCCTTGAAGGAGATGGGGGTGGGAAGCCCCTTGAGGAACCTCCACAGCTGAGCAGGTGATGAGGTCAGGCCAAAGACATTTAGGTTGGCAGAAAAGAATGAGACCTGAGATCATGTCGTACTCTCGGACTTTGGAGTTAGAGGGTCAGCGTGAGTAAGAGCTGCACCAGCGCTAAGTGCATCTTCTGGGCTGGGCACTGCATGAAGCGTTCGGCCTCCCAGTCCGGTTAAAGCTGCGCACAGCATATGGGACAGATACCATTATATGTTCGGATCTGTAGCTGAGGAGGCCTACAGAGGCTTCGTGACTGGCTCAGAATCACAGCTGCAAAGGAAGACTGAGTTTGTCAGCCCGCACATTACAGTTAGCTCAGGATTCTAGGACCAAGTGGGCAGGAAAGGCAGGGACCAGGACAGGCCTGGGAGGAGTCTTAAGCCATGGAGAAGTTGAAGCCAGAGGTAGGGAAAAGGGCTGCATCAATGCCAGCTTATCCCTGAGGTGTGAGAGGCATGATCCAGGTGAGGGCTGAGGAGGAGCATCTCATTTAGAGCTCCCTGGCCTGGCTTCCAGAGTCTGTCTTGTAGACTCCTACAGCTAATGGCGTCTGCTGGGGAAGGGTGGAGTGGAGGCTACTCTAACTTCATGACCTGATTATGTTGAGCTGGCTGGCAGAGAAGGCCTTATCCCTGACCCTTTGACTCAGCCCCAGTGCTGTCTCTGGAATCTGCCCGCCCTCCCTCCCTCCCTCCCTCCCTGTGCCAAGGCCACTGAGAACTGCCAGTGGCCTTGAACTCTCCAGGGGAATGCAGAAGTAGAGACTCCATTCCAGAGAAAACGCCTGGGGTCCATCTGATGAGATTACAGTGGACTCTAGAACCCCAGCCACTTGAGACCCGTATTAGGTTCTCATTGGGCTCCTTCAAGGAGCACAGCTAGGAGTGATGGGGCTTAGCAAGGCAGGCTGGAATATGGGTTTGTGGGGAATTGGACTTGGCTGTCTAGAGTAGGTCTTTTTGTAAAAAGTCAGATAGTAAAAGTTATAAGGCTTTGTAGGCCATTCATTCTGTTGTGGTACCTTGAAAGTAGCCTTAGACAATGCATAAACAGATGACCAGGCTGCATGCCAGTAAAACTTCCACTTATAAAATAGACACAGGCTGGATTTGGCCCATGGGCTGTAATTTGCCAACTCCCGGTGAAAAAGCCTTATTCTTTCTGAAGGATGTGCAGGTTTTAAACTAATATTAGTGATCTCTGAGCAAATAAGTCTGATGTATCAGGCAGGTTGATCTGGAAGGTGATCTTGGACTAGAATCAAGTGTGAGCACCTGTTTGTAATCCCTGCACCAGGAAAGTCCAGGCACGAGAGATGAGATGTTGAATCTGAGGTTAGCCTAGGCTCTGTAGTGAGCTCCACACCAGCCTGGGCTACAGAATATAGTCATGTCTCTTTTCTTTTTCTTTTTTTTTTTTTTTCCCCAGAGCTGAGGACTGAACCCAGGGCCTTGTGTTTGCTAGGCAAGCGTTCTACCACTGAGCTAAATCCCCAACCCCTAGTCATGTCTCAAAAAGAAGGAATAACAACCAAAAATTTGACAGTGGCTGAAAATATTTTAAAATCTCTGGCTTTGCCTAAATTCACAGAAAGCTGGGGTGGGGAAGCATGGGGTGTTGAGATTTAGACACCCCCCCACACACACATAAGGCTGTAGTCTGGATTAGGGAAGTGAGTGATCTGATAGTTACAGATATTGATCTGGAGTTGGCAGAATTTTGGTCATGAGCCAGAACATCACCTGATCTAGAACAGTGCACTCTAATAAAGCACAATGGAAGGACGTAAACATTTTCTAAAACCTGTTGTTGTTTTTCTTTTATCTTCTTCTTCTTCTTCTTCTTCTTCTTCTTCTTCTTCTTCTTCTTCTTCTTCTTCTTCTTCTTCTTCTTCTTCTTCTTCTTCTTCTTCTTCTTCTTCTTCTTTGAGGCAGGGTCTTACTGCACAGCTCTGTCTAGCCTGGACTTAACAGAGATCCACTTGCCTCTGCCTCCCTAGTGCTGGGATTAAAGGCGTGCAACCACTTTTTTTTTTTTTTCCTAAGACAGGGTGTCTCTGTCAAAAAGGAGGCTTGGAATGTAGCCCAGGCTTGCCTCATCTCAAACTTAAGACGCTTTCTTAGACTCCCACATGCTGGAATTACAGGCATGTGCCACCAGGCTGGGGGCTCTAAGAAAGAGAAGCAAAATCCATTCACTCATGTATCATATCTAACACAGCATATCAAAGATAGGATCATCTCAACATATCATATAATCATTTCAGGATTGCTGAGCTACTTTCCTTTTTTTTTTAATAGTAGAACTGAAGTGTCTGCTGTGGATTTGATCCATCTCTCACTTGAGACTAACAGTGTTCTCAGTTCTCAGAAGCCACGTGTGACAGGTGGCAGCCTTTTCTTTAGGACTAGGGTGCAGGAGTCATGAGTTAGAATTATCTGGAATAAATAGGGTTGAAGTGTTGGGTTACACCTTTAGCCAATTTGCACCGGTATAGACTGGCCCAGCAGGAGCCAGCACCTGGGCTATGGATTGAGGAGAAAGGATTCCCTCCCTCGGGTTTCTGACCAACTGGCCCCAGGTGGAACCTCTACTGTGGCTCCCAGCCTCTCAGGGCTTTTTGGCATCACCTCTGAGCACCGGTTCTTAGCTTCTTCCTTTCATCCCAATGTCACCTCTGACTCTGGAGTCCGTCCTGGCCTGGTAGGTGGGGGAGGGCAGGGTGGCAGCTGGACCCTTGGAGCAGAAACCCTGCCCCTCTAAGCCAGCTGCTGCCAGCCTTCCTGGACTGACTCTATGGAAACAGGGGACCCAGAGACAGAAATAAACTGCCAGGTTTCCGGGGCGGGAGGGGGGGTGATATGTGACTGCCAACCTTTGTGTTTCCGTGCTTGGAGTGGGGTGTGTGTGTGTGTGTGTGTGTGTGTGTGGGGAGCAGGAAGCCTCTCTAGGCTCTGTGAGGATACCCCCCTCTGTGTCTCTCATTTCTGTACCCCTTACCTCTGAGGCTGAGTTGAGTCTAGAATATGATAAATGAGTTAACTTCAGGGGCCAAGTAGTCTGGGACCAGCATTGGAAAGCAGAGTGCAGTCTTTTTGGGCTCTTGGACATCCAGTTTGGTACCCATTTTTAGACACTATCTGGGAGACCCTCTAGCTGTCCCACAGCAGGTGCTGAACAGATTCAACGGTTGCAGCAGGGTACTAAAGAGATGGGAGATCTCTATTGGGTACCTACTCTGACACATTGTACTTTTTGTTTCTACCTCTGTTTAAGGTTTAATTACTTTGTGTCAGTAATTAACATTCTGAAGCCAGTTTGTCTGACTTTGGGGCTGTTGTCTAACCTCTGGCAGGTCACTACTCAACCTCAGTTTCCTCCTGCAAGAAACACTGTATCTTTATTGGGACCTGAATAGAGTTAATGCTTTTTGATACTGCAGAGCCAGTGTGCATGCTGTTGGCCACTAATATGAAGTAGGCGCTAGATGTAAATGTATGAAAATACACTGTTTTGGTGTAAGGGACTTTTCCTCTTAAAGAGGGACTTTTTAATCCATCTCACTTAATAAATCCCCCCCCCCCAAAAGTTTTGCTCAGGAAAAGGCGCACGGCAAAGTAAATTCGGTACCCTCCAAATAAAGCCGGGTAGCTCATCCCAACTTACAGGTAAGGAAATCGAGGCCGGTGATTGGCCACTGGTGCTCGGCGGCGCTATCCAGTGAGGCCTGAGTCCGCCGCTGGGGAGGGAGTGCCCGGGCCGCGGGCGCTCACCAGAGGAGGGGCGTGCAGGTAGCGGGCGCCTCGCAGCCACCGGCCGCTGTAGGCGGTGTTAGCAATTCTGCCGCTCGACCGGCAGAGCAAGCGAGTCGGGCCGGGTGTCTTCCCGGGCCCTCCCCAGCCCGGAGCCGGATCGAAGAGGCCCTCTCCTCCCCTTCCACGTGTCCCTCCTCCGCGGGTAGCCGAGGGCCCCGGCTAGCGGGACGGGGGCCAGGAAAAAGCCGAAAACAGCGCGACCGGGCCGCTCCCCTCCCGCTCAAAATAGCCCCCGGCCGGGGCTGCCACGCATTCCGCCGTCCCCGGGGCGCGGGAAGGGAGCGGCGGGCCGGGCTACGTGGCTGCCTCGCCGAGTGGGACTGGGTGGGGGCGAGGGCGGGCCGCGCGGTCGTTCGCTCGCTCGCCCCGCCGGCATGTGGCTCTCCTTCGGGGAGCCTTGGCAGCCCGGACGGCGCGCTGCGCCGGGATGATGGAGAGCTTCTGGAATTTCCTGCAGCTGGAGAGCGCGAGCGGCCGGGGGAACCGGCCCAGCGCGGCTCGGGAAGGGGGCGCCGATCCCGCCGACCCCCGCACGCGTCTCCGTCGCCTCCGCCGCGGCCGCCGCTCCGGGGGTGTGGGAGGTTTCCCCGCCCCGGTCCCGGACCTCCCCCGGGCGAGGCGGGAGGCTCCCCTCCCCCGCCGCTCCTTCGGGGCTGGCGGGGGTCCAGGCCCGCCCTTCCCCGGCCTGGGCGGCCGACAGGGGCCAGGTGCAGGCGACGCCCCTCCCCCCGCCGCCTGGTTTCCCTCTCGGCCCCGTCACCTCCGCCGGAGTCAGAAGCCCTGCGGCCTCCTGGGGAGGGGGCGGGGGCGCAGGCGCGGCCACCCGGCGGCCAGGTAGCTGGAGGGGCGGCGGCGGCAAAAACTCGGGAGCGGCTTCCTTCGGCCGGCAGACCCGCGCCTCCCGCTCGAGCCGAGGCGTCGAAGGGCTTCCTCCCTGCTGGAGGCAGGCGAGGCCGTTCGCTCCCAGGCCCCCTCCTCTGGCAACGACCGAGCCGGTGGACCGCGGACGGCTGGGGACATCCTGGATGGTTTCCCCAACTCCGGCAGCGGCTTGCTTTGGGCGTAACTCTGCACCTTGCGGGTCAGGGAGTCCAAAAAAGGGACCCGGGAGGGAGGGCGTCCCGTTTACCGGAGCCCCGAAAACCAGGGGAGTTGGTAAGTGACCTCGCAGGGCTCTTCATTTTATTTTATTTCATTTCACTGTTGGGCGTGTGTGTGTGTGAGTTCAGAGATTAGTTTCCTCACAACTTTGCCTAATTCTAGTACCGTTTGGTAAAGTACGGATGGAGACGGATGAACCGTTTGGCCACTCCCAGCCGAAGGCCCGATTCAGTTACAATTCCCGCCCCCACCGAGTTCACCGCGCCGCGTTGAACCGAAAAGCTTCGGTGGTAGGCATGGTTTGATTCTTTCTCTGCCCTGCACTGTTCAGTGTCCTTGGGCAAGTCTCTTTACTCCTTTACCTTTGACTTTTCTGAAAAACTAGGCCTTGTGGGGCTTCAAGTTGCACGTGTAAGGCAATTAGTGTGGGGCCAACTCATAGTAAGGACACCTGAGTAACAGCAGTCGCTTTCAGGAGGACAGAGGCCACCCTTAAAGCATTAATTCCATCTGCCTTCCACTGGCCCCTGTATAATGTGGTTTCCCAAGGTAATAAGTGTCTTGTGAGAAGGATGGAGAGGGAGAGCCGTTGGCTTCCTTGAGTGTTCATTTATTCATTAAACCCGTGCTTACTGTTATTAGGTTCAGGTAGATGTACACGGGGTAAGAGACCTTGTAAGTGCTGGGTGCTGGAAACCAGTTCTGGGCCCAGTGTATTAAATTAAAGTCCTTCCTCCCCAGCCTGCTCTTAGTGTGGACTGGAAACTGATGCCCAAGGTGGGGGCTGGTCTCCGGATGCTCCTTCTGTTCCGCTGGGGGGTGGGGCTGGCAGAGGACAAAGCTTGGCGTCTCCAGGTGTAGAGCCCAGGCCGGCTTAAGGTCAGTAGGATTCTTCCTTTGGGGCTCCTTGCTCTCTTTCCAACACGCCGCCGCCAGATGCACAGATTCAAATTCAAATTCCCTTAGGCTCCACTCCAGCCCAGGAAGTACACCTGGACCTGTTGTTCACACCTTCTCCCCACCCCCACCTACCCTGGTTCTGTTTTCCGTTTGATTGGCCTTTCTCCATTGAGAAAGACTAGTACACCGGAAGGAGCTCAAGATTCCTTTCAGTAGGGCTGATGTTGAAGGACTTTAATCCTAGCACTTAGGAGGCAGAGGCGGGTGGATCTCCGTACGGTCGAAGCCAGCCAGGTTACACAGTGAGGCCCCTTCTCAAAACAACAAAGGTTACATTTGACTGTAATCTTGACGTCTCGAACCTCAAGTTTGCCTTTCTGCAGAATGGGCTAGAGATGGAATTGCCCCTCAGGCCCAAGGCCTTCCATTTAAATCCCCAACACCACCAATTACTATATATATGGGTAAATAAAACTACTTTGAACACCTATCTCTTCAATTCATCCAACTCACTGTCCCAGGGACATCCTGGCAGAGATCTACTTAAATAATACAGGACATGGATACCCTGGAAATAGAGTGATTTTGCTTGAATGCTATGTGTATGGGCTAGAGAAACCTTTGGGTTCAAGCAGTACTCTGGGGTTCTGGTTACAGAGTTCAGGAACTTGCCCTTTGGCTGGACCAGGAAAAGTCCAGCACAGCCCACTCTGAACCACCACACAGACGCAGCCTGTTTGGGAATCAGCAAGTGTTGCAGCTTGGGTTAGGGAGTAGGCGGCAAGGTTGTAAAACAGGTCCATCAGAAGTTAACATGTGAGCCAGACAGTGGCAGTACACGACTTTAGTCCCCAGCATTCCGGAGGAAGAGGCAAGTGTATCTCTGCAAGTTTGAGGCCAGTCTTGTTTGCCAAGTTCCAGGATGGCCAGAGCTGCACAAAACAATACTGTCTGCAAAAACAAAAAATACACATGCATATATCGGGCTAGTTTCTCATACTCACAGAGGGCTCACAGTAGTGGATTGGAAAACAACAGCTAGGCTGTGTGACTTTGAGCAGGCAATTTTTCTCTTCTGTGTCTCTGTTCCCTTCTTCTTGACGCAGGCTGGATAAGTTACTCCCTCAGGCACCTTCTAGCTCTGACAGGCTCCAAGCCTGTGTTGACTGATGAGTCCTAGGAGATAGCACACAGAGAACCAAGTTGACTGGGAGAACCCTGTCAAGGTATCCCCCACACCTCCCAGAGAGTGAGTTAGTTAGAGCGCCTTCCTTACAGAAACACACCCTTCAGGGATTCTGACGGGAATCATGGTGGGTGGAGGGGGCTTGTTACCCAAATGAGCAGTGTTGCTGACTCCCAGGGTTTCTATGTTCCTGTTATCTGGAGAGAGAGAGGGAGAGAGAGATGCTCTAGAATAAGAGGAAAGGAATGTGTGTGTCAGGGACCAGTCAGTTGCTAGGGATGGGGTGCTGAGCATGGGGCCGCTAACTTGTGTGTGGGTGTGTGTGTGTCCAGAAGAGTCATCGCAGTGACAGTGGATCAGGATGTGCTCTAGACAAGGAGAAGGAAGGAAAACAACCATACATAAGCCAGAGGGCTTGGTTTTGGGGCTGTGCTGCACAGGCTCCAGCCTCACGCAGAGGGAAGGCTTATACCCTCTGCACTATTCAGAATTGCAGTTCTCTTGTGAGGGATTCTGTGTGGGGTTGTTGTCAAGGTTTCCTGAGCAGCGACTATCTGGAGGGTGTGTCTTAAGAGAGTAGGCAGTCCCTGATCTTTTGGGATGCCATCTGATCGTATGGGGCTTATCAATTGGTATTTTCAGGCTGCCAATCAATCTGGTTCGTATTTTGGGTGCCTCTACTTCTCTAGCTCCTATCCAGAGGGAGGTCCCAAAACTGGGTGAAGAGAGGCTGGAAATCTGCCCCTTCTGGTGCCTGTGTAGGTAACAGGCAGGCCTAGGTTGCTAGCTCACTGTAATTTTACCACGGTGCCTAAGTCAGGAACAGGCGTGAATTGACCTTTTAACCCCTTCCCCACCATGGGATTAGATTCTGTTTCCTGTTCAATCTTCTCCAGAACTAGTTCCATCCCGAGGCACCTCCCACCCCAACAGTGGATAAGCAACCCCAACAACCATCGCCTTCTCTCCATCCTTATCAGGCCTTAGGGAGAACCTGAGGGCCAGGCTGGTGCCGGGTCTGGCAAGCGCTGAGGGCCCAGGCGGGAGTGATAAATATTGAAGAGGGGGGATTTCGGTGTGGGCTGGAGCAGCTGCAGTGGTTCTAGTGTCACACTATCTCTCCCCAGGTTTACTGACCCATTTCCATTCACGCGGCTGCCGGTTTCCTAGCAACGGCAACAGTCCCCCCAGAACAGGCGGAGTGTGTGTCTGCCATTAGCGACGGCTGCAACTGTGTCAAGGTTACCCCGCTCCCTGCAAACCCACCCTGGCGGGTTTGTTTTCTGCCAGCGCCTGGCACGCACTATGCCAGCCTAGGCAGGGGGGAAGAGAAGAGGGCTGGGGGCCAGCCTTAGGGGCTTGGGTGGAGATGGGGGCCTAGGAGTAGCTGCAGTTCCCAATCCAGTGGGAGCCAACTTGGATGGAGTCCGAAGCCCCCCCCACCCCCCCCCCCCGCAAACCCCCATTTGCTGGTGGAAATTCCTGAGCCTGAGGGGAGCAGGGGGTGGAGCTGTCCCTGGGCCCTGACCCCCGAGATTCCAGAGCCTGGGGGG
Organism: Mus minutoides; assembly: GCA_902729485.2. Classification (NCBI taxonomy): domain Eukaryota; kingdom Metazoa; phylum Chordata; class Mammalia; order Rodentia; family Muridae; genus Mus; species Mus minutoides. The sequence goes on along the minus strand of LR753330.1, from coordinate 1,122,279 downwards.
AGGGGTGTAGGGCTAGGGGCCTCCGGGAGGCCTGCCCGCTCTGACCCCACCTGGCTAGCTCTCCTGCCTGCCCTGGCTTCCTCCCACTTGCGTTAGCAGCTCAAAGGCTCTCTCTTGCTCTCAGCTCTTTGTCCCAGCCTCTGTGCCTGGTCTCCCCCAACAGACTCCCGGGGGCAGGGTTGTGTTTCTCCCATCAGACTAGGGACTCCCGAGGTTGGGGTTCTTGAAGATTCCTCTCTGCCCTCAGCACCAGTTCCTGGCTGTTTTCCCATCTTATGGGAGACGAGATAAAACATTTAGGGTAGCAAGGGATTTCTTAATGAGGACTAGCCTGGCAGGCAGATGACCCCTTCCTATTACTCGAACACATTCTACCCTCTATGAAGCCATTATATATAGGGCTGGTCAAAAGAAGCATAGAACCCTCTGTAAGCCAGGCTGCAAGGGGTTAAACTGCCCCCCACCTTGGTATGTGAGCTCCCCCAGGTTGGGGGGATGGGAGCATGAGGGGTGTCTATTGCCTTATAACCACTCATGGTCAGCCCAGACCTGACCAGTCACATTCCTTCCCAGGAGGGTTGGAGCTTAAAGCAGAGAGAGCAGAGAGGGCAGAGGCAGGGGCAGAGGCCTGGAGGGAGTTGATGGGACTTGTGTGTGTGGGGGGGGGGGGGCAAGGAGCAGCTGGAACTAAAGTTCAAAAGCTTCAGTCTCCCCATCTTTGCTCCCACTTTCTCTACCCTCCAAACCTTCCAGGTAGGCCCGCGAGTCTGGCATAGGTGTACAGACCTGATAACCAATTCTAAACAAAGAGGAGCGCAGCAGAGGCAGTTTCTAACATGCAGAGTGGCCCAAGGACTTATGGGTAGCCTCCAGAGTCTCCAAAGTGACTTTCTGGTGCTTGGGGGAGGTTGGCTGGGTCAGAGGCTTTGGCATCTAGGGTACAGAGCAGGCTGTGCTGAACGGTTAGAAAGCGACCTGGGCGGGAACCCAGAGAGCCTGGTTCTGTGCCCAGCCCCATGACTGGCTCCTCGAGGCCTCAGTCATGAAGAGCTTAGGCCCGCTAAGAGTCCTCCTATCGTGTTAGTCAGTGATTATGGGTGAGAGATGAGGGTGGGCAGTGATGGTCTGGAGAGGTGTGGGAAGCAGCCAGCTCCGGGGGAGTTGCAACATGATCCTGGAGCGAAAATAGCCCAGGTCATTTTCAGCTGCTTGGGCTGAGGTATCTGATCCCAGCAGGACAGCATGGTCAGGGGGCAGGGATGCACCTTCTGTAAAGCTCCTTGAAAACTGGATCCTGAGGCTGGGAGGCTAGAGAGACAGTGCCATGCCTGCCTGGGCTCTGGCAGATGGTGCCATGCCTGCCCCCAGGCTCTGGCAGGAGCCCAGGAATCAAATAAGGAATGCAGGGGGTTAACAGGAGGTGCATCTTGGGCTCCCCCTTTGGGTCCAGGCCTGGATGAGGTGAAAGGTCAGCCCCAAGGAGCCCAGGGCACTGCTAGGGAGAGGGTAACCTGATCCTTCTTGCTAGCTAGGCTCTGGGATCACACATGCCTCCCCAGGAAAGGGGCTTTCACATCCCCAGGAAGGAGTTTGTTTAGACTTGTTCTCATCAGGGGCTGGGGGGGGGTGTGCCTAGATCCATGGGGTCAGGCACCCCAGCCTGTGCAGAGTGCTTTGTCATCCTGGGATTAGGAGAGTTAGAGGTGACCCTGCTGGAAATGTTAAAGGTGGCCTCTTCTGGTTCCACTCCTGCTCTAGCTCTCTATGATGAGATTCCTCGGGCCAGTGTGGAGTAGGACAGCAGAGACACCGATGAGTTAGAATTACCAGCTTGGTGCTAGACTGGCATTGAGATGTGTGTAGGATGGGGAATTACACCTCCATTCAGACATATCTCTGCTGTCTGGTCATACATGTGGTAGGGTGCTGGAGTTGTAAGATGATGTGGTAGGGGGCAGAGAGAACACAATGCAAGAACGTGGCCTCTTACCTCAAGCTTGGCTTGAGTTCAAATCTTTGCCTCTGTCTTAGCATTGAAATCAGGACTCGAAAGGACACTAAAGCAGGCTTTTAGCCTAAATGTTTACCTGTCTGCAGAGTGGGGCAGTGTGGGCGGGGCAGTGTGGGCGGGGCAGTGTAGGTGGTACTTAGTGGAAAGTGATGTGAGCGGGGTGCGGTGGAGCTTGGGACTAGAGCACTTAACATGCTTGACGCCCTGGGTTCAATTCCAAGCACTACCAAAAATAAAAAGAATGATAACAGATCTCACTAGCTGCCAGGCTGACTCTAGAGATAAGTTGGTAAGCTAGAGACATAGGAAGGAGAGGGCAGCTTTGAGACTGGCTGGGTCTGTCATTCAGGCGCCTCGGGCTGTGGGGGCCATAACTAGCTGACTTGGTTGGAATATGAGGTGAGTGGCCTTCTCAGTGAGGTAAGGGTTGGTTCCATTTCGGGTTGGCTGTACCTATTGTTGACACACACACACCCCAACTCCACCCTGGCAGGCCTTGTGTGGCTCTGTGGGTGTAAGTGTCCCCGGAGAGCGGAGAGCAGCTGTAGGTATGTTTGAGAAGGCGCAGGCATCCTGAGAACAAGTAGTCCTTTGTCCGCTTCCAGCCCCCAGCTGGGCTGGGCTCTCTCTAGGGGATCCCCTGTTTCTGAGCCCAGATCCCAGCCCACGGACTGTGCCTCTGCCCACAGGTATCCATCAGAGTGCTGTGGGTGTTCTGAGTCCCCCCTCCTGTCCTGGGCAGGGGGAGACTTGTACTGAAGTCCCCTGAAAGGGTCAGGAGGAGCTGACCTTGCCCCCCTCCTTGAGATACCACTCCAGGTGGGACCATCCCCTTGGAGCCTTACCTGAACTCCTGAGTTCCAGAGTGCAGTGAGTGGAGTCAGCAGGAGCCGCTAGAACAGGCTGGACTGAGGAGGGATGGCCAGACCTCAAAGGTATCCCCCATTCCTTACAATGAGAGAGGCTGAACTGAGATCCTGAGACCACAGGCCCAGCTTAAAATCTTAAAAAGGCTGCTTCTGGAAGCCTCTGTTTTTTTCTAGTTCCTATCTCCATTTTATCAGATACAACTTTCTGGAGAAAACCTTGCCAGAATCTATCCTCACATCCAGTAAAGGCACCCCCTTATATTCATTACCTTCACTCCGCACCCTCTACAGAGGGACAACCGCTGAGTATAATAGTAACCCCAGCTCTCCATGAGGCAGTTTGCTGGGTACTAGACACTGCCCCTTCTGTGTGTAATTTATCTTTTCACAACTGGATTGGGAGCTCCAGAACAGGGTTTCAGACATGGCGTGAGTCAGAAAAGGCACCACTAGATGTTTAGGTTGGGACAGACCGTGAGGAAACGAGCTTATGGAAGGGAAGCTGCCCAGAGCCACACAGGGAGGAACACAGCCAACGCTGGAGGCCAGGGAGAAATGCCAGGGAGATGTCCAACCCCATCCCTCCCTGCAAGCATCAGGACAGGAGAGCACTGGGTGTGTCTGTCTTTGCCTTCCACACATCTGTACTAGACCCTTTGACTAGGGGAAGGGGGAGGAGGCCATGTTTGGGCAGCTAAGAGAGCCTTTGCAGGCCAAGGGAAGCAATTCTGGACTTCATGAAATACTGTGAGCCCAGTGATTGGGGACATAAGGATGTAGCTTGCAGGTGGGAGGTTCCAAGTTGGGCAAAGAGGAGAGTTGGGAGCCAAAGTCTGTGGGGAGTCAGTGCAAGGATGGCGGAGAGCACGCTGGCCCAGCACTCCCCTGCACACACCCACAGGCTGGCCTAGTGGAATGCTGGGAAGCCCCGGGGATGGGGCCAAGCAGCCAAGGTGTCTCCGGTGGCACGGAAGCAGTTAAGAGCTGCCTCAGCCCGTTCCTTCAGACAATTAGTGACATCTCGCTTGACAACACCACACTGAGCCGATGCAGACCTCAGCAACCCCCCCAGCCCCCCCACAGCCGCTTCAGCTGTTTATTCTTGGGCTTTAACAATTGGGATTCTGACTTGGAGGAACGGGCGCCCTGCACTGCCCTCTGACCCACCGTCGCCTTGGCAACTAGAGCCCGGTAGGCCTGGGCTCTGCGTTAGGATTACAGATCCTGAATTCACAATCTTGCTTCCCTGCAAGCAAAGGCAGCAGCAGCATGTGGGATCTTCAGCCAGACTGGAGGGGACAGAAGAGGAAGATCCCCAGGGGACATCCTGAGACTCGCAGGTGGAACCCTGGGATGGCACATGTGACCTGGGGAAGGGTGCCTCCCTGGGATTGGACAAGGCCTAAGAGCCCCATTCCACTCCAGCATCTTCCAGTTGCTCTCTGGAAACTTCCTTCCTGGTAGATCCCTGAGGGCAGGGGCGAGCTTCTTCATCACACACCCCTTCCCCCTTAGTCAGCCCCCTACCATGCCCAGAGCTCCAAGTGCCAGCAGACTGTGCCCCTGCCGTGCCTGCCGCCATGGCAACAGGCTCCCCTCCCTTGACAGCCCAGCCCACCCCACCCTCCCACCCCCCAAGCAGCCAACTGCCCCA